>VZRS01014574.1:227615-341156 GCA_013398055.1 Ifrita kowaldi | reverse complement strand
TGCCATGACGGCGCGGCGGAGGCGGTGCCGCTGCCGGGTGCCCGCCCCGACATGGCCGCCTGCTGCAGGTAACGCGCCCGCCGGGCCGGGGCTGCAGTGCCTGGGCCTCGCCCGGCTCCGGCTCGGGACGGGGAGCCGCGGGGGCGGCGGGAGCGGAGGTGGTCTGTGCCGCTGGCTCCCCTCCCCTCCCCTCCCCGCCGTGCCGCCCTGTGCGGGGAGCGGAGCCCGCGGCGGCCTGGCCGCGTCTCCAGTTCTGTCCCTGTCAGGACGAGGTGATGTAAGGGGGAGAAGGCCAAGTCAGTCCCTACGTCTGCTTCACAGCTTTTACAGCCTCCCCCATGTTTACTCAGGGCAAAGCAGAACGGACGCTGCCGTGGGGGTGGTGAGGCCCTGGAACACGGTGACCAGGGAGGTTTGGATGCCCCAATCCTGGCAGTGTTCAAGGCCTTGAGAAACCTGGTCTAGTAGGGCGCGCCCCTGCCCATGGCGCGGAGTTTGGGAGTGGTTGATCTTTAAGGTCTATTCAAACCCTTAACATTCTGTGATTGTAAGGCACATTTCTGTTATCGTTGCTGTTTGTAGCGACTGCCCAGAGCCCGCGGGTTTGCGGGGGTGTCGGTGGGAGGTTTGATGCTGGCTGTCCCTGGCAGAGGTGGGATGGGATAGCCGCGAGGATGTGCTGGTGCCTGCATGTGCTGGTGCCTTCAGGCGCATTTGGCCAATGCTGGAGCTCTTACATCTCACCTTCGGGCCTCCTGAATGTATTCTTGTTCCCCCAGATGTCTGTGTGTATACAGCGTTCTTATACATTTATGGTGGCGCGTCTGCGGCACAAAACCAAGCCAAAACTGAGTAACAGAGCCAAACTTATCCCTGATCGTGGCGCTCCCTCTGCCGACAGCCGCCGCTCAGCTCTGCTCGGCCACAAGGTACTTTCGTTTTCAGAAGCAGCTTCTACGGCAGACAAGTTTCCTGCATTGCATTAAAGCTTTACATTAATCTTTCTAGTAACTTCAGGCCAGTTTTGTGACCTGCTATAACCTAAATTTGCATTGCAAGGGGAAACGGTTTTCAGTGTGTATTTTCAGGAGGTACTTCTTAAAAATACGTGTTGTAAAAGTAGGTGGTAACAGTAGTGAATGCAGCAGTGGATTGATTATCCCTTTTTCTTCTGTAGTCGTGTTGACCTTTCTAAAGGACGTGTGAAATCCTAGCAAATGAAGTTTCCTACTTCTGTACAGTTGTGTGTGATTCCTTTATTCAGCAGTCAGGGCAGACTGTTGGTTTCTGTGCCTGCCGAATTGAGCCTCCGGGAGTGATGCAACAGACAAGAGAGAGTTTAGACCCCGTTCAGACAGAGACCAAGGGAATATTCTGCTGTCTCAGCTATGCAGGCAGTAGTGTTTGAGATGCCTTCAGGAGCTGGAGGCACCAGGGTGATGCTGGCAAGCATGACACAGCACATCAGGAAGGTCTTCAGCTTCTTGAGCAGCAGGTGAAAGGCTGAGTGTTGTGGGGTGGGTCATCTCTGACAGCGTTACATGCTGTTTAGACAGCTGAATCACACCTCATCTGTCCCGTGATCGGTTTAGTTCAGGGTTTATGAAAGGATAGAAGGTAGCCTTTCAGCTTCAGTTTCTGTGCTAGTTTGACAAATATTGTGGCGTGACTTACTTGCTTTTGCCTGGCGAATGTGGGAGTTTGTGAGGACCTGACTAAACTCAGAACTGCTTTCCCTGGAGATCAGATGAAGTCTTCCAGTATGTAGAGGTGTAGATGTTATGGGAGAGGCCTGGCCCTTTCAATTTGAAGTCCTCTGTTCTGCAGGCTGCGTGACCGTGGTCTCACTGGTATGGGTGATGTGCATTGCCTCCTTGCTTTTCCATCAGAAGCCCACTTTCCCTGGTTCCAAAGTATTAACCTGTCCTGTGTTTTTGCTCACTTTCTGTAAACTCACCAAGTCAAAGATGTGTCACTTTCCTGTGAAGTAGTTTGGGACTGCCTGACACCCTCCCCAGAGGAACCTGCACGTGTGTAGGCTGTAAAGATGTGGGCCTCTGTTCACCTGTGTGTGGCAAATAAATTTGGGCAGGCCAAGCCTTTTGGACAAAATTGTGCAGATGGTGATGCTTAGGGACACAGACTTTAGTGGTGGACTCGGCAGTCCTGGATTAACAGCTGAACTCAATCTTACTGGTCTTTTTTAACCTAAATGATTTTTTGATTCTGTGAAATCTTTTAATTGCACAGCTTGGTCACAGTAGGCTTGCTGAAGGGGCCTGCAAATCAGCTGAATCTTGGTAAGGGTAACCCATTAGATGCACTTAGAATTTACTTGATGGAAACTTATTGTGCTTCTTTTCATGAGACTTTTATTTTTCCCCTCTCAGGTACCTCGGCTTCTAATTATCTTATACTTTTGAGTGTTGGTTTTTTGGTTTTGTTTTTTGTGCTTTTTTTGGTTTAAGCAACTTTGAGATTTCTTGATCATTATTTAACTAATGAAGGTTAAGATTACCATTGCGCTCTAAGTGTTAAACGCTGTTGATTAAGTGAAGAATATTTTGAACTATTTTGAGCTATTTGTCTTTAGAAGGAAGCATGCTATTTTCAAAGAATGAGCTGTGTCCTGTTTGCAGGTCTGCCATCAGGAAGGTAAAATGATTATTTAAGAAAATACCGGGAGATTCAGGAAGGGAAGGGAAAAAATCAGAGTATAAAATAGGCAAAAAGCCCTTAATGAGCACCATTGCTTTGAAGGGAAATGCCAGACAGTTCCTAACAGATCTGTAATAAAAATAATTTTGCAGAGGTAAAGATTGATTCTATAACCCATTGATCTTCTCAGCCTCTACCCTATATTTCTGAAGTCATGTGAAATAATTATTTTAGTAGTCTTCTCCTTTTTCTGAAACTCAGCCCTGTTTCAGTTTTGTTATTTGTGAGATTTTATTCTCATGCATTTTGCCTCCATTGCATGAGCCCATGGTTGTGCTTGAATTTTCTCTAAGAGATCCTAGGAAATGTCAAGAATCTGATGGTGATAGGATGGATTTTGGTGCTGAGTAATTTATTCAGTGTTTTTTGGTTGTTTTTTTTTTGTCAGACTTGGATATAAATATGATCTTTATGTGGTCAGATATGTATAAAAACTTGAATAATGCCAGGAAGTCAGGGTTCAAACTGTTATGGCTGTGCATGTGCCACCTCAAACTTGATAGCAGGCATCTGAAACCATATCAGGAGAGAATTGTTGGTGCCTACCATGCCAGTATCTTGCTATGTTTGCTTGAAATAGTTGTTGACAAGTGTTTCAATTCATTTAAGACCACTGTAAAATCCTGTTTGAGAATGGAAGAGGGATGGTAGGAGGATGAACCAGTAAGTGGAAAAGAAGGGCAAAAGACTGAGTCTTCTTTGGCAGCATTTATTCTGCTCCTTTTTGGAGGATTAGAATCTTTTATTTCCACAGAGTGCTTTTGTCATTCTGATTCTCTTGAATGATTTTTCTCTTGCAGTGCAGTTAAAAGTTGTGCATGTTGATGATGGTAATGCTGCAGCAATCACAGGGAATACATACTTACAGCTCCTGTGCAACACTTCAATATTTTATAACAATTTTAGTAGCATATTAGTGCTTGTTTAAAACAAAATTTTTGCTAAGTCATTCAATAAAAAGTTGCAGTGAATACTAATAGGAGGGGTTTTTTACCTTTACCATTTTTTGTGGTACATTGTCATATTATCATGATTGTGCCTGCAGTTTAGGTATTGGAAAGCAGCTCTGCAGTCATGCAAGCCAGAAAGCGTGCAAGTGGATGAGTGACTGCTGGGGCAGTTGACACAGTTAAATAATTACATATGGGGTGATTGACCTAGTTTTGTTTCTGTTTTTTCCTTAAAAATAACTGAAACAAAACCATTTTTTGACATGGAAGGATTGTTGTTATGTCAATGATGATAAAAGAATGGAATAGGACAGACAAGTGCAGTTGAACTGGCCAGCTATACTGTTAGGAGGATTTTTGGGAAAGAAGAGAAGATACCTCTAAAATACAGGTAAGGGGTTATGTTGTAGGGGAAGATGAAGTCAAAGTCAAGCTGCATCAGTGTCTGGGAGCTTTGTCATAATCTTACATGAGGTCTGGACTCTTCCCTTGGATTTGAAGGAAGTAGAATAAGAAAGGAAAAGAATGTAAGCTCAGAGAGATGTGGGAAGGTACTGTATGATCTCAATATAGTGTTAGACCAAAAGTGGCAAAAGATGCAACAAAACCTGGAGAATGCCAGTGACCCTTAAGTACTCACTGGTTGGTAAATGCTGTGTTGCCATGAAATTCAGTAGTTAATATAGATATATATGTATATATGTACACAGGTTTCTGTTCCTTCTCACGACAGGAATGTGACTTGGGTTAAGTTTGGTCTTGGGAGATGTGGTGAATGAAGTGTGGAGCATTCTAGTTGCTTGCTCTTGGACATCTAAGTATTCCTCACATTTTTCTACTCTCAAGAAAGGCAAGTATGGCCAAATGTTATACTTTGTTGCAATTAGAAAAAAGAAGCCAAACATTTCATCTCCAACTCAAGCATTGGGTGAGGCATGAGAATAACTGAGAAGCTGAGACAATACAAATCTCATGGCAGTTCCACACATAATTTTTTTCTCATGTTCTGCTCTGGAGAGACAGTAGAGGGAAGGAAATTAGCTGAAACTGCTGTGTGAAAACAGGAGGGGCAGACAGATTAAAAACCACAAGTGGATGTAGTGATACTGTGAATGTGAATAAAGGAGTGAAGAGGAAGAGAGAAATGGGAAAATGAAATCAAGCATCATAGCAATCTTTCAAAGCTGTATTTTTGGCAGAGATCCTTTTCAAGCTGGACACTCACTGTGTGTTGTTATTTCTGCTTTCCAGAACACCAGCATGGAAGCTAAAACCACTGAAGATCATTTAAAAGTCCATAAAATGAAGAAGGTATTGAGGAAGCAGGTCAGAGCTCAACATACACTGATGAGACATGAGGGCATCGAGAGTGTCTCCTATGCCACACAGGTGACTGGTAGTTGTGATTTTGATGGTAGTGTTAGAATGCTGCTTATCTGTCTTCTGTTCTCACATGTCTTGTGTAAAATGCAGTTCTTCCAAATGCACTTCCCGAGACTGATGGTTTTCTGTGCTTCTTTGATTTCAAAGCAGAACTCTGCTTCAGCAGTTCAATGTCTATGGAGAGACTTTGATGGCCTTTGGATAAGGTTTTTTTAACCTGAAACTGTAGTTGCTTGCATTGAGGAGGAGGAAGCATTGGAAATGCTATTGAAGTAGATAAACTTTTCTTCTCTGTCTCTGTGGTTTCTTTTTTTTTTCCTCAGGCTTTTAACTTTTGTACCTTTCTGTCGTCTGTACTTCTCTGTCAAGTGTAATTTGTCTCATCCAAACTCCCCGTTAAAAACATGTCGATATTGGAACTCTTTTCCATTTTGTTTTCTTCCCCTAAATAAATTAAGGCTGTGGTTCTGTGGGAGTTGAACTGGTTGGCTGACTTGCAGCTGTTCAAATGGGGACAGCTTTCTCTTTCCTTGCAGAAAAGAGACCTAACAGAAAGCTATTCAGATTTTTGATTTGTAGTGTTCTGCCACAGTAGAGTTGCAGCAGATCAGAGAATGACCTCACAGATAGTGATGTAGCAAAAAGTGACAGGAATTTGCGGACAGAAAGGGAAGTCAGAGTTTCTAATCTCTCTCTCATTTATGAAGAAATAAAAATGGCTTGAAACACTGCAGAGCAATATCATTTACTCTATGCTTGTTCATCCTGATCCTGCAAATTCTTCCCATTCAAATGTAGAAAGATCAGTTAGATCTTTATACATTTTTGTAATCAAATTTAGTTTGATTTTCACTCAGATTTCACACCACATGGACACAGGCTAGTGACTCAGCAATCTTGTTTATATTGTAAACTCTTTAGAACAAAGACTGAGTTTTTCTGGTGTTGCTTGGAAGTGGATCTGTAATTTGGGGCTTGTTCCCCTTGAAACTGTTCCATGTACCAAATTATTCATCTAATCTGTCCAAAGAGTAATTTTGGGGTCCAGCAAGGTCCTTATTGGTGACAGAACATTTGAATGAGTGATATATGAACCAAATTATAGTGCTAGTGGTAAACTTGTGTCAGGAATACAGAAAATGCTTCCAGGCTTTGTGCAAGAGTCTGATTATCTCCAAACTGCATCATCAGTTGCTGCATGTGCTGCAGCAGTTGTGTAGTGGGGTCTTTGTAGATTAAATGGATGGAGTGGTTTGAGCCTCTGTATGTCCTTCCCACGTGGGCCTCTCCTGCATTAACTGAGGAGGTGTTTCTAGTAGAGGTTGCAAGGCTTTCAGCCAGACTGTGTGCTGGGCAAGCTCACTGGAATGTATCTTGTGCAGAATACATAAGACTAGAGTGCTCATGAGTTTAAATTTTCTTTATAGTGCTGTTCTCTTAGTAAAATGTTACTTTTAAATGAACCAACAATAATCACTAACTCTCTTTTTTTTAAAATTCTTTTTCAATTAGAGCCTGGTTATTGCCAATGCTGGTCTTGGTAATGGAATGAGTAGACAGCAATTGCTCAGGATACTAGAAGAATATGGAACAATGGAAACACTTTTAATGCCACCAAATAAACCATATTCATTTGTGAAATATAGGACAACAGAAGAAGCCAAGAAAGCCTTTAATGCTCTTAATGGAAAGGAAGTAACACTGGAAGACTGTGGCCAAAACATTGTTCTATATATTAATTTTGTGGAAAAAGGTACAGTTTTTCTGCTCTCCTATATATCCATCTTCCTGCATAGTGCTCTCCTTTGCTTTTACTTTCTGGGTTATAGATACAGGTGAAAGCACACTAGTTTTTGTAAGCAGACACAGAGAATGAAAGCTAGAATCTGAGATTCAGGACATAAAATAATCTTTGCTCCTTGTATTTCATGATAGGATACTCTAATTTCAACTCTATTACTTGGAAGCAAAAGGGAAAAAAAGGATTTGAGTAATTTCCTGAGCATTCAATACTGCACATGAAGGTTTTATGATTAAAGAACCTGGAGAATTTCCGGAAAGTTTGTTGGATTTCTTGTGTGACCTTAGTCTTGCAATCTCTATCTCAGCTCCTAGAAGAAAAATATCCACAATGGAATTTCTGTCTTTTTTTTCTCCTTCTCCCCAAGATTTTTTTTTTTGACTGATTATAAGCTATTTACTGCAAGAACTGTTGCTCTTTCTGTGAGCTTTCATAGTGTCTAGCAAAAAGGGTTCCTGGTGTTGGTCTGTACATTCTGCCAGTAAATAGATTTTTTTGAGCTCTTAGGATAGCAAACTGAATGTCCCAACATCAGTAATGTTTCACCTGGGTATTGTTTTGTACTCCATATTTGTACATACTTGATTACAGAGTCCTCTGTGTCTATGGAAGCAATTTGCTGATATGGTGAATCACTAAAATTCTACAAAATTAAGATTAAATTCAGGTAGAACCTTGAAGTGATTGGGAAATTCTGTTTACCATTATTTTGACAGGAAAAGCACAAGTGGTTTTGTGTTTGAATAGTGTGAAGTCTTGTTCATCTTATGCAGTAAAATTTTTAGGAAATGCTTGAATGATGCAAAACTCGGGCCTTACCCTGTTTTGTCATGACAAAAAGGGATCATTCATTCTTCATATAAGACCTCAATGAGGGCTTCATTGTATTGTTAAACATTTCTACAGCTGTAATATATTATCATACAAAGTAAATATATCCCCATAGGGAACACATGGTTTTATTTTCTCTGAAGAGTGACAGAATTCTCTTTTATTTTCTCTAAACAGTGACAGAATTCTCTTTTTTTTCATATACCTCAGTTTCCATGCAAGATGCTGTTCCTACAAGCTTGCCTCCAGGCTTAATGGTAATTGAAAAGATTATTTCTCCAGAGGAAGAAAGGAGGATGTTGGAAAGTATTGACTGGAAAGGAGATGAAGATACTCAAAATGGTGGGCACAACTATAGGAATCCAGACATTTTGTACTTTTATGATGTTTTTTCCTACAGTTTCAGGTTATGGGAAGTCTACATCTTGGTAAATGTGTTGTCAGAAATTATTCTGTGTTTGTTCTTAGCATTTTAGAAATTGGGTGTTATACTGCAGGTGATCAACTCCTCGGGGCAAGTGGTCTGAATTGATATTCTAGAATGGATTTACTTGAATAACATACCTGCATCCAGAGACAAAGTCTTTTTTATGTATCTTGTGCCAAGCACAAGACTTTGTAATTTGATGTCCAGCTCAAGTGCTGTGTCTTCTTTTAAGTAAAAAATAACTTAGTGAGGGATACATTCTGGATGCTTTCATGCTTTCACTTGAGCTTGTGGAGTTAAATCCTTCAATAAATGAATTCTCAGAAATCATTTCAGAGTTCCTGTGTAAATTTGTTCTGTGGAGCAGTGCAAAAGTTATGTTGACCTTAGCCTATGTGTAACATGGTGATTGATAAAAGTAAAGGGTCTTGAAGTATCTGTAGGGTATTCATCAGGTGTAAGTTCAGAGATCAGGGCAAGAAAAAGGTGCATTAAGCATGGCTCAAGAAAATTGGTATTCCCTGCTTCTTGCATATACAAAAACACCATCCCTTTGACTCAAAACAGCAGTGAATGTGATGCTTGATGAAATACAAGAGATAATAAGGCAGAAGTGGTGTACCATGAAGAACGAGGGTCACATACACTGTTTTAACTGCTAATTAAAGAATGTTGAGGCTTAACAGGTCAGATGGAATAGGGAAACATAGCAAATTGCCTGCAATGTTTTATGGAGTCTAATCTTACTTCAAAATTACATGTTTTTACAGCCCAGAAGACTTTAAAGCATAGAAGAGTAAAGCATTTTGGGTATGAGTTTCGCTATGATAACAATAATGTTGATAAAGACAAGCCATTACCTGGAGGTGAGAACTTCCATACTAAACTCTGCTTATTTTGCACTGATGTTTCCGTTATGTAAAGCCTTTAAGCTTCGCTGAGTTATGGCTGTGAGATTCTGGTTAAAGGAGAGCCTTTGCTGTATCTTAAGCACACACCAAACAGTGCCTTTGAATTTTGAGATTCATTCCAAATTACTGTGAGTGCTTTAAGGTTGTTGTCCAGTCACTTGGAGCCAGAGGTTGCTGCCCTTTGTTGAGGTCTGGTCAAATAAGGCTTTTGGGATTGTAATTGTCATTCCTTTTTAGCTTTTAGTTCCATCAAACAATTATGTGTTACAAATTGCATGTTAATTTGTTTGGGGGGTGTGACGTATGTTGCTGTATATATTTATCTCAGCCAGCTTGAAGCTTGTTGGATGCATACTGAAATAAAATTTCCTTTCCTCTGAAAGCAATTTTGTAAAGGTTTCAATAACTTATTTGGAGTTGAAAGCTGTGAGTCAGAGCAAAGCAAGTGAGTCATCTTATAGACTTAGATTTAAAAATAGTAAAATAGGAGAGTTAAATTCCTGTAAAACTTGAAGGTGTTTAAGGTGATGCATGTGTACTGGGGTGGATGTAGCATGCAACAGAAGGATTCTGGTTATATTAAGATTTTAACTGTGAAGCTATATCATTGTAAGAGGATTGATATGTGAATTGTGTTCTAGTCTCACAGACTATTTCATGTGTTAGAAAAGCATAAACACTTCTTGAAGGAAAACAATTAAAAATCAGTAGATTCATGGAAGGGATAGTAGTAACATGTTTATTGGTGTTACCTTCAGCAGAATTTTTCAATCAAGTCCTCAGGTAAGATAGCAAACCAAAGCTTCAGTGGAGGACTATGCCTTCCATTCCTGTTTCAAGACCAGCTTAACTTCAGTAGATTTTTTGATGATATTTAATCTAATTCAGTAACAGATTTCCAGGGAATAAATTTTTTGGAGGGCTCTCTGCACAACTGACTCTGCATAATAGTTTTGCTTCTTGACTGCAACTTTTTTGTTGTAATTGGTGAAAACTTTGCCTCTGGTTTGATGTGGTTTTATTTATGTGTAGAGATACTACAGTTTGCATTTGTAAGGGAGTAATCTGCTTCTGAATGCAGAGGGCTTGGAGGAGTTGCCTTTCTAATTTTGAGATCTTAAAAATATATTGGACTTGAAGACTAGGCCCCCATTTCTGATGTGTGTGTTAGCAGCAGATGCAGAATAATCATTATTAAAGATGGATTTGCATGTATATGAAGCTATTTCTATGTATTTTTCCAGTTATATTTATTGTAAAAAGCTATCCTGTCTTGTTTACAGTTCTGTTTTTATAACTAGGTCTTCCTGAAATTTGCAACCCATTCTTGGAGAAGTGCTTAAAGCAGGGATATATTAAACATAAACCTGATCAGCTGACTGTAAATCAGTATGAACCTGGACAAGGTAAGTTTATTTGTCCCTCAAAAATTGTGAGCTCTTTATCTTACATTGTGGTTTAACCCTGGTAGGTAACTAACCACCATGCAGCTGCTTGCTCACTTCCCTCACTGAGGTAGAGGAGAGAATTGGAAGATAAAAGTGAGGATTGAGATAATGGGTTGAGATCAAGACAGTTTAGTAAGTTAAAAAAAAAAAGAAAATAAAAGAAAGGAAAACAAGTAATGCAAAAAGTATTCCTTGGCTACTGGCCAATCAGTGCTCAGCCAGTCCCTGAGTAATGACATCCCTGGTACACTTCACCCTTAGTGTTATTACTGATCACAGTGTCATATGATCGTATGGAATATTCCTTTGGCCGTTGGGGTCAGTTGTCCCAGCTGTGTCCCCTCCCAGCTTCTTGTGCACCCCCAGCTGACATGCTGGCAGGAAAGCATGAGAACCATGAAAGACTTTGATGCTGTTTAAGCACTGCTCAGAAAGATGTAAAACCTCCATGTATTACCTACACTGCTTTCTTCACAAATCCAAAGCATAGCACCATACAGGCAACTGTGGAGCAAATGAACTACATCCCAGCCAAACCAGGACAACTTCCCTAAAGAGCAGAAGAGTGTAGCATCTAACTGTGACGTGGTGTAGGGACAAGATTTAAGTACCTGCTTAGGGTATTTCCTCTGTGACCAGAGATGCTTTGAATCAAAACTAAAGTCTTAATACTGGTTTCTGCACATGGGAACTTATGTTCAGAAGTGCAGTTTTTGATACCACTTTTACGGAACATGATGGTGTTTGAGTCCAAGGCCATAGTTTAAAAACTAACTATAAGAAGATACAGGAATAGGTAGTCATATTTGGTTTTCTATTTAAGTGCATTTTTTTACACCAGACTTGTATTGCTTCCTGTAATGTGCATATAGTCTCCAGAAAATGGCTCTTGCTATTAGTGCATATGATATAATGTTAGTGTATGTGATATATGGAGTCTTAAGTATGATGCAAGCAGTGTTCTCTTATCTTAGAAATAAGGAATTACTGTATTTTTGTAATTTTTCCCAAACTGGATACTTCTGAAGAAAAATAAGCTTCTAATCACACTTCTAGGGAATAAATCATGTGCTGTACTTTTTTGCTAAGCTTAGTCATCAAGGTTAAGTATCTGGCTTGCTTTCCAGAGTGAGTATCTCATTTGTCCTTCGGAAGAAAGAACATTGGCATTACTCTCAGAATTGATGTCCCACAGCTATTACAGTGTCTACTGAACACGGGTCTGAAGAGCTGATCCTATTTGTTTGTGTGTCTGAGAATCTGTTAAATTGATACAGTTGTGTACTTCTGGCTGGGACATCTGAGAAGATTAGTTAGAATTGTAGATTTCTATCAAGAATGCAAGCAAGTTTTCTTGAAAAATCAAACAAAAACCCAAGCCCAAAGCAAAATACCCCTTCTTAAGTGCAAATCATTAGGACGTGAATGAGTACAGACTGCAGTCAGGTTAATACTGTCTGCATCTTTATTCTGAGCCATGTTTTCACTGGAAATTATACTTGAAATTTTAGAAAGAGAGTTATGGCTATGAGTATCTAAGCTGGAGGGGCCACACATAAGATACATTAAATGAGGTGAGTAGATCAGTGTGGCCTCGGTTGAATTATTACTGCCAGTGTAGAGAGCTGTCAATGTTCCCCTGCTGTGCAGTGAATTGCACAGACTTCAGTGTGTCTCTTAAGGCAGAGCCTCAGTGCTTTGTACTGAGGCAAAGTTATGAGCCATAGCAAACAGGTATCTATCTGTCCTTGGTTTTCAAGTCTCACTGATTTTCTGTCAGATTAAATGTTGGTCCCATAAAACACTTGTATTGTTTTCACTGCAACTAATGGAATTCAGAATATTTACATCTGCATGTAAAATCTGCCAGGTAATAAGGGGCTATGTAGAGCTGACTTGACACTGTTAGAAAAAAATGTTTTCAACTCAGGAATTCTCTACAGAGCCCAAAATGACTTTGGGTAGAATTTTTAATAAACAAATAAAACTCTTTTGGTTTGGATGGTATAGGAGTTACTCTGTCTGCCTGGGCCTGCGGTGGATCAGAGGAAGGTGTAGTTGCAGTTCTCCCAAGCTGCCTGCTGTTCTCCCTTGCTCCACTGCTGACTGCCGTTCCCCACCATGTGGTGAGAGCTTGCTGTGGCATGCACACTGCTGTTTTAGCACTTGGTGTTAAAATATGTGACACAAGCTGCAGGGCTTGGCAGTTTCTTTCCAATTAGCAGATATGAAAGAAAAATATAAAAAAACCGCTAAAAAATGACTGTCCTTTTGGCAAGTCTCAGTTATGTGTGTGTACTCAAACACGCACCGACAGATGTATTACCAAGGGGTTAGCCTAGCAATGACGTGTGTTTGCCTAGGAAGTGCAAAACAGAGGCAGGACTTGATCCCAACAGTGCCTGCCCCTGAGGTAGTAGGTGCTAATGCTGAAGCTGAAACCCTTAACGCAGTCATTTGCTTAGAAAATAAAGGGATTTGAGATTACTCCTCTGTGAAGAGAGTTAGGAAGAAATATATGATTGTGGATGAACTAAAGCCCAAACTTGTTATATGTGCCATAACTGTTTGTGCTGAGGGCTGACCTGCCTACAAGGAGAGCGAAGTGATTGAGCTGCTCTCTGCAGCAGGGAGAGCACTTGGAGTCATCCAGGAGTGAGTGAGGCCTTGGACTAACCTGAATTATCTTGTAGGTATTTTAGTGATTATACAAGACACTTAAATTAATTGTGTACATCTAATCTGGGTGTGTAAATAAGACAGTTGGCCTGAATTCTTATGGAAGGCAATTCCCTTGGTTAAGGTTGATTTGTTCAACCATACATCCCAGTTTTCCATATGGGCATCCATAGAAATAGAGCTTGCTAACGTAGATAGCACTCTATTACTGTTGTTGGTGTTATTGATATTATTGTATTGGCTTTTTTGTTGTTTGGTTTTTTTTTAAACAGGAATTCCTCCTCATACTGATACACATTCTGCTTTTGAGGATGAAATAATCTCTCTCAGTTTGGGAGCTGAGGTACGCTTAATGTTTGCATGTGGTCTGATGCTTTACTGAGAAGTTCCATTTTTATTTTGTTAATTTGTTAATTTGATTTTCCGTGGTGTCTGTCCACATTCATCCAAACTTAATATCAAATATGAAAGTTAGTGTGATACGCTTATTAAATAACTTCAATACAATGTTGTCACTGGAAGATTTGCCAGTGATATCAATGATTTTGAAATCTTGGCATCCAGTTCTCCACTGACGTTCCTTCATCTTTATTTCATGCTTTAATTTCANCTCTGTGAAGAGAGTTAGGAAGAAATATATGATTGTGGATGAACTAAAGCCCAAACTTGTTATATGTGCCATAACTGTTTGTGCTGAGGGCTGACCTGCCTACAAGGAGAGCGAAGTGATTGAGCTGCTCTCTGCAGCAGGGAGAGCACTTGGAGTCATCCAGGAGTGAGTGAGGCCTTGGACTAACCTGAATTATCTTGTAGGTATTTTAGTGATTATACAAGACACTTAAATTAATTGTGTACATCTAATCTGGGTGTGTAAATAAGACAGTTGGCCTGAATTCTTATGGAAGGCAATTCCCTTGGTTAAGGTTGATTTGTTCAACCATACATCCCAGTTTTCCATATGGGCATCCATAGAAATAGAGCTTGCTAACGTAGATAGCACTCTATTACTGTTGTTGGTGTTATTGATATTATTGTATTGGCTTTTTTGTTGTTTGGTTTTTTTTTAAACAGGAATTCCTCCTCATACTGATACACATTCTGCTTTTGAGGATGAAATAATCTCTCTCAGTTTGGGAGCTGAGGTACGCTTAATGTTTGCATGTGGTCTGATGCTTTACTGAGAAGTTCCATTTTTATTTTGTTAATTTGTTAATTTGATTTTCCGTGGTGTCTGTCCACATTCATCCAAACTTAATATCAAATATGAAAGTTAGTGTGATACGCTTATTAAATAACTTCAATACAATGTTGTCACTGGAAGATTTGCCAGTGATATCAATGATTTTGAAATCTTGGCATCCAGTTCTCCACTGACGTTCCTTCATCTTTATTTCATGCTTTAATTTCACATATTCTGCCTCAGTCCTGCAGCCCTGGGCTTTCTTATCCTTTCCATGTCAATGAAAAGGCTGACTCTGGCACAGATGCTGTGTTACTTCATTGATGTAACATCATGAGCAGTGTATTTCTAGGTTATTGTATTAGAGCATACCTTTGTGATGGTCTCAGAGATGGCCGAAAGCACAGTGATTTTAATCACGTGAAAAATACAAACCTTTCTGGCAAATGGACTGCCTGGAGCGTTTTGAAGCTGTAAAAGGTTGGAATGGGTGCATTTCAACCGGGGAGACAGCCAGACTTGGGCCATTTCTAGATATTTCGGTCATAGGCATTGGATTACAGCCTGTTAGGTATCTCACAAATTTCAGTGCCTTTTGCTAATGGGCCATAAATACACTTTTCAGGTGCAGGCAGTCAAAGCACAGATGTAGTAAAACAAGCCAGTAGCCCATGAAATGCTGCATTGTTTATGGCTTTTCTTTCTAGTACTTTTACAATTTTTTATGCTTTCTTTGTGGTTTTGTGCGCTTAGCTCTTCGTCTGATTTTAAAATGAAAATATCAGTTGCAGTAAGACGTGAGTTAGCTATTTTAAGAGTGAAGCCCTCTTCTCTATTCCCATTAAATCTTACCACAGGCAAAATTTACACACTCTGTTAATAAATAATTGGACTTACAGCATCAACCTTTGGTGTCTTTCTCTTCTCTTTATTTTTCTCTCTGTAGGATGACTTCTTTTCCTACCTGTATACATTAGGCTGCAAGGTGGTGGAAAACATGCATAAAGCCATGTCTTGTCCTTTCTTTGTTCTCCTCAACAGTAAATGCACACATTTAAATAAAAAATGCCATAAAGAATTAACCTTGCAACCCAGCTGGTTCTGTGTTCTATTTTGGAAATTGGCTAACCAGACACTTCAGAGGAAAAGAAGGAAGCAGAATGCCTTATTATACTGAGTAATGGAAAGAGCATTTCTTTCAACTGCTTATATGCTTGTCCCTCCAGGATCTTAGTTAGGCAGATTGTGATAATTAATACCTAAAACAAATGCTTTGGCTTATGAAAAAGAAGTCTGGCAGAACAGAGGACTAAACACAAACACCCTCCTAGCCTGGTGACTTAGTTATCACCACAGATTCTCAAACTCCTTATATCATGTTCACAGGCCCACAGAACTGTTTAGGTTGGAGGGGATCTCTTAAGGTCATGCACTCTGTACTGTTTTGTTAGAGGAATCACTGTAAGTTTGTTTCTGCAAACCTGATTTATATTGAAAAATGAATAGTTATTGGCATGTATGTTCATTTTAAATATAAACAAATAACATTGAGAACAAAATAAAGGCATGATTCTTCACAACACTGCATTTGTCTTGCATCAGATAATCTACAGCAATCCAAGTTCTTATGCCTGTGTGAAATGAGGTGGAGATGTAGGTGTGAGATCCTCTTTCAGTCACATGAAACAGCTTTATCAAGAGGCACAGAGTGGCCGAGTGGTTGCCCTGGTTGGTGCAATCCATTGTGGTTTGAGGAGTTTACAAGACAGATTAAACTTGTTTTGAAGGAGATAAATCTCATTATTGCTTTGCACTTCTGCCTAGCTTATAAAAACTACTGAATAGTTTGAGGGCAAAGCAGTGAGAGGTGATTTGTCTTGTCCCATAATACTTCAGAAAAAGTAGGGATCTCAGGCTAATCGTTCCTGTTTGTAACCCATTTCTTTGACATCTCCTGGGAAACTGCAGAATAAAATGAGACTTCTAGAATGTCTTGTCGGCTTGTAATTGCATTTTATAAATCACCACATTCACCCTTTCTTTATAGGAGCCAATACACTGAAAATATTAATGAATATCAGTGTCAATGCTGTTGTATTGAATGCAGCTTTATTCAGAAATTGTCATAGTAGGAAAGCCAAGGCAACGTGGTAAATTTAGGTGAGCGACCTTTTATTAAACTTAATGGCAAATCATGTTCTATGCCCATGAATTGGAACAAAGTACTGCAAAAGAGGGATCAGTCCTTTCTGTTGAGAATTTTGGTTTTATTTCAGTTAGGTGTTATTTTCAGTGCCTCCATTTGGTGTCTCTAAAGATATGCAGTTTTACAGTATTTCATCTTAGAAGCCTGGCCAGGTTTGCAGCTGTCTCAAAAGAATCCTAATTTTAAAGCCTGTGTTGAATTTCTCTTCGCAGGTTTGTGGCAGGAGCTTGATCAATAGTGAGATTTCTGTTTTTCCACTTTTCCTAATTTGCCATTTTATATACTGCCATGTAAGCCTTGATTCATTAAAACTTTAGAAATACAGAGGTAGCATTTCTATTATGAGCTAAGTAGTGGTACAAACATATCCAACCCAGAGAAGAATTTTTTCTTCCTGGCTGCAGATCTTACTCCCAGTCAACAGCTGCCAGCACCCTGCAGTCCCTCCTTGTCAACTCTGCCCCGCTGTGTCCAAGACTGCTGTGGGACACCCACTGTACCGTGCCAGAGAGCAAAGCACAGTCATAGTTTGCTCAAAGGGGGTGTTGTGTTGGCACAATACTCTGATTTATGTTGCTGTGTCCCATTTTCTTAAGATCCAGCCCCAGGCTTGTTGTTCTCTTCTCTTCTCTTTAGGTCTGCTGTGCCTTGACGTACTCTGCTTCCTATCTGTATGCCTTGGGCTGGCAAAAGTCTGGTACAAACACTGAGAACTGCTGTGATGCTCTGTCTAGGCCCTGACCTAATGTCTGAAGAAGGAAAGCTTTAGGGATGTCAACCAGATTTGTGGCTCAGGGTTAAAGAGGGGGGCCATGTATGGATCATCCTTGACCTCTGCCTAACTTCTGTTCGTCTGAACACATTCATCATCTCTTAGCCTGTGGATCATAAGTGCTTTGATCTATAAAGAAAACCTGTGACTCTCGTAAGCCTTGAAAGAAGAGAGACTTTTTGAACAACCTTTGAGTATGGTCGTTCTAGACCTGATAGAATGAGTTATGCTGCTTCTGCTCATCTCTCAGTCTGATAATCGACCCTTTTTCTGGCACTTTTGCTTCTTACCTGTTGATCGATTTCCAGTCTGTCTTGGTTAACAAACAGAAACCTGTAGCTGGTATAGCAGCAGCTGTTTCTGTAATAGCTGAGAGATTTTATGAGAAGCCTATAGAAAGTCTAGACTGTACCCAGCCTTAGACAGTTAGCAGCTGTTTTGTGCCTTGCATGAACTTTAACAAGATAGGCAAGCACTGCATATTGCTGTCTGGTCCAGCTCTTGTTCTGCTTATCTTAGTTAGTTGCTAATTCAGTTTAATTTGCTTTTTACATATATATTGCTTTATTTTTCTTGTAAGGGAAGGCAGAAAGCATCTTACCTATTTAAGGAATTACTATGGTAGTGGCTATACCAAACTTTTTTTCTCTGTCTATGCTGGCAGGATGATGGTAGTGGGTGAAATAGTGGTAATAGTCATCACTATTTGAAAAGAGATTGTATTGGCAGAATCATATTGTCTCTGAACCCAAATGGAAGACACTAATTTTAATCACTACAACCTAATGCTGAGTTTAGAAGTTTGTTCAGATGAGGTAGGATTCCTAAAGCTTAATAGTGTGCTTTTCCAATCTGTAAGACAGGTGCAACTCAAGAAGCATGTCTTACAGTCATGGATTTTATTGGTTCTTGAAGAATAGTGACTTGCAGTGGTTTTAGCTAGAAATCCAAAAGAACTTTATTTATAATTGCATACCAAGTTTAGTTGGTTTGTTCCGTTTGAAGTGGTAATTCATTTTTGAAAACTAACGAAGAGCTGCTCCATGTGAAAGGTATCAGTAAATTAAATTTATCAGGCTTCATAAGTCTGTCTCTCCTGTTTGCATTTGCTTTTTACAGCTATGTTCTGTGTGTTTCTTTCTATCCATGCCATACCATGATGGACTGTCGCTGAGCTTGGATGAGATACAAGAACCACCAAAAAGGGAGAACTTCCTCTTGATGTAATTGAGCATTGAAATATGCCCTCTGAGATAAGCAACAAAGCCTGCAGCCCCTTCATGGGAATACTTATAACAGTCTTACTGCCTCTTTTAGGAAAGGTGAAACATTCTGCTCTGAATTTGTATTTCTGTGCTGGATGTCTCGTCCCCATTTGCATACAGGATTCTCTTCACAGATACCACCATGTCCTGATGTTTCTACCTGATGAGTTATTTTGACCTTTGGAAAGATCCTGAAAGCCCAACATTGATATAAACTGTTCAGACGGAATCTGCAGTACAAAAAACCTCCTTGGTTGTTGATAGGCTAACTCCTGTTTTAGCCAAGAGCAAGGCACCCACTGTGTGCAATTAATGCAGACAAGCATTTGTTTCCAAGTGCTGTAGGAATCTGCTAACCAATTTCAATTTGCATTGAGATGGTACAAGAAGAGCATTTGGTCAAAATTGCCCCCAGAACAATGATTTGATAGCATTATTTCTCTAGAAGCTGTATGGCAGTAATTTGTGAAGAAACAAGACAGCAGTGTGGAGATCTTGCTTTCTCTGGTATCTCCTCAGCTGCTTGGGAAGAACAAAATCAAAGCTAAGCTATGACAGAACCATATTTCAAAGTTTTGTATGTAAAAATATGCTTTTTTGCTCCCCTTTCATATTGGTGAGACATAGTTTCCAGCTGCCTCTCTCTTTGAGGTTGGGCATTTACTACCAGGGGGCCAATACCAGGCAAATAGCTCTGCAAAGATTGGTCTCCTGTCTCCTTTCTGTTGGATTTATACCAGCCTGCCTTCCTCTCCACAGAAGGAAGAAACTTACCATCTCCCATGCCTTTCCATACAGCTGTTCCCCACTATGCAAAGCCTAGTAGCAACTACGTCCGTGCTGAGGAAGGAAGGCACCCTGTAGTTTGGTTACTGTGGGATCTCTGATCTGCAGAATGTGCTGTGACTTGCTGAGCTATTTCTCCTGGATCTGCTAGAGAGGGAAGCTGCCTTGTTCCATTCTCTGTAGTGGTTTTGTTTCCTGTTCATGGTCCCTTATTTTGGCTACTGAGGGGGAAGGCAGAGTTGCGGCTCCTCCTGGTTCATACCACTTTGCTTTCTTCACAGCAAGTTGGTTGTTCTTTTTAGCATCCTGTGTTTTGTTTGAGCCTTTCAGTGTTGAGAAAGGGTTGTGGGAAGAATGTTCTCTTTGTCTCCTGAACTCCTCTGGGCAGTGCATCCAAAGTGAATGTGGAAAGAGAGATAAAAGAAACTGCAATTAGGCGGAATTTGAAAATGAAATCCACTCAATGTGACATAGAAAAATACATAGAGATGCTATAAAAATGTCATATGGTTCCACAGTTATTATGGTTCCCACAGTTATTTCTGTGGGATTGTGAGAAAACTCCCTACTGTGAATGAAACACTTTCTAAAATGTTTGCAGTCTGCAGTAGGGCTTACGATTTTCTGATTGGGGTCATAACTGCTAAATAATGAAGGAAAACTTCTGCGTAATTCCTTTACCAACTTGATTCTGTTTTAACAGAACCTGTTGTCACCAGGCTATTTGCTGTTTCTGTAGTATGCTTATTTTGTATGCTGAGGCAGCATCATTTCATTTTCAATTCTCAGACGTCTGGCTGTTAAGGCACTACTGTGACACACAAATACAGAGACTGAATTTTTCAGTGGAAGCAAATGTACTCTCTAAAAAGTGTCTTGCTATTCCATAGCTATTGCTACATTTTTCTAATTGGTTTTCATGTGGTAAGAAAAATGTAGATCGATAAAAATCTTGGAAAAATATTACATTATGGTGTACAGTACTGCTCGTTTTAAATGAAAACCTTTTTTTTTCTCTTTTGCACTTCATGCCTCCCATGTATCCTTCACTATGATGCATGAACCATTCTTCTGTGGTGGTCAGATGAATTAACTGTTTAAATACAAAGTTTCTATTAACTCCAGTGAAAAAAATATAGTTATTGTAATAAAAGAAAAGCATCAAATAGGAGACCATCAAAGGCAGTGTGGTCAACAGGTTGAGGGAGGGGATTTTCCCCCTCTACTCTGCTCTCATGAGACCCCTCCTGGAGCGCTGCATCCAGCTCTGGGGCTGCCAACATAAGCAGGACAAGGACCTTTTGGAGACAGTCTAGAGGAGGATCATGAAATTGATAAGAGAGCTGGAGTTTCTGCTGTGAAGACAGGGTGAGAAACTTGGGATTGTTCCACCTAAAGAAGAGAGGACTCTGGGGAGTTTTCCAGTACTCAAAAAGGGCCTACGGAAAAGTTGGACAGGGATTCCTTATTAGGGAGTATAGTGACAAAATGTGGAGTAATGGTTTGATACAGAAAGAGGGGAGATTTAGATTAGATATTAGGAAGAAATTCTTTACCTTGAGAGTGGTGAGACTCTGGAAGTTGTGAATGCCCCATCCCTGGAAGTGTTCAAGGCCATGCTGGATGCTTCTTTGAGCTGGTGTAGTGGAACATGCCCCTGCCCATGGCAGGGGGTTTAGAACTAGATGCTCTCGAAGGTCACTTCCAAACCATTCTATTATTCTATGAAAACTAACAGAGTATTTGAATTTACATTTCAGTTGGTATTTTTACAGCTAAAGTGGTTTTTGAGTCAGGTTTTGAGTTGTCATTCTTGAAATGTAGTTCCATTTTTTTATAGAAACCTCTGTGTTGTTTTTCAGTAATTACTAATTTCTTAATTTTTTAAAGAATTTTTATTTTGTCAAGAGGTTCTTCAGTGGAAGTTATTTCAATTCCCCATGTTGTTTTTAGAAGGTCAGTACTTGCTTTGTGACATGGAATCATGGCGTCTGCTACCAATTAACAGCAAACAGGCTGAACTGGAGCATTAAAGATTTGTTATCTTTAGCTGTTGCATTTCAGCTGTACTTCAGTTTTGGAATTCAATTCCTTTTGGAATAAGGAAATCTAATTTCATTAGCCAGTGATGTCATCTCTATTGTCATAGGAGCCTGTTTTAAGACTGTGGCAAATTTCATGTAGAAATGCCAAGTAGTCAGTCAATAACAATAATCACAAGTAGCCTATAAGCAAAGAAACGAGCTTAACTTGTTAAGCTCCTGCTGTGGTGTATTGTCTCTCTTTGCTTTGGACAGGACTTTGTAATACCAGTAAGTGTAGGAAATGGGGTTTGAAGTCTGTCTGCATTTATGCTATCTTTACAAGTCTGAGTATTTTGCATGCTGTGATGTTCTGTTTCTGTTATCCTTACCAGCTATATTTGGACAAGTTTCTCCACAGAGCTCTTGTTGCAGTAGAGTTGAATTTTTGCTGAGGACCTGGCAATTTTGAGCAGTTAAAGTGTGCTGGAGCTGTCTGACCTGTGATGCTGATACACTTGACAGAAAGATTCTGTCAGTGGGAGAGTCATGCCCTTAGCAGAGAAACGAGTAGGCAGGCAGCCTGTTGGTGCTGCCCAGGGGCAATGCAGGGAAAACTCTGATCTGTTTGCTGGTGCAGCAGAGGAATGGTTGCAGGAAACCAAAGCTGATGGTGCAGCAGGAAACCAAAGCTGATGGTGCAGCAGGAAACAGTGAAAGCTGGACACCTCACAGTTCCTTGTGAGGTGTTCTTGTTCCTCCTGCCCTTCCTGTTACTGCCTGCATCTCTGCAGTGCACGTTCATGCAGTCTATTGTAAATTCAGGGCCAGATGTTGAGGCCCTAGTTAGAGCCCTTTTGTGTAACTTTTGGCTGCATTATGAGAAGACAGTCATTGTGCTAATGAAGCAGATGGAGGGAATGACAGAAGAAAGAGATGACATTATTTATGAAGAAAATCAGCAGTGTTTGAATACTGCCTATCCAGATTTCAGAATGTGTTTTTCCTTTATGGTTGTTTCCCCTGCTTTAAAATAGTATTTATATGTCAGATGTGTGGGACTTCCGTGAGGTGAAACCTAGCAGTTGAGTAATTGATAAAACAGTTTTCTTCAAATGATTTTAAAGAAGTGTCTTTGTGCCATGCAGTGTTTTGAATTATACTCTATGGCCACAGGAGACGTCATTAACTAAGAAGATGGCTTTCATTGGCTTTCATTAGTTCTTTGGGTTTTGTTTGAGGTTTTTTTTGTGGGTTGGGTTTTTTTTTCTTTTTTTTTTTTTTGGTTGGTTGGTTTTTTGTTGTTGGTTGGTTGGTTTTGGTGGAGTTTTTTGTTAGGTTTTTTTTCTTTGTGAGGAATTTCTGTAAATTCATCCCCAGATCTTTGTTCCTCAGTAGATTTCCCTTTACAGTGAAGATGTAGAGGATTAAGAAACAGGCCATATGGTAGTTTCTATAGCAATAGATTAAAAAACATGTCTTGTCAGCTGTTATGCGATATGATGCAAAAATTAGTTTGGAAAGGCACAGTTTGCATGTCTTGTATCCTGGCAGTTCTCTTTTATTGTAATGATCTCTGAGACAGCTGTTAGATGCAGGTATAAGAAGGACTAGCTGACCTTTGTTTCAAACTCTGAGTGCATAAATTCATCATTTCATTCCTTTGAATTACAGGTGTACAGCACCACCCTGTTTCCATACTACTGTCTCAGAATGATTTTAGGCCAAGATTTTAGGGATGATAATAGTGCAGGAAGAGGTTTTAATTAAGGCAGAACTCTTTTAAACAGAGTTGAAGCATCTGGTGAATCCATACTTGGATGCCTTATTTAATAACTTGTTGTCATTGGTATTCAGTCCAGGATTAAAACACTGAAATTTTAGTGTTTATGTGTAGGTGTGCACTGCATGTGTACCTGCATGCCTGAACTCCTCTGTAATCAATGGGGGTTGAGTCAGTCCAGCCTATGGGTATTTCAGCTCATGCTGAGTTAGACATCTATTGTTTCATTTCATAGGTTTCAGTTCCCTAATGAGTTGTTTTAAAATGCAGAGCCAAATGTAGGTCTTAATATTGAACTGATTTGCCTAATTCCACCCCGGACTTTAAATTGGCCTTCATTCCTGTGCTCTAGCACTGCAAGCAGAAAGCTGAGACCTGCAGAGGAGAATAAGGTTTGATGAACAATCCCAATGTTTGTAGAGAGTGAGGGAAGATGGTTTTCCACAATGTAGGATAATGAACACGCAGCATGTTTTACCCATGCCTTGAAAGACACTGAACCTGCAAGGAGTTGGGCTATATTATAACAACTGATGGGTCTGTGCCACACTAATACTTGGTATGAGTCTACATTTTGAATGTAAATATTTCAGGTCCTCTTTCCTGCAAATTACACTTTCCTGTTTTATTCCATGTTTGGCAATATTACTCAGCCGAAGCCTGTTTTTTTCTGTACCAATTATTGTTTATATTGCATGGAGGCTTTACTCACAGTTCCTCACACTGCTTCTGTTGTAGAAGACTTGCAATTAAGGGCTGTAATGGTTGATGACAGGATGATAAATGTACAGGTAGCACGGAATGGACGTAAAATTACTGTTGAATGGAGTCCTGCTTACGTGTATTTGCAACCTCAGTAACGTGAGAATTGTGTGTATTTCCACAGATATTTGTAAACAATGGTTTAGAAAGCTGTGATGTGCTTTTTGGATACTGAAGTGTTTCCCTTTCTACTTAGATATTGAGAATCTCTTGAGAACTTTTCTAAATATGTGGAAGAATTACAGATATGCCACAGCACCACATAGACCATGTGCTACCAGGATCCTCCAAATATCATACTTGCATATAAATTTGTGCTTATTACAGAGCAGCTGTGTCTGTGTTGTAAGGACTTGTTCAGTGTTTTCTTGGCAGACATTTGGTACAGTATTAAGCATGTAAATAAGGATTATTTGCTTTCAGGACATAGAGTAATACATTAAGTGCAAGTCTGAAGAGATGTAATTGAGGACACAGAGCTGCTTTCTTGTGACGTCTGGGCGTTACATCTTAAGAGATTGAGCCCTCTGGAGGCCATCAGGGTCAGGATGTGTAGGAGTCCTCTTGTGCTCTTCCTTTGAAATGTACTTCATTAGAAAGCAAGTGATGCAAAACCTTAGAAATTTCCTTTCCTTTGGAAGGGAAGATGAATGATTCGGTGTATTTCCGGCACGTTCTACCCTGGTATAGTTGGATGCAATTCCTTGTATGTCAGCACCATGGATGTGAGGGAAGATGTATGACTGAAAGCATGGAAAGTACTGCAGAGGAGGCTAAGTCAGTAAAAGAGATTAAATGGAGACTAACAGCATTAGCTTCTTGCTTTCTGTGTACTAAAAGAGTTTAAGCTAAGAGCTAGGGAGGCAATTTATTAAAGGATGAAGATGAAATGTTAGTGAGAATGAATAAATTGGTTCTTGTTGAGAGCTTGACAGACTCTTTGTCTCTGGATTCACAAAAGGACATCAAGGTTTTATGCTTGGGTTAGATAGCACTTTCCAGCAAGGAGAGATCTATACCTGTTGGGGGAGAGCGAGAGAGGGAACCAGTGATAATGTAAGTATTGCCTTTTACCATAGGGATTGAAAGCCTTTTACATACAAGTCTAATATTCAACATTGAGTTTTAACACAGGTAATGACCTGGGAAGGTGCAAAGACCATAGGTAATGTCCTCACATACAAAAGAAACTTGATATTTTAGAGGCAGTAGAAACTGACGTATTTAAAGGCTTTTGAAACATGGAGTCAGCTTGACAAGACAGATGAGTGAAGCACAAAAATTTGTAGCAGCTGTGAGGGATCTTGGAGTGGGAAGAGCAGCAGTCAGAAGTTGGTGGGACAGTGCCAGAAGTACCATGAGCATCCCAACCTCTGCCAAGGCTGGGCAGAGCAGCCACCTCACTGGACATCACAAAGAGCTGGCATCCAGCTAATGAAGTGACTGGTAATTTCTAATAACTTGGAGCTGGTGAACCTCCAGAAATGAATCCCTGTGTACAAAAGGAGAGTGGTGTATGTTCCAGCTAGCTGTGACAAGGTCTGCAGAGGATTAGAAGCTCCTCCATCCAACAGTGGTTAGCTTGAAAATCACAGTAGTTTTTCTCTTCTTGTGTACTACCTGAAGCTTTTAAACAGAGGCCAGACAATAAGGGAATTTGTATCATGGAATCAATGGCATACAGAATAACTAGGAGAGATACTGGTGTGCTGTTCAGTGGATGCACTCAACTCTGCTTATCAAGAAAATCAGAACAAGGTGAGACCTCAGATATAAAAGAACGAAGTGCTGTCCATATGTTGAAATATTTTTTAAACACTCATATGCTAGACTTTGATTAAGAGGAAGAAATGCATAGATACTTAAAATGATACAGAGAATTCAGGAAGATGGTAACATATTGCACGGATGGAAAATTGAATACCATTTTTGAAGAAAGAAAGCCTAGTAAGTATATTAAGCATCTGAGTAACATTGCCATAGTGCCTAAGTGGATAAATAGGCTTAGCAGGAGATGGTCTGCTTTGGTATAAATCTGATATGGGGGAGGCCTGCACATGTGTTGAGAGATTTTTGAGAAAGGCAGTGCTGAGATAGTTCATCGTCACGATTGTCAATGCTGCACTCATTTTCTGAAGTATGGCCAGAGAACATGATATAGGATGTAAATATCTGCATATATTACGTAAGGTAAATTTGCTATGATGTGGATTATTCAGGAAAGATAGTCCTAATTGCTTTCCTTTTAAAATTCAGCATTTTCTGAAGCCCAATTTTGGAATTTAGCATGGTTTTTGCAGTGAAAGGTGCTGTGTGTTACCAATTGATTGCCTTGGTCCAGTGTGAGCCAGCAGGCTCTTGTCTCTGCATAGAGCCCCACTGTGTTGTTCAAGCTCTGTGTGTGGGCTTTAAACCTCTCAGCTGTCTTTGAAGTAGACATTCTTTTTCATCTGTTTTACATGTGGGAAACTGTTATGTAGGCTGATAATCTGTCTTTGCTCTCTGAAAATTCAGTAAATAATGTCAGTGTCTTGAGAAGCATTCCACATTGTACTTTTTTTAGCTTTAGAGTATGTTTCGTCTAAGGTAGTCTATTAACATCAAATACAAGTTGCATCAGAGACAAAGCTTAGAAAAATAATTGTCATTCCCCACTGCAGCTGTGAAATTCTTATTGACATTGTCCTTATAGCTCTGTTGCATTATTTCTGTTTTGCCTTTGAATCTTTACTTATTTTATAGACTAGTCACTCACATTCATCCTCCTACTCTTTCGTGAAGTACAGTACCACCGCACTGAAAGGTGGTGCAGACTTCTGCATGCTGAGGTGTTAAGAAAAAGATACTTTATTCCCTTCTTATGTTGGATTATTTTCTGATTTTTGCACCTTGCCATATTTTATGCCACAGGAACAATGTTCGTGATGTGGGTGTCTCTTTGCTTTGATGTTTAGCCATTGTTGAAAGCTGTTTACTGCTTCATGTGCTCCCTTCTCATGGACACTCCCTCTTAAATAACTTGGCATCATGACAAGTTATTTAAAAACCCAAGTAGATATTAGCTGTTTGTTTCTTTTAAGGTTTTTTTGGTATATTTAGAGATACACTTTTTTCATAGTAGAAGGAAAAACGGTAAAACTTATATAGCATCCACTGTTTTTATTTTTTGATTGTAATCCTTGGATGATACACCATGAGCTAGCTGGAAATTTGATCTTTATTGACTCTGTCATCTAAGAGAAAAAAGAAAATAGGTGAAAACAAAAATAGTAATTGGAAATAGCTCCTGTGGAGCAAAGCTGTCATGAAGCAGATTGATTCAGCAGTGGCAAAGTTGCTTTATTGATTGTAAGTCCTTAGTAAATTAAAAAGAGGACCAAATGCGTTAATCTTCCGTGTGCGTGTGTGTTTGACAGTGACAATTGAGAATGCTCTGCCAGGATAAAGACACATAGAGGAGTGTGGGAATGTTATCTAGTTCAGTCAGTAACAGGCTTGCCAGAGATAAGAACAGTGTTCTTCAAAAATCCTTCCAGGTTAAATATTCTTTACTGTGCTGTAAACAAAATATAGAAGAAGTACTCCTGCTTGGTTTTTTAAGCACTCAGGTGCAGTTAATCTAGGTAAAGGAATGACGCATAGGAGTTATACTAATTTTCTTCAGATGTTCCTTAAATTTTATTCTGTCTCAATTGCAATGTCAAATTTATTGTTAATAGATCAGTGCAAAACTTTAATATATTCTAGCTGAGGACCTCAGTCTGCTTCATAAGCAAAAGTCGGTTTTGGATTTAGATTTTTGATTGTTTTAATTACTGCTAATTACTTGATGTCATTGCCCATTTGCAAGTAAATTAATCCTTTATTTATATTTTCCTTCCCGAATCATCACAGCTTCTCATAAGGATGAAATTCAGTTAAATGGGGAGCAGCCACACAAAATGAGATTATAGTACAGAAGTTTTCCCTTCCCAGAAAAGCAGGGAGTAGGAACACAGCTGGGATTCTGTTCTGGTCAGGACTAGATGTTACCAAGATAAATTCTTGCTTTTCAGCCTCAAATTCTGCACCATCAGAAATTTTGTTTCATGTATTTCTTGTTGGTTTAGCGTAGTTGAAATTCAGTTAGGAGAACATGCTCTTCTCTTCTCTATTTTCCTGCCACTGCTGCCTGAAAATCCAGCTGCCAGGGATAGTTTCGTGGCCTCTCATTCCCAATGTGTAACTTGCTATGGAGCACACTGAACCTCTGTTGTTTTGGATGCACAGTTGTTTACAGGACAGGGTTTGAGGAGCATCTGCTGTGAAGAGACCACACAGATGGTGGGGGAAAAGGAATTGGAGATGCATTAAGTAAAACAGCAGAGAAGGCAGGGAGCTGGAGGTACTGTCGTTTCCTACTACATATGGAGTCGCCAGCCTGGCATGTGGAAGTGAAAGGGAACAGGGTCCTCTTTTGGGCCCTGGAGGGAGATGGGAACTGGAAATGCAGGGGATGCAGTAGAGGGTCCATTGATTCATGGATAAAGTGCAGTTCTTCAATATCATCTGCAAGAACAGATGTTTGTAGTTACTACTGACTCAGAAAGAGGACCAGTGGGGTAATGGGATTCCTTTCAGGAAGGAATGTGGACATTCATATGTTCAGTTTATTCTGCCATACTGCTGAAGAACCCAGTCTCTATCTTGTCCCCTCACACGTGTCCCCAGCAGCAGTGAACCAGAGAGGCAAAAGACAGACTGAGGCATCATCTCACCCATTTCATCCCACCCCTTCACTCCCCATTTCTTTTCTTTTCATGCTTTTTTTTTCCTTACTTGCCAGTCCTGATTAATTATCTTCTGGTTTATTTGCCTTGCCAGATAGCTGCATCTTTTTACAGAGACTTGCTGCTACTTGTGCTTTACAGGACAGCATCCTCATCAGATTTGTAAAGCCCACTGTATTTTCTCCTTCTTCACCCCATGCTTCTTTGAGGTTTCCTAGAAGAAATTGTGAAGTGCAAGGGAAGGAGTACAGTAGCAAGTGGCTGCCATTCATCTATTTGTGTAGCTATTGAAACGTTTCATGATCATTAATCAGAGCTTATAGTTACGCTTTATTCATCTTCCCCAATATCTCTCTACCCCTCTCAACCCCACTGTTTGCCACCCTTGTCACTTCTTGCCTTAAATTTAGATAGCCCAACAGGAGAAGAAGCTGTGTCACTCCATGTGAGTGGTAGTACAGTATAAATAATTTTTTTCCTAAAAATGTAAATGCCATTGTGCTTTTCTTCAGTGTGCACAACATTAAATAGTAATTGTTGTTAGTGGCAGTTTGTAGTGTTTAAGAGTCTTGCTTATTCAGTCTCTGTCTTGCTGGGTTTTTGTGCTGAATGACTGATTGTTGCACCACTGTTTTCTCGTTGTTAAACACATCTGTACGCAGAAGCAGAACTGCCTAATTTGTTTCAATCTGGCATACTGGAGTAAGTCTGCTTTTAAATTGCATACTTAGTAGGCTACAAATCAGATGGCAGCATTTTCATGGTGCTAATTCTCCAGTGTACCAGGAACTGCTGACTTGAATAGTTTTTGACCACTTTTCTTTTTCAGTAAGTCTTCTGTAACTCATTTGGCTTGCTTAAATGACCTGTTCCTTATTTTCCACAGCAAGAGTTTCTCTCATTTGGGAAATGTAAAAGGATAACATTCCTAGCCCAAGCAGAAGCAAAATGTACCACTGCCATCTGGGCTGTGAAATTGGAATAAAGCTGAAAGTGTTACCTCAGTATATTGCCATGGCTGGAAGCCAGATGGCAGATAATAAAAGGATGGTCTGGTAGTTGGCATGTTAGTCAGGATCTTGGGATGTGCTTGTTGTGCTTCGAACCTCCAAGAATGTGGGCAGGTTGGAAATTATTTCTCTCACCTAATACTGCTTATCTGAATGTTACGTATCTACTGAGTTAATTGTCTCAGCTCCTCTGCTGTGAATGGATAGGCATTTCCAGAGGGCGTAGGGTCATTCCACATGACTTAGCTGTACATTTGACACTAGGATGAATAACCCTGTGGAGAGAGTTGTCTCTCTGCATAGACGTCACAAAAAGACAGTAGCTGACGGCCGTAGTCCAGGTACATAACTTTCAGATGTTTGAGATCCAGCAAATGAGCCCTCTCTTCCTCTTGTGCAGCTGCCTTTAGTTGAGGGATTGCAGTCCTTTCCTGCCTCACAGATACACACAGAGATTGAACAGTGCTACTGTTCTTACAAAGTTTTTATTGTGAAAAGAAATTTATATATAATTTTAATCATCTCTGTATACATGTATTTGTGACTACTGAGATTTGAACACAGTGCTGAAAGGGAGAGAGCTTTAGGACAGGAGACCTGGAGACTTTTGCATCCCTAGGAAATATGTAGCTGTTTTATAGAAATACTCAGTTGAACATGTTAGAGAGACAAACAAAGCTAGGACTTGAGAATACCTGGCTTATGTATCAGTCTCTGTAAGTCATGCTCATTCGTGGTGACTGGTTTTGTTTCTTTTTAGATTGTAATGGATTTCAAACATCCTGATGGCCGTACAGTGGCAATTATGTTGCCCCGTTGCAGTTTGTTGGTGATGACTGGAGAATCCAGATACCTGTGGACACATGGGTATGTGTAAGAGTCCCTGCATTGCTGATAACAGAGGAATAATAAACGTTGCTTGTTTGCTTTATTAATGATATTCTGTATTTAAAATGACTCTGAAAGAAATCAAGTCAAGTTTTATAATTAATATACAAGTTCACTCTGCTGCTCAGATGCTGCTTAGGTTAAATTGAAGAACTTGGGGATTTAGGGAGCTAATTGCCAGTCCCTGAGGTGCAGTTTCCTGCTGGTATCACAAGTGAGGTTTCAGTTGGAAATTGCTCTCACTTACATCTGCAGTGTGAAAGTTCTCAATGACTCTGAGCTGGCAAAGAATTGATTGTAGTGCAATTAGTGTCACCATTCCCTTTCTCTCTTTTCAGCTCACAACTTTTCCCATTGGATCACATATGCCAAAGCTTTGAGAGAGGGGCTAGTTTGAGAGAGTGACTTCCCCTGCACTAGGAGCCTCAGGGTGACAGAGGGGAGTCTTCCCGAGCTATTCCCAGCTGCTTTAAGGATACTTTAGCTGCTGGTAAGGCTGCATTGAGCAGTTTTGGGATGCTGGAAAGAGATTTCTTGAAATATGTCTTGGGGCTTTGCTTATTGTAGAATTTAAGTATACGCTTTTTAAATCGAACACCACTGGGAGATACATACAATTGGAGTGCTGAAATTGGCAAAAAGTTAAAACCTTGGTGAGCTCTGAGTGTGACAGTAATGCACTTCAGGAGAGTATGGCAACCCTGTATTGGACAGAAATGCCCATAGTAAGCATTTCTTCCTTTGTTTGACATAAGCAGTCACTGGTTCAGCAGTCAATTGGAGACACTAATTACATTCTGTGTAAATTAAACACCAAATCCTTTTACTGGCAGAAAATGTTCTGCCTTTTAATTTTGCTGGTTAATATGTATTATGAAGAAGGGTGAATATGAACTCCTTGATAGCCTTTACATTGTTAATTTTTATAGAGCTCTTATACCACCTGCATCTTCCTTTGTTAAATTGAAGAGTTGTAAAAAGCACTTAGTGCTTCTGCTGTGCATCATTATAGAAGCCCAGGGCAGTGAACTCCCTTGTTATTTCATATACAGGACTGAACACAGATACCAGCATTGTAAGCTTCTTATGCTGTCCTGTCAGGTGTCTTTTGGAAAGGTTATGTTCAGCTCTGAGAACACAGTGCAGTTTCCGTGTCAGTGATGTTGCTGGCCAGGAAAGCCAGTGGGCAGTCCCCAACCCCAGGCATCAGGCAGCTCCATGGGCGGGGCTGAGGCCAGGTTGGAACACCAGCCCAGGGTCAAGGCAGTGGCCGTACACAGACAGAGCTGGGGATGCGTCTGGGGCTGTAACTGGAGCACGGCCCAGTGGGACAGCCTGTGCTTGAACACAGCTCCCAGGGGAAGGAGGGCTTGCCCTTGCCGAGGCCTCAGCTTTCTCCAGGGCTACCAGCTCTGCTCCTTCCAAGCCAGCCCTGGGCAGCCACACTCCCAGGAGGTGGAAGGATGCGTGCTGGGCACTTGCAGTTCTGGCCAGCAGCCATTCAAGTTGGAATAGTGTACCTGTCTATTAAAACCTGCAATGAAGTTATTACTTAACTCCCTTGTACCTTCAAGTGGTGGTTGTCTTTTGAGAACCAGTGGATAAATGACATTGAAAATGAAGATCCTAGATCCTTTTACTCATATACAAGTGATTCCCATGCAGGTTCTTGTCCACCTTTCCTAAATATAGTTTTTCTATATGTTTTTATAAGCAGTAGTGGGTCAAGATACTCAACTGGAGTAAGCTTTCCATCGTGCCACTGGAATGTCGTATTGTAATCAAAATTAATCATCCAGCGAGAAGTTGTAGCTACTTCACTTGTGCACGTAATGTCAAAATGTATTTAATAACATTTTTGATACCTTTTATCCACACCTCAGAAGTCAAATTATAAGAGAAAAAGAGTCAGTTTTGAAATTATTCTGGACATGTTTTCAGTGTGTATACTTGGATGCCAAGGAATTAGAGACTTCGTTTTGACCCCATTAACAAAGTGCACAGGAAAAGCACTTCTGTTCTGTTCTCTCTGAAAGAGAAACACAGGGTTTAGAAATAAGCTATGCAGTGTCATCAAGGAGGACAAAAGATGTATTCTCTTTTTGACTCATAGGTGGAAGTAAAATTCTGACTTTTCTGATGAAGTTCATTAGTGATGTTTTTCATATTTGGTTGGGTAGCCTGGCAAAACTCTATTCTTGGCACTGCAATAGTAAAACCACTCTGTGCCAAGCAAGAGGGTCTGCAGCATTTTATTTTTAACATTGGGAAGTCCTCGTAATAGTAATGAAAGGAAGTGAGAGAGAGGAACAAAACCCAAGAGAAGCAAGTGATGCACAGTGCAGTTGTTCACCACCCGCTGACTGATGCCCAGCCTGCCCCCAGCAGCGATCGGTGCCTCCCGGCCAACTCCTCCCAGTTTATACACTGAGCATGATGCTCTGGGGTATGGAATATCCCTCTGGCCAGTTCAGGTCAGCTGTCCTGGCCGTGCTTCCTCCCAGCTTCTTGTGCCCCTCCTCACTAGCAGAGCATGGGAAACTGAAAAGTCCTCGTTTAGAGTAAGCACTACTTAGCAACAACTAAAACATAAGCGTGTTACCAACATTATTCTTGTGCTAAATCCAAAACACAGCACTGCTGCTGTTAGCTTAGAAGAATGCTTAGATGAAAATTAACTCTGTCCCAGCCAAAACCAGGACAAAAATAAATATATTAAAAAATTAAGTTCTAGACAAATAAACAATTGAACTTTATGGAAGAAAATGGAAGGAGGGAGGGAAGGGAAATGTAATTACATGCAATTAAACAACACTTAAATTCATGTCATTAGTTTATGTGTCATCTCTTTTCTGTCTGAAATTCAATAAGTGGAAAACTGAGAGGCAAAGGTATGTGAAATAGGATGTTGCAATCACATTTCTCTCAGAGTGTAAAAATTACCTTCTTACAAAGACGGATTGGGTTTTCTTCTGATGCAAATTGAATTATTCCTTTATTTTGTCTTGCTTTATTTTAGGATCACACCCAGAAAATATGATGTCATTCAAGCATCAGAGCTTGGGCAAAAAGTTGGAACAATCACTGCTGATGCTGGAGACTTAACCTTAAATCGAAGGGAAACAAGGACGTCATTTACATTCAGGAAAGTGAGGAGGAGACCTTGCAACTGCAGTAAGTGTCTTGAGGCAACCTTCAAGTCAAAATTGTTATTTATCACCAATAGGTAGCTTCTTTTGTTTTGAGCAAATCATTTGATTCCTTTGGGTGGTTTTGGCAGTCTTCATAGCTATTCCTGCATGGTTTGTAGTATGCAATATGGCTTGATTTGGTTGCATTCGTGTGGTTGCTGGAGTTTCTCTATACAGGAAGGCATTTGGCTTGTTCCAGAGCCAGGCGAATAATCTGGAGTCTTATGTTTTATTGGCATTTCAAGTTCTTAATAATGTAACAAAATAGAAATAACTATTCTTCAAGTTTTCCTCCTTTTTTTGATTGTTTTTTATTTGAGGGGGCCTGTAATTTTGAGAAAATAAGTACATTAGAGAAGGCGAAGGAGTCATATCTGCAGTGACAGAGCCATAAACAGTGCCTTAGGGCAGTAGAGATAATAATAGACAGGTGGCTCAATGATTACATGGAACTGAAGTCCATTTATGTCCTTAGAACAGAATTTCAGAGGCTGAATTGCGATGATGTCGTGGTCTTTGGCATTGGGGGCACTATCTCAGTTTTGAGAACATAAACATCATTAACATAGCAGATTAATGATCACTGCAAACAGCCTCTGGTACATGTGGGCAGGTTACTTGTTTTCAGGTCATCAAGCACTTCTGCAGTTTGACCTGTGTTTCAGTTTTTAAAAGATAAAGGAAGAATGAAGCATTTTGTGCATTTTAATATTTCACTTTTAATTTAATTTTGCTAAACATGCTTAATCAACGAGGAATCGCTTAAAAAAAATTAATATTTTGTATCCATTGCTGTATCTAGTTTACCCATCTGTCTGTGACAGCCAGAAGGGACAGCAGAGACTGGTGCAGCCTTCATTTCCCCAGAATGAGATGGAAGCCTCAAAGCTGGAGCAAGAATATGTACACAAGGTGTATGAAGAGATTGCCACACACTTCAGCAGTACCAGGCACAGCCCATGGCCCCGAATTGTAGAGTTTCTCAGGTCCCTGCCAACAGGGTCAATAGTGGCTGATATTGGTTGTGGTAATGGGAAGTACCTAAGCATCAACGAGGATTTGTACATGGTAAGTAGTAGCTACTGTCATTTGATTTCATTGGTTCTGGTGTTTATTCCATCATGCACTTGTAGCATGCTGGAGGTTCAGGTTGGCATTGGAAGAATGCTGAGAACAGAAAGCAATTTCCTGATCCAAGATCAATTACCAATTGTCTTTAGTTTCCATGTGTATTCATTATGTGCATTGCCTTTTTCTTTTTTTCAAAGCCACTTTTGCTTTGTAATTCAAAATACGTTAAGGAAAATTGTAATGGATGGTTTAGCCTTTTTTGTCATTGTTGTTGGATAAATTTATTAAATGGTTGAATAAATTTATTAAATTGGTTGGGCAATTTGAATGCTTCCAACAAGATTTTCACTTGGTTGGTGGGTGGGTAAAATCTCTATGGGCAACACTATTTTTCCTATGTCCTCTTCAGTTCCCTGTGGCCTGGTGACACATCTGATTTGTGAATGATGTCATGTTTGGCTGTTCCACCTCTGGCTCTGTGCACAGGCCCAGTAAATACACCAACATAAAATTCACAGGGAAAACTTTGGTACAGATTTCTGGCTTTCTCTCACTCCCTTTTCTTCACTTTTAGACAGTTCTGACATCATTCTTGCTCATATTCTCTCTTTTGCTGTCTCGCAGTCTGAACTTAGTCTGGTTTTACTTCTCTTCCTTCCTGTCAGGGAGAGATGAAGTATATACAAATATGAACCAAGAGATAGCTTTCATTGCAAATATTTAAAAACCCTTTTTTTGGCGGGTTGGGGGGGGGAGTCAAACTTGCCATTTTAACCCAAAAGAAATCTCAGAGAAGTGTGTGTTATGGTATCTACTCTCTCCTGTTCCAGGATTGTCCGATTCTTTCACATGTTTGTCCTGTGAAACGCTCTGAAATCCATCAGGCTTGAAAACTTCTATGTAGGGCAAAGCATTCATTATTGGTAATAAAACTTGGAGTTGTTTGTCTGTCTCAGGAGTTGCTGTCCTGCTACTTATGTTCAGCTAAAAAAGATAAGTTGTTATTTACAACCCTGTTTGTATTAGTAAATTATCTCCCGTACTGTTCTTATGGGCTAGAACAACATCATCCAATTAATGAGTAGGCATCTTTGCTGTAGCCTGAGTATAATTGTTAATTTCAGTACATTTCAGTCTTTCAGTCCTGACTCCTGTAAGAAAAATCAGCAAACCTAAGTAGAGAGGAGAAACATTTGTCAGGGTATCATGAAGCTCGACTGATCCTAGAATGGATTTGGTAAATTGCAGTTGTGGAGGTCTGTGGTAGACTTTTAAAGTGAAATTAATGCAAGATGCTGTGTTCAGAAAGTGCCAGCACCGGTCTGTTTTCTGGAGCCCACAGTTAACCCGCTAAGGACAGGAAAGATCACATTGGCTGGCAGTCAGAGGAAAGCCAGCTCCTCTCCTCTATTACTTTAGGAGTCACCTCATTTCATATGTGTCTGGAGGAGAAATAAAAAACATGAAAAATAACAGTGAAAGGGAGGATATTATTAAAGAAGCAGTTGAAACAGTTGAAAAATAGAATCTGGGAATTGCTTCATTCAGTTGGCCTCCCTAGACATTTTATTTTCCACTGGTCACAACTAGTGATTCTTAGATGCAGATAGACTCTAGACTTTGCATTTGGTTGTTTTCATGTACAAGTCAGCACAGAGCCTCAGGAGGATGGATGTGACTCCTCCTTTCTACTAGATTTATTTTTCTGTAGCAGCCAAAGTATGGTTAAATAAAACCCTGTGTTTATTGTGTTTATTGGTATTTTTAAACTTTTGACAAGGTATCTCAAGTGCTGCTAATTTCATCTACCATGGCTTAGGCATGGAGCTGAGGGTGAGGGATTACAGAATGTTTTATATATCAGGTGCATTGTTGGGATAAAGGGAGTGCTCCCTAGATGCAGGGCATCTGTTTTCTACCTCATTTACTCCTCTTTATTTAGAGACATAAAAACCAGGCATAAACTTAGTCAATTATACATCGGGTTTTTTTGTCCACAATGTATTGGAGCTCTTAGCCCAGGTCCTGTTGGGAAAGAAGCAACAAAGCAGTGCTGTGAAATTAGGAGTTGTGTAGGGATTGGGTAGAGCATTGTTGGCACAGCTCTGTAGCTTGGGGTGTTCTGACTCAGAAGTACTGAAAACCTGAAGCAAGCATTTCCTGAAGACAAGCAATATGCTTTACAGGTTATTGTGCACTTCTATGCTTTAGGTAGCAGTGCTAATGGTAGATCAAAGCTAAGGTAGCTTTCTTGATGGTTTTAACCTTCAGGTATTGTCTGAAAACGACTCCTCTGTGGCCTGTGCTGTTGTACTTGCTTCAGTTTCTCCAGATGAGTACATGCAGCCTTATCTACCTGAGTATCCAGTGTGACAATGAAATGCATGAGTCCATCTATGCGAAAGTGACAGTGCTGTAATGGCTGCATTATTCTGACACAGTGCGAGAGCAGCAATTTCACAACAAACAAATTCAGATTAAGAATGTTTCAGCTGGAGATGGAATCCATGTCTGATGTAGCTAGCACAAAGGCTGGAGAAAGGTTGAATTTAATAGAGTTTCATATGACTTTTTCTTTTTCTGTCTCGCCCACCTCTTTATTGTTAAAATGAATGCAAAAAAGAGACATGTTCTTAGGGTTGTTTTTCCACAATTCTCTTCCCATCCAACCTCATTTGGGGGAATTATTTTAACAGATTTTATTTAGGTGCTTTCAACCTTAATATTCCTATCTGTATGCAGAGCTTTTATTTTTATGGAACACTGTTTCAGCCTTAGCCATTCCCCCAGTTACCACAAGGGTTTCATTGATGTTATGGCAATGATCTCATCAATTGCTATGTGCTTTAGCTTTGTCTCCTTGTTTCCAGTGTTCAGGCAGGTGTGATGATGTGTAAGTCTCTGCAGGAATCTTCAGCATCCTCACAGGGCTAAAGTGTGAATGAAAATTCAATGAAGTCTTTCAAATTTGTGGTTTACATTTTTAATTGAACTGATAGATTGGTGGGAAATTCAATGACAAACAACTGAAAATGCCACAGGGTAGATACTTTTTCTTTTCATATAAAGAAATCACTCTACTTGACAGAGTACTGATGATAGGAAAAAATTATGGCAATAGAGGAGCCAAAATTATTTGCTTTAATACAGACATTCATATTTCTGTCATGTGTGTCATTCAAAGGTAATTGGTAACATAGTTTACATTTCACAAGACCTTGTAAGACACCTTTTTGCTGTGTGATGTGTGTCTCTGTTTTCTGCATTACTGTCCCAAGCTGTGATCTACTAGAACTATATAAAAATTTGATTTTTCCAGGGTGTGGGGAAGAAAAAGAGTGAATATTTACTGTGGTATGATTGCATAATGTTGGGTGGGTTTTAGTTGCACTGGGTTTGTACAGATTGGGAATAGATTCCTCTCCCAAGAACTTTTTAGTAGTGGGTAAAAACAGGAGGGACAAAACCAGTTAGTAAAGGTATACCTGGAGTAAGTTCACTATATCTTAGCAATTGAAGGGCAAGGCAGATGAACCTTTCCTGCCCTTTTCTCTCAATGAATAACAGTCATTAAATGGATGAGAGATCTGGGAAGAGAGCTCAGAAGGAACTGGCAAGAGCAGCACAAAACCAGAATGAATGAATAAGTGCAATGGGTCAACTTAGTACTGTTGCTTTGTCTCTGAGAAGTGAACTCTGGGTCTTAGGCATAGCACTTCACTTTCAGAGATACCCTGACTATATGCAATGGAAAACCAAAACACTGCATGAAAGGAATGCTGAAAGCCTGACTCAGACTAATTGTTTTCTGGAACGTAATTTGGTTTCTTGAGCTTCTCGTGCTATTAGTTATAGCTGAGACATTTCTCTGGAGAGCCACATAATTCCATTTGGTGGCTGGATTTCAGAATTAGATGTTGTTTTGTTCATCGCTTTGTAATGTGCTGAATAAATCAGGTTCCCAGATACTTAAATGAACTAAGTCTACCAGGCTGAGTTAGTTATAATGAGATAATGTAGAAAGAAAATACATAGTGGTGGGTAACATCTACCTGTCTTTACCTATCTTTATTTCAGCATGCAAGAGGATTTATCTTTAGCAGATTTGCAGCATCATTACAAAGCAAGCTATTTATTAGTGTCTTTTGCCCCCTAATGATCTATACCAAACCACTGCATTAAGCAGATTGTATAAAATCTACTTTAGGTACTCCTCACTGAAAAAGTGGAGGTGAAGGTGCATGGGAACATGAAGGAGCAGGATGGCATAACTGCCTATGTTATCCATTTCCAGGAAGCCAGTACAGAGCTGCTGCAAACTCAGACAAGTCACAGGTGTTGTACTTGTTTCTCCCTCCCTTCTCCTCTTGTATCTTGGTCTTTTTTTTAATATATATTTTGGTTGTCTAAAGGTTTGCATTATCCAGTGTGCCCAGAGAGGGTGTGGTATGCCTGATGACACACCTTTGCCCCTTTCCTAAGTTTTGTGTTTGCTGGGGTTCTAGTTACAGAGTTACAGGCGTCCATACTAATGCAGATTTCCTGTCTTAAAATAAGAGTTGGATGCAGTTAGTATTTATCCTTATGCACTGAAAATCAGTGCCTGAAATTCGAGTGGATTTCAATCACAGTACCTGTCAGTGGCCACTCTGGAGCTCCTGTGAGCCATTGTTTACATCACAAAAAGCGGTGAAGAGGGGGGTGGAGGTACTTCCCAAAAAGGCAGGGATGTGGGAACAGATGTCTGGATTACAATTATTTTGAAATATCACATAGAGATATTTCTAGTAAGGATGCTAAGGTTACCTAGCTTCAGCACCAGGCATCTGTGGTGACTCCCTGTGTTCACCGTTTATGCACATATGCATAGCACCTATTGTCATGTTTACATTTAAAACCCCATACAGTTTTAGCCTAATATACCTATTCTAGAGCAGCTGTATGTTCAAAGTGTTCTGTTTCAGGGTCTCCATGTTCACTGCAAAACAGCATCTTTTTGCTTTGGATGTATATTTGCTTTAGGAAGTATGTCAATACAAGTAAACCTGACTTCATAATATTTGATATGATTTAAATGCAAATGAGGACTTTGCATTCTGGCAGTCATGCCTTTGTTCTCATTCTCAGTTCATTGGATTTCATCAACATACATTGTAGTCCTTTTCAAGGTCATTTTGGGAACGGGGGACTGTGTTCCATTATCCAGCCCATTTTCACTCTAGATGTAGAGGGCCAAAGCAATTCTTTCTGGGAAAGCTTGCTGTCAGTGGAAGCTGCAAGTATTCTTCTTCCTCCTTCTGCCAGCACTGATTTTGGTCCTTTGAGTTTTATTATTGAGTACTGCAAGCCAATGTCTGAATTGCAGAAGTAGTTAAAGGTACTGGTAATGAGGTGTGTAATCACTAACATGCAGGTTGTCAGAATAATTTAAAGACACTTCAGTTGGCTGCCAGTGTCAAATGATGGGGATTTCTTTGCTTTCAAGTAAACAAGAGTTTCCTTTTTTTATTCATAAACAATGCAGTTCACTCAGTGCTTTAGTAAATGTGAGAGACCAAGGAATGAATGTGAAGAAAGCAATGTTAGGATTGATCTTTTCAGGTCTGTTTACTGCTAATTGGCAGGGTAATATGTACATATTCATAGTTTCTGTGGAGGATTATCTTGTATTGTCAGGTTGGCATTTTCACAACTGTTTCATTTACTTTGGATCAAAAGTCAGGGACCTGAGTAGAAGGCAGCTCACTGGTAAGCTTTCAGGACATAAGACTGGAACAGAATTCTGGTTTTCTGCAAAACTGTGACAGTAGGCTGAAAGACAAAAGGATTTGAATGGATAAAATGAAAAATTATGATGGAAAATAAATATATTTTCATTAATCATTGCAAAAGAGGTTTTTAATTTTAGTGGTACTGTTGTCTCTTCTGGGTTGATTAAGCAGAGTGAGTTGTTTGCTATTCTTCTTGCATCAAAGATGGTTTAGTATTCTTTCGGTGTCAAATGCAATAAACACTGTCAACAGTAATTATTTAGGATTCTGAACCTGTTCTCTGCTATTTACTTGTTGTTGGTCATTGAAAAGAAAGAAATTTATTATTCTCATACAAGAAAAGTTTGATACACAACCTGATAGCAGGGCTTTGGTTTGAGTATTCAGTATGCATGGCAGACATGAAAACAAGGATGGTGCGTGCCTCACTCTGTTTCTTTCAGAAGGCGTCTTGATCAATTTAGATTTATTGCTTTTATGCAAGAATGTAAAAAAACACTTCTAGATGCTGATTTTTTCAAAGATGGTAAGTTTTGTCTTACTGCCTTTGATGTGGACACTGGGCAGGGCTTAAAGGGGGAAAAAAATTAATGTTTTATGAGGTGTTCTGAAATGGCCCTTAGGGGTCACTTCACTGTACTATGTAGAACCTTGGAAAATTATGTTGTGCTTAAATTTTTTGTGGATCGTGATACTGAGGAGTAAGAAGAAGGTATCTGAGCAATTCTTTACTTACACTGAAATGACAAAACCTGGGTGATGAGTGAAGCTGTATGCCATACTTTGGTGATGCCACCAAAGTCACTGGATAGTTGTTTACACTTGTAGGTCAGCTTTTGTGAGTTCAGTATTTGGGTACTTCAAATGTTGTCAAATTACAAATGGCAGTTGAAATGAAAAGAAAATACTGAGGTTAGGTCACCTCTCATTTTGCTCATTTCAAGAGACCTTGAATGGGTTTTGAAGAAAAGTTAGGCTGAAACCTGGTCCATGTTAAGCTGGTTCAAAATCAGCATGCTATAATAAACTAGTATCCAGTCTTTCATCTTTGTTTTAAGTAAGCATCAAGGTTGTTTTCTTTTTGTCTATACCTGCGAACTGTATACTCCTCTTAAAGATATTTTCTCACACTTGCTCTTGTTTTGATTTTAAACTGTGTTCCCTCAGTGGGAGACTGTGATGACTCTGTTACTGTAAGCATCAAGTGAGAATCATATTCCAGTCTTGTAATTATCCTCTTATGAAAAGCTTAATGAGACATTTTCTATTCTAGGTTGGCTGTGATCGCAGTAAAAACCTGGTGGATATTTGTGCAGAAAAACATTTGCAGGCGTTTGTCTGCGATGCCCTGTCGGTGCCAATCCGCAGCGGTTCTTGTGACGCCTGCATCTCTATTGCTGTAATACACCACTTCTCAACAGCTGTAAGTCACCACTCTCTCTGCTCCCCTGTACTGTTGTATTGCTGTGCAGAGCTGCTAATGCTACAGTACTAGCAAAGGCAAGAACAAAATGGGAAGAAATCTAAGGTTTGCATTTGGTGTAAGCAGTTGTCAGAGCAGAGTTAAGCTGTTGTGTTACTTCTTAGACTTTCTCTGCTTATCAGATACTCTTGCTTCCCCTGAAGCTTTGGTCCTGATGTTTGGGTTTCATTTTCATGTGCTTGCAATTAATGACACTGGAGAAGGGGGCTCTACTTTGGGAGTCAAGAGATATACTGTTTCCAGGCTCAGATCTTGGGCAGATCTTATGATTGTGGGTTTTTTTATCTGTCCATTTGTTGTCCATCTTCAAACAAAAGGGAGACTACTCACCAGTCCGTTGTGTCCCTGGGCTGGGTAAGGTTCTCCTGGCAGGAACTGTGCCATGGTAACAAGCTTCTAGACCATCTTAGAGGGGTCCCATGGATCTTTCCATACCAGAAATGCAGTGAATGATTCCAAATCCAGTACAAAAAAGTAGCAGGAACTCTGTTTTGGAGAAGGCTGACATATCTTTGTTCGCGTGGTCAGAGGACCTGTGTTTAAGATGTACATCTGACCCCTTCAGCTGCAAACTTAGCCTGTGCATCATCAGGTACAGTAGATTTGAATCTGCGATTTTAAATACTGAATCACCTTCTTGAAAAGGTGTCTGTCTTTTCCGGGTGGGCTGATATGTCCAAGAAATCCTGCTCAGCACAGAACTATTTTCAAATGGAAAGAGAATAGTACAATCATTGAGGCTGGAAAAGACCTTTAAGATCATCAAGTCCCGCTGTTAACCCAGCACTGCCAAGTTCACCACTAAACCATGTCCCTCAGGGCCACATCTACAGGTCTTTTAAATACCTCCAGCAGTGGTGAATCCACCACTGCCCTGGACAGCCCGCTCCAATGCTTGACATGAGAGATGTCTTGATGAAGAAGTTATGTCTAGGAAAATGTCTTGGCTTGCACACAGTGATGGGGGCTATATTATGAATGAAAATAAATAGTGGGAAAAAACACCATCCTTTCAAGTTTTATTGTATCTTAGGTAAGGAGGAATTGCTGCTATTGCATTCTCCTGACTTTTTGTTTATGTACTAACTTCACACTTTTTCTTTTCCTTTCCAGGAGCGGAGACTGGCTACTATCCGTGAACTAGCTCGGCTTCTAAGACCTGGTGGAACAGCACTCATTTATGTCTGGGCAATGGAACAAGAATACAAAAACCAGAAGTCTAAATACCTTAAGGAAAAGAATGGTAGTAAAAACAAAGAGAAGGAAATGAATACTGGCACAGCCCAGAGACCACTTAGTGACCAAGGGCCTGATAACAGCAGCCAAGACTCAGCATGGTCTGACCAACTCCTTAATGGCTTGAAAGATGAAAGCTGTGGTGCCAAGCCAGTAGGAGAATTCAGACTGCCTGTTCACACTAACAGAACCTCCTTTCACTCTCAAGATTTGCTGGTTCCCTGGCACCTGAAAGGTGGTACTAAAAAGAAAGAGGAAAGTGTTGATACAGTGTTGGTTCCAGGTGGCTCCAAAGAATCACAAGAACTCAGCCCTGTTTTCCACCGCTATTACCATGTGTTCTGTGAAGGGGAACTGGAAGCAACATGCAGATCCCTGGAGTGTGTGAGGGTTCAAAAGAGTTATTATGATCAGGGAAACTGGTGTGTGATTCTAGAAAAGTTGTAGCCTGTGGTGTTTCCTCTACTATCTGTAGAGTTTTCTTTGTTTTTTACAGAGGAAGGTATTTTGTGGAAAATATTTTTAATACAGGCTGCAGCTATTGCCTCTTTTAAAATAACAGAATAAAGATTGTGTATTGAGTTAATAACAGTGGCTAGCACTGTGTGCATATGTTAACAAAATAATGACCAAACTCAGCTACTTCCTCTGCAGAGTGTTTGCTTTACTACTCTGAATTACAGTGAAGAGGATTAAGTGGGAAAATACTGCCCATGCAAATCACTAAGGCCAGTGTTGAGCTTTCAAAGACAAAGAGTCTGGTTCTCCCTTTTCTTACACCATTTTATATTGATGTAGCTGCAGTGGTTTCCCTGCAGTCCACAACTAATTGGAATGGAGCTCTGGGCAGGAAAGGCAGAGCTGTTTCCTGTGTAAAATTGTGGATCAGGGACGAGGGAGTGAATGGCATATAATGCAGTCAAGCTAAAGAGTCAAACTGTTGCCTCAAGTTTGGTCCTACCTGTTTTGGTGTCCATAAGGGGTGATAGATCTCTTTCAGTTTGGAATTTACTCTCTTGATTGTGGTAATAATGATTTCCTCAAAGAGAATTGGAAAGTCAGTGGGGACACCACAGACATTTTTCTCTTCCTTGGCTCTCAAATACCTACAATTTGTGCTGTCCATCCCCAGAGTTCTGTAGCTCTTCATTGTAGTGTAGTTTGAAAGCTCCTCTGAAGTGTGAGTTCCAGCCCAGCTGGAACAGCCAGATCAGGTCTGCTACCCACCTGCATTCTTATAAGTGCTCATCTCTGTGCCTGTAGCACCAGGACTTGTGGGGTGGGGTGACCCTGAGATCCCCTGTGGGGGAAAGAAGGGAAAAATATTAAAGTGAAGGCAATATTGGTGCAGGTTTTCTGCTGGGTAGTTTCAACCCCTAAATGTTGGCAGTGGAGCAAGTTCTATGTACTGCACTTCAGAAGAGCAAAGGACTGGAGTAGAGGGAACTGATGCTGGGCTGGCTGACTCAGAGCAGCCCTTTTGGCTGTTGCCTGCAAGGACTAGGGCAATTTATTTAATACAACTCTTGTGCTACCAAAGGAGTGTGCTACCTGCAATGCATTTCTGGAACTAAAATAATGGGCTGACTTTTGTAGGGTGAGTGGCTATTGGTGCCTCTGGAAACCAGTGCTGTTAAGCTATGCCCTCATTGCCTGTTACATTGATTTATCGCCTGTAGTTGCAGCAAGATCTATGGTATTGGCAGGTCGTGCTTCTGTAAATAATGGCATTTAAACTGAGTGCCCATCCTGAATCACGTGGGGACTTTGAGGACAGCTGTGTGCCCTTGGCCTACTCCTGCCTGCTTCCCATGTGCAGGTTAAAGGCTGCTGTGCTGGTAGCCTGCTCACAGTCACCGTTTCTCCTAGGCTCCCATCTTATAATGGAGAAAATCCAAGGGGAATGACAGCAGTAAGAGAGGAGCTTGCTGCCACCACAATTCACCTTTGCTTGCTGTCTGCTTCCAAAGAGCCCTTGGGAAAGAAGGTCTTGTTCCTCAGCTGCACATGCTGTCCATGTAGCAGCAGCCTTGTCCTAGCTGATTTCTTTCCTTTGGACAACAAAGGAAGCGTGTCTGTATCAATGAGCCCTCTCGGGCTTGTTCAGGGGCTGACTTGCACACATTCAGTGAAAATCACATAGCTGGAAGCATGTCTTGCATCAAAGCCTGAGCTGGCTTCAGTACTGGGACACAGTGTTTGGGTGCAGGAACTCACCTCTTTCCCGGCTGGACTGTGGGACCAGAGCTAGCCTGGACAGCTCCAGGGTGCAGTGCTACATGATCTCCATGTGTCACTGGTGAGAAAGGGCAGGGACTAACTCACTAAATTGGGCTCCCTATTATTTCTGATTATGTGGATTGCATTCATGTAGAATAAAGTTGGAGGACACATCTCTGAAGCTCTGTGTCTGCAAGGCCTTGTGTTTGCTGGTGCCTGGACTCCTGCTGAGCACACAGCAGCTGCTGTTGTGTTTGTACATTGCCTGTAGCTGCATTTTCTCTAAGAATATACAGTGTTCTGGCAAGGAACAACTACTTCTTTAAAGTCCTTCTGAAGTGCTGCCATCTCTTGACCTCGTGTGACAAATTAGGAATCAGGTCTGCAGTTGTGCTCAGTTGCTCAATGTACCCTTGTTCTGACTGGGGATAGCTCAGAGGTGCTGCCTCCAAATTCACTGCTGGCTCTGACTGGACACAGGGTTTTAAGCACTCTTCTAACCTGGAGCTCAAATGCATCAAGTAGACAAAGCCTGAATAATTGAATGTGGACTTTATGTAACACTGATCTATTTTTTGCAGGCCCTGTGGCTTCTGCAGAGCTTTCCTGCTTTCCCTCTGTTTCCCTGGCAGAGGCAGCATTAGGCAGTGTCTGGTGTCACATTCAGCATTTCTTGCCTTCCAGGGTGATTAACATCATTTATTGACTGCCACGTGTATGAATAAGTCAGATTTCCTCTCACCAGGTCTGCAGTGAAGCACCTGAGATGTCAGAGAGACAAGTCAGATTTTGCTGTCAGCCTTTTGGATGCCATCTCTCTTCCTGCAAGGTATTCCTTTTAGCTGAGTCACAGCAGCTTTTCTGATCCATTTTGTGCTGGCTCAGAGCAGAAAGTGTCACTCTCTCTGTCCTAGGCAGCCCAATGGTGGTGAGTATCAGTGGGTCCTGGTTCTGGAAGGAGGTTCTGGCATGGAGAACACCAGCTTGGGCAACCCTGCGTGGACAGGCACACTGGGTTGAACATGCAATACATAATTCCTTACCAAAGAGGGTTTTCTGGCATTTCTGAGGGCTGTGAGCTAGAGGACAGTCCCAGCAGCATGTCATCTCTTCAAAGACAGTAGAAAAGTTAAAAGTACTGTGACATCCTCAGAGGCCTGGAAATGTTACGAAATATTTCTTTGGTTAAAGTCAGAGAGTTTCTTCAGATGCTCAAAGAGGAATCAAGTGGTGAAGGAAAAAATGACAAGAGAGGAGGGCAGGTAGATGTTAACAAAATGTTTTGCAGAGATTTACAACACAGAATTATGTGCTACCACAGCTGCCCTCTGCAGTACGAACTTGCCCCTTTTTACTTCCTGGAAGTGTAATGAGATGAAACTCTTTAAGGTCAACAGTTAGATTTAAATGTTACAGGTTTCACAGTGCACTGGTTTTCATAGTAATTATGTTCCCTTTTTGGCCTTATTTAAATAACAAATGTGTTTAAATGGTTATTCATTTGCAGTCTAGAAGATAAAGGGAAAGCAAATAACTCATCTCCATGTGAGTATGACCTGTGCTGTGAATGCCAATGCCACTCCTATGGCAGTCCTCCCTGATGTCCTAGTCATCATCAAAGTTCCTTGGTGTACCCAGGAGTAGGGAGGTGGGAATTTCTGCTCTGGCCCAGATATGACCCTTGGTTTAGGTCTCGGCACATGCAGGCAAACATCTGGTGGTGTGACCAGAGGTGGCTGTTTTGGGGGTCACTGTCCCCCTTGTTCCCAGCCTCCTGTTCGAGAGACCACCAGGCCACCCCAGATCAGGTGCCCTGACCCTGCACTGAGCAGACCTGTACCATGTGTTGCACTGTCCTGCCCTGACAAAACAAGGGCTTCAGAGCATCTGTGGGCTCAAAGCTAAGGACACGATGAGGTGATTTCTTGTCCCGGGGCAGGCAAAAAATGAAACCTGTGAAACGTGGAGGGCTTCTTTTAACTTCATAGAGGTTCTTCAGACTGCTGTCCTGGTGCAGCCAAGCCAGTGACAAAAACTCCTCCAGACCTTGGAGAGGCTGGATTTCCCTGGAAGTGCTCAACTTAAGCTTAGCAGGGAGAGGTGCAGGACAGCAGATGGCAAGGGACAATATGCTGATTGCATTGCTTTGCTGAATGAGAGCCGCAAAAAGCTGAATGGGGACCACAGCTTTTCTTAAGAGAACTTGAAGGACTGGCCTTGGCACAATGAGCAGCAGATGAACTCTTGTACTCCCTAGTGCCCACCAAAGTCACTCAATCATGCCCTTCCTCATCTGGACAGGGGAGAGAAAACACAATGAAAGGCTCATGGGTTGGGATAACATTGGCGAGAGATCACTTGCCAATTACCATCATGGGTGAAACAGAGTAGAAAAAGGAGAAGTAAAACTAAATACTGAAAACACTTTCCCCCCACCCTTCCCTTCTTCCTGGTCTTAACTTTTTCTGATCCTCTAACTCCTCCTTGCAGTGACACAGAGGGATGGGGAATGGGATTATGGTCACTTCATCACATGTTGTTTCTGCAGCTGCTTCCTGTTCTCATGCCAGGATTAGGCATCTTCTTCCTCTCAAAGAAGCATTATGAATATGAAACTTCTAATGCATGTAAGTACAAATGCAGATGTGCTTCATAAGTATAAGTAAGATTAAAGTGTCCATCTTGCTACTACTGACTTTTAGTTGAAAGTGTTGATACTGGATATAAGGTAAATAACTCGTATTTCAGTCTTTAAGAGTTATAAGGCAATGTAGGAAGCAGGAAGTTGCTTTAATGTACTAAGAGATGGAAAAGCAGAGAGATTATAAAACAAGTTATAGGGAAGAGCATGGTGAATAGAAACTATAACTTAGTATCAATAGAGCATGACAGCAGAAACTGGAGACTAATGGTAATCAGTTAAATGCCAAGATCCCAGTGGGAGCAATTAAGTATCTATCAGAGATATTAAATATAGGCTAGAAAAACAGCAATCACTCTGAGTGAAAGCAAGCTGCCGGTGTGCATACAGGATGAAGAGAATTTCTGAAGATGACATAGAAAGTCAGCTGTGTCCTTAAGCCTCTCCCAAGCAGAACTCAGACATTCTCTGTATAAAGTGAACGTCAATCAGCACGTTTGGGGAACCGTGTGCCAGAAATAAATGTCACGCAGCTGTCACTGCATAAAGCAAATGTTCTGAGTTTTGCAAACTATTCCCCTGACTGTACTAGGTGGATGGGGAACCTTCCCAAACACTTAAATTATGAGAGATTTAGACTGGTAACATTTTCCATACATTACAAAATGTTCCTGTTTACCAGAATCTAAAAAAACTTTTAGTTACAGAATTCCAGTTCTGCTCTACCTGTAAATATCACAGAAACAGTTTCCTCTTGCAAAGTGAAGATGATAAAGATTTGTCTAGGAATACTAAAGAAGAATAATAGCTACTGTCTCCAGTGTGGTTTGTTTTGTGTATTATTCTTGCTGCTACAATTACGGATTTCTTGTCATTATCACTTTCTGTGTGTCACTATGGTTTTCTATAATTTACTGGGAAGAAAAGAGGGAAAGACATTTCATTCATTATTACAAATCTCTTTTAGGTGTGTTAATGTGCTTTAAAAGAAGTGATTATACTGACAGCATCAGCATTTGGACCCTAATTTATTATGCAAATAACTTGCTCTGCCTTAACTAGTATATGTCTGCTTGGGGCGGAATCAGAATTGCATTGCTTTGTCCAAACTTTCTGAAAGACCATGCCTGACATCTCAAGTGGCCACAAATGAATCATTTTCCTTCTCTCACCTGCCTCCTTAACAGATATTTTCTACAGAGATGCTTGTTGAAGGCAGACAGCTTGTTCCTGTGCCTGATGGTGCTCTCATCCACAAGCTAGACACAAATTTCTTGGCCAAGCCACCTCACTGAACTGTAAAAGACGCCTATGTTGAAGCCTACAGCTTGGGTCAACAGTAAGACCCTGGATTGTTTTTATCTGGCTGACATCATTTTGTACAGTATTTCTGTCACACTTCTGCACTTGCAGCAAGCCACCACTGGTGTGCAAATACTGTAAAATTCTCAGAAATCTTGCAAGTATTTTAAGCTATTTTAAAGGTATCCTTCTAACCTGTGACTTTGTCATAATATCAAGTATCTGATACTGTGAGTTGACTCTCAAAACTGGACATTTTACCTGTCAGCCATAGCTGTGGCTTTGAAGGATAACACAAGGAAGAAGCTAGAGACAATCCAGGGGGTTTCCTTGTCCTCTCTGTTCTTCCCTTCATTTCCAGTAAATAAGGTGGTCTAATAATTTTATTTTAGGGCTTTATCTAAAGCATCCTGAGAACTGATGGAGACTTGCCCCTCTGCCTCTTGTGAGCTCTGGATCAGGCTCTGAGGTAGGTGGCTTAGCCAGGAGGCTGGGAATACCAGATCTGATGTAGCATGACAGAGGGGGAGTGGTGCTTGTAGGTCTGAGGGCATCGGGACCTCCCAGTAGGCAGCCCCTACATGTAGGCAGCTCTGTGGAGGTACATCTGAGCACTGACTAGATCAGGGACACAGAGAGAGTGCTCTGACATGAAACTCTTCTCTACCCCTTAAGCAGGCTATGCCTACCATTACAAAACAGCAACCCCAATGACAGCAGTACTTGTCCTCTGATTGTACGAAAGCTGTGGCAGGAAATTTCCAATTCACAAGCAAATAAGGTGGAGAGATATGTCATTGCAATATCAGTAATTAATTTTCTCCTTGCAATGCAGAAATGCTCTGTATTATTACTTTAACATGAGGACAAGCTTACTCTTGTTAAAAAACTAATGCCCTTTATCTAAAAAAAAAAGAAAACCAATCTTCTATCACAACAATCAACTATATAGATGTATTTATTCTTAGCTGCCTTTGTCTTATATTCCTACTGAAATTTAATTAAAAGGAAAACTATTAAACCAAAGCACAAGACAGTAGAATAAATTAATGTGAAATATATGTTTTTATAAATGATTGTATGCTTCTTCGTGTGATGTCTTATTCAGACTCTAGATCAAAACTGAAACTGATTCTAAGGCCTAGAGAGAGTTTAGAAATTGCTAACAATAAAAGTAGCTCACAGTCTGTTGCTGAGCCATCCTGTCTCCTCAGTTCATCTTTGATGCCTTGAGCAGAAGATGAAGCAGCACGTTTCTCATCACATTCAACTGCTCAAATACACATCAGTCCTTAGACTGCTCATACACTTGGATGAGTTCAAAGTATAAACTTGAAACCAGGGAACTGCTAAAGCACCCATCTCAGGGAGGCAAAGTCCTTTACAGTATGCTGCAGCTCTCTCTGGCAGTAATTCAAGTTACAATCTGGCAATATCTGAAGCTCTGTTAGAACAATTACAGTGAATCCCACATTCTTGCTATTAGAAGGAAAATCCTGCCTTCAGTTCCAATTTCAAAGCTCCCCAGCTTTTCACACTGCCTTATTCTTCTAGTTAAAGACGGTAAGGATAAGAAACAGAGAAGAAGTTGTTCATTTTTTTTTCTGCTTGCTTCTTGCTTAGTTTCTGAAAGTGATTTGCACAGTACATAATCTTTATACAGTCTCTTCTTCTCTCTAAATCTACCAACACAAATCTGCTCTTTTTTCCTCCCTCTTTCTTCCTTTGTAAATCATTTTTTTGTGCACAACATCCCTTTCTGAGGACTTGCTTGTGTGTGCCATCTATCTTTTCCCCTTTATTTATGTACGTATTTCCTCTCTGGTCCCATGGCCTCTGAATACTCACCCACATTAGATTTCCTAATATACCAATATAGAAATAACCCCTTGAATCACAAGTAATGCCATGCTCAAGTCCTTGAAAATCCTAATACTTTATATTTTGCATTCAAATCCTCTCCTCAGATAATTTACCTCTGGGCCTCTTACAGGAATCTCAGGCTGGGAAATTTTGACATAAAGCCCTTTACTAAGTAGCCCACTCGGTAACTAGCCTGATGCTGGTTTTAATATATCATAAGAACCAGTTCCTAGCACTTTCTAGATGACTCTTCTGTTGAGGGGTTGTGCCCTTCAAGAGAGCTTTCTTTGAGGAATGCTTCCTATCTTTTGATTGGTTGGTTGGTTGGTTGGTTGGTTTTTTGTTTTGTTTTTTTATTGCCATTGTAATGATTTTTGCTGCATGGACTCACTTCACATCTCACCTTCCTCACTCTTCATCCCATATTCTGAGGAAGGTTCAGAGAGTGTTTTATTCAGAATTCATCAATGCCTCTCACCAAGCTACCAGAATGAGAGGATGTATTTCCTCTGGCCCAACTGTTGAGTATTAAGAATACACTAAAAAAGAAAAAGAAAAAAAAAGTTGATTTATCATGCATTCTTCTTGGGTCTCAGGCTGTTTGTGACAAAGACATAAATTAGAAGGTGTTCTGGAGTAAAAAACATTTGCACCAATTCCTTTTAATGCAGAAATGCTGATTATGGAGATGTAGCTTATCTGTGTGCTTTAAATTAGAAGAATCACTGAGATTAATCTGTTTCTTTCTGTTGATATCTTGCAGATTAGATAAACACAATTCTGCAATCTCTGGCACTGTTCCCGTTCTCTCTCATTTCTATTACAAAACCTGAAAGACATGGAGCCAGCTTGCAGGCCACAGTTAGATTTATCACTCCAAGATCCCTGGTAGGAGGTTTGTTAGGATGGCCAGAGCTCTTGCCTCACCTTCGTTCTTTCCAAATAATCCTCTCATCTGAGTCAGTCCACTTGTTCAGATTCATATGCTAAGTAGTCTCCTGGGAGAACAGGCAGGAGGAAACATAGGGTCAAAAATCATTGTTGCACATCTTCCCTATATAAAAATGCTTAGCTTTATAAGGCATAAAGACATTCAAAAAATAATAAGACATTATTCCTGTGTGACCAATTCCTTTCTGAATCCACCATCTTGGCTGGACACACTGCAGGGATGTGTTTCAATCTTGCCTGTCAGCAGCTCCCTAAGATGCTTCTGACAGGCAGGGTGAGGGCTTGAAACCACATCACAGGGAAATATTAAATGGAACTTGACTATGGGAGACACTATGGTCTCTCCCATTCTGAAACTTCTAGGACAGAAGAGCCCAAAAAACATACGAAGAGAAATTCAGCGTCCTCCCACTCATGGTCTCTTTTCCAGCTCAGTGGTATCCAGCCCTGTGGCATATGTTTGGAGACATGCTTGCTTGGTGTAGCCTGTGTGTTAGCATTAACAGGGGCCTGGAGGGGCCTTAGTGCTTCAAAATGAGGTGACTGGCAAGACAAGCTGGTAGTGTCACGCTTGTCAGAGGGTTTGCTGTCAAGAACAGTGACAAAGACAGTGACTTGGGATGTCAGGCATATTACTCAGTATTTACATCTATTTCTGGGTCAAGGGCTAAGACAAGAATTAGATATGAAATTGCCCTTCCCTCTAAACACAGTAGTATAACACAAAGAAAAATGAAAAGCAATTTCAGGAATTGTGGGGTGAAAATTGGAGAGGAGTAAATTGCTCAAGTTGCTGCTGAAAGAGACAATTATGAACACTCTCTGTGGCAGTCAAATTCTCTGTACAATTATTGTCATGGTGCTGTAGTGCCTTGGGGCCCTTTCCATAGAGCAAGACCCCACTGGTCTCAACAATTTTTTCCCACGAGTGTTCACCTTTTCATTAGAAAAAGACATGCTCCCAACTTTTTTTGATTCTCTATATTGCAGTGAAAGGAGGAGACTCTCCTGCAATACTCCACGTGTACAGTCCAGCTGGGAGGGTTACTGCAGCTCCCTTCAGTTTGCTGTGTGCTGCCCATGTGAGTGTGCATTGGACTGAGATAGAGCACTGCAGGAGGAAAGGACAAAGACAGCCCCAAGGTCTCAGGAGCAGCCAAAGGCTGTGGCTACTCTGTACACTGTCTCCAGTATCAGTTTAAGGTATTGCTGCTCTTGCAACAAATGGGCTGATACAACTCTTTGTGGGACTACGCTACAATGCAGCCTCTGGAGCTGGCCTATCTTTAAGAACTAAAACTATGCTTTGTTCTCACTTAAAACCAAAACCAACCCATTGCACTGCACTGGAACTCTGTCTAAGAGTATTTTAGTTACTATTGCACTGGTCTGATGGATAGGGGCTGATAAATGAAAGCCCCAGGGCTTTAGTCCCTGCCCCAGCCAGGTGATCTTGAGTCAGTATTTGTGTCTCACTTTCAATGTAGCTGACCTGAAGCCCCTGACATGTGCAGCTCTGGACCTCTCCAGGATGAGCAGGCACCAGAAGATGTAATCATTTCTCCCAAAAGGTGTGTTTAGTACTAGTCTCAGCAAATCATGGACAGGATGACTTTTACCCCTGCTGTGAGCTTCCAGTCTGATAAAAATGTTTTCAACTTCTCAAAAAAAACCCAACCAAACAAAGCATGTAAAAGCTCCCCAAGACATGAACTGAATGAGTTCTTTCACATGTGTAACAGCTACCTCACAAAACATTTATTAGTAGAATAATAGAATCATTTAGGTTGGAAAAGACCTCTAATCTAAGACCATCGAGTCTAACCACTAACGCACAATTTCCAAGTTGTCACTAGAGAATTTCCCAGATGAAGGATTCACTTTATTACAGTCATGAAACTTGAGCGGGGAGAGGGAAAATGGATGTTTCTAAACCCCATCCCCCGGTCTGCTGAACTGTGGCCGAAATTATAATCTCTTTTCAAAGAAGCTGAGAAAATTAACAAAATAACAATTGCTCAGGGGCAGACAACTCACAATTTGCTATTGAATATGGAACAATGAGTGAATCATTCTTCGATCCACTACAGCCTCCTCATTTGTTCTCATTGCAAGCTGAGCTCTCCTTTCCAAGCGAGGCTGTCAGGAGCCTCAATGTCACTGGGGCTCTTTTGTTGCTGCCAGGAGCACGCTTCTTGATGGACAGTAGAAAATCGTCTGGTTTTTCAATTCAGGCACTCACTGCACAATTCAGGCAAGTGCAACTAATAACCCAGGCATTGCTGCTGCATTGATTTTTGGGTGAGGTGTTCTATCATTTTATGGCACTGAATTTAGGCACAGTTGCTTTAATTTTCTCCCGAGTAAACATAATGAAATTTCTATGAAAGAAATATGCTTTCCCAGTAATTGCATCGTTCTTTGTTCGTTTGGGTTTTTTTCCCCTGCAATTTCTCCAAGGACTGACATTTTATTTCTGAGACAAGACAATGAAAATCCCTTCTGAGTCTAAGTAATCCCTCAGAACTGAATGTAAAGGACTGCTCGACAGTACCAAAGGCAACTGAAAACGAGGTGGTTTTAAAAATGAACAGAATAACTGAAACTAAGTACATTATGACTGGGGTGTGTCCTCTTTCTGTCCTCTTACCAGCATCTTACTGGATATTGTTTTTCTTTAGTATGAGGACTTCACAATGTGTTGTTATAACTGAGGTAAGAAATTCTCTACAGCATCACTGTAGAGAAACATTTTGTATTCTCAGAGCAAAAGAACCCCATTTCCCTTAGTTAAACACTGCCTCTTGTTTAAAGAAAACTGCACAGGATCACACTAAGTGGAAAGGATTTTTTTTTAGCCTTTTTGAAATTAAAAGAAAACATCAACCTGAGAGTTGAAGGCAAGCAATGAAAGTTAGAAGCATGGAGGTTTATAACACAAGTCAGCTGGAGAGTCACCAGTTTCTTTCAGAGAAAGTGTAAAATGTGCCATTAAATGGAAAATAATTATTCACTAGGCAAGGTCAGTTCCTCCCTGAAGGAGTTAATCAAAAATCAGTATCTCCAAGGCATTATTGTTTTATTAGCCTGTTTAATTTTGGCACTGAGAATGAGACAACTGAACAGAGGTGCCCAGCTGACCATTGAAGTTGTATACCAAGAACTAGTTCTCTAGGCTCACTGAAGACTTCTGAGCATGTGAGGAGCTCTCAGACATACTACTATCTTGAAAGAAATAAGGCTAAACTTTAATTTTTACCTGCTTCCTTTGAGAAAATCCTTTTCTTGAATGAGGAGAAGAAATTCAGCTAAATTATGTCACCATTTCCCTAACTGCTGACTTTAAAATTAAAGGCAGCTCACAGAAAGAACTTTCTAGGTTTTACTGTTCTTCAGTTTTTGAGATTCTACAGTGTATTTGCATCATAGTTTCTTTCCTAAAAACAGGAATATTAGAAAATGGTTTTAAATTAAAATTTACATTACCACCCTATTAATGACATGGAGGGTTACAGGTATGAACAGTAGCACCTAACACTGCAAGAGCTCACCCTGTATTTGAATGCTCTTCTTTGTAACTTTCTGCTGTAGAATACACATTCCCTGTTCTCACTCCCAAATTGTCCACATCTGTCACTATTCATGCTATGCCACAGTTTCCAGACTTTCTGTTTACATTTTCAAATACTTCCTAAACTGAGTCAGTCACAAGTAGTTGGCTCAGCTCATGGACTATCAATTTTCTGTTTAGATTTAATACAAATCTATTAAGCCCATATGCCTGGCTGTGTGCTGAGCGAGTTAGAGAGCATCCACTTGAGATACTCTGCTGGCTGCCTGGAACAAGTGGTAGCACTGGGATGGAAAGAAACCAATTTGTTGGTGAGAAGAGCACATCACAATCAGAGAAGAGGCTTTCCTTAATGGGCCAAACATGCTCTTTTCTTGCTTCTCCTCTCTCAAGCAGTGTACTTTCCTGCATATAGCTAAGGACTGAAAGTAGCATTAGTCAATGCTGCTGGAACATCTTCTGTATCCATCTGTTTGCTCTGTAAATGCCTCCCTGAAGAGGGTTCACATGCTGCTTTTCCAAATGGTGCCTATGAAAGTCTATCAGTTACCATTCTACACCTAGGGCTGATCTACAACAGGTTTTTCTTGAGATGTTGTTAACTGTCAGCATAAATTGAACAAATATGCAAATTGAATTTACACATTAAATACCACCATGGAGAGGATGATTAAATTACTGTTACCACTTTGAGAACATACTGTCCCAGGCAAATAGCTAACAAATTACCCAAGCTCTTCGCTCAGACCTTTGCCTAAATGTTATTACTTGGCAACTGTGGACACATCTGGTGTTAGACACATTAATAATGCTCTGATCTCATTCCAAAGAAATTATGTCCCAGATAAACATTTGCTTCACCAGAGGTATAGAAGCCCTGTCAAATACTGTTGGCCAACTGCAACTTTTAAGTGCTCGAACACGCCTGTTTTTGAATTTCCCTCCACTCACCCAGGCACATTCCGAGCAGCCAGCACCCTGACATTGCAGAGGTCACGGTCCTGCATGGATGCACTGAACCGGCTGCAAATGGGCAAGAAAGTGTCTGGAGGATCACCTGGAGGTGTTCACAGCAATGGGGAGCACTGGGCACTGCGTGGAACCTGTGAGCATTTTTCGGGCCACGTTTCCTTGTTTGCTCTCATTAATGCTGGTCTGGACAAGCAGGCCAGGGTCTGCGTAAGGGAATTTCAGCGCAGCAGGAGGGATGAGCCTAGAGGTCAGTATTCCTATTGTTGAGGAATACATTTAGTGCTCAGTGTGCAGCTGCAGGCTGAGCTCTGGGGAGAAGTCTGAGCCCGAGGTAAGAGACTGTGAAACTGCAAACGGCACAGGGACTTGTGGTGCCAGCCAGGTGCCTGGACACTCAGGGACATGGCAGGAGCCAAGGATTCCAGACTTTACTGTGGTTAGACTGTGAGGGTATAAGAGCCCTGGGGCCCCTCCTTGAAGACACCCAGCTCAAATTGTTATTTTGTTGTGGTATCATGATTGAATTTTTTTAAGGATTGAGACATCACAGACTTTGCTATGGGAAACCCAGTGTCGAGCCGGTAAGGAAACCTTGTCTGACTGTGGGGTATGTAGCTGCCAGGGCCAGCTCAGGTGGTATGAGTGTGACTGCTGGAGTGGCTTCTGGATGGTTGGGCAGGGAAGTTTCCTTAACACCTGTCCTGGGACTATGTGGTCCTGTTGGTCAAGCAGCACAGGGTTCCAATAAGCTGCTGTGCCATGGACATGGTGTTTGCCGTGACCTTCGCCTGCGAGGCCAGCAAGCTGTGAGCAAGGTGTGGGGAACCCACCTGGGTGTGCAGGTTGGGGCAACCCTGGATGTATGGACAGACTGGGGAATGAGATGCTGGAGAGCAGAGCTGCAGAAAGGCACCTGGGGGTCCTGGTCAGTGGCAAGTTGAACATGAGTCAGCAGTGCCCTGGCAGCCAGGAGGGCCAACCCTGTCCTGGGGTGCATCAGGCACAGCATCACCAGCCGGGCAAGGGAGGGGATTGTCCCGCTCTGCTCTGCCCTGGGGCGGCCTCACCTCCAGTGCTGGGGGCAGTTTTGGTGCCACAGTACAAGACACTAAACTGTGTGTCCGAAAGAGGGCAATGAAGACAGTGAAGGGTCTGGAGAAGCTGTATGAGGAACAGCTGAAGTCACTTGGAGTGTTGAGCCTGGAGGAGACTGNAGTTCAGCCTGGAGAAGAGGAGACTGAGGGGAGACCTCACTGCAGTTACAACTTTCTTGTGAGGAGAAGAGGAGGAACAGGCACTGATCTCTTCACTCGAGTGACAGGACTCGAGGAAACTGGCGTGCAGCTAAGTCCAGGGATGTTTAGGTTGGGTATTGGGGAAAGGTTCTTCACCCAGGCAGTGGCTGGGCACTGGAACAGGCTCCCCAAGGAAGTGGTCACAGCAGCAGCCTGACAGATTTCAAGAAGCACTTGGACAATGCTCTCAGGCACACGGTGTGACTCTTGGGGATGGTCCTAGGCAGGAGTTGGACTCGGTGATCCTTGTGGGTCCCTTCCAACTCAGGATATTCTACGATTCCATAACCCTGTCATAAGCGGAGCGCGTCGCGGAGGACGCTGGCGAGAGCACAGGAGCTGAGGGGCCCGGCACCAGAGCTCTGCCCCGGGAGCTCCCCGCCGTCCCCCGCGGCCCCGCCGGGAGCAGCCGCAGCCGCCCGGCCCCGCCATTGCCCGGGACGCTGTTCACGACAGTGTCGCGGCGGCGCTGCCGTACGGCCGGTGCGCGGCTTCCGGCGGGCTGTGCCGATGGCGTCCGGGCTGGAGGGCGAGCGGAGCCGGGAGCAGCGGGAGCGGGAGGCGCTGCTGGCTCAGGTGGGGTGACCGGCCTGGCCCAGCCTTGCCCCGGGGCCGCTCAGCACCCCTCGTTCCCCAGGCTGGGCGCTCGGTGCTGCGCGGGGTCGGTGCGCTCCTGAAGGCTGCCGTGGCCGCGGCAGCCTGAGGAGGGGACGGCGTGGGGAGAGCCCCTTCTGTGCCGAGGGGAGCTGGGCTGCGGCACCGGGAATGGCAGGACGCAGTCTGGAATTTCTGAGTGACACCCGCCCCATCTCGTGCGTTTTGCCACTGGTGATAGTGATCCTCTTGGTGTTTCACTTACTGTGTATTTCTGTGCTTATACCTTTGGAAAGAGCCGGAGACGGTGGTCTTTACATTCTGCCTTCAGATTTTTTTATACATTGGTAAGATGGCACCACGCTCACTCCCCTGCCTTCTCTAGGCTAAACAGGCCCAGCTCTCAGCCTTTCCCTGAATGAGACATGAAAGGCAACTCCTCCTTGTGGTCTTGTGGTCTGTGTTTACTGAAGAGTCTGTATCTCTCCATTGCAACACTCTGGTCATGGAGGGGTAATAACTTGAAGTTGTGTGTGTGTGTGTTAAAAAGTGGGAGCCTGATTACTTGCCTGGTGATACGTTGCTGTAGTGTAAGACAAGAATTAGGAGGCTCCCACTCACAGGTGCTTTGGTAGAGTTGCTCTGACTTGGAGACCTGTGCTAATCCTGATGCATTTTGTTCAAAATCTGCCTATATGCTGGTTTTGGTATTTGCAGTGGTTCTTGTTGTGACTTGTAGGTAAAGTGAATGCTGAAGTCATAAATGGCACATCACTTAGGTGACATGGCTTGTTTTGGAGTTTAAGGGGGGATAACAAGAAAAGTGTAAGAGGAAGGCAGAGTATGGAAAGAGTATGAAGTTGTGGTGATGGGCTTTTGACAGAAGGAAGGCCAGAGTAAGCAGCAACCAAATCTTACTGGGTAAAGACATTGTCAGAAAATAAGTAGTGGGAAAATAGTCTGAGTAGCCTGATGCTTACACAACAGTGCTGCCTTTTCCCAAGGCAAAGCAGAAAGAGAGAGGATTTCGTGTAATGTATCCTGTGGGCATCTCTCTTATACAGTTTTGGAACCATTTCTTGGCAATAAAAGTTCCCTTCAGTGATTTCCCCCCTTTTGACAAGCAGTTGAAAGGAAATATGTTTAACTTAGTAACAGTGAATCACACTACCCCCCAAAAGTTTGTTGATGTTATTAACATGTCTGTTACTTTACTTGATGTATTTAGGAGTGCTCCTTTGTTCAGTTCAACCTCCTGGATGTTCAGAAAATACACTTAACAGCAAGCAAAACTTACGTAGGATACTATTATCCTGCTTTACCTTTCCTTCTCCGTTGGTGCCTCTTGTACAGCAAGCTGTCTGGGTCAGTGCCACTGGCTTAGAATCCTGGAGCAGCTCTGATTGGAAATACCTTGGAAGATCACTTGGTCCACCCCCTTGTGGGAAAGGGAGCCCAGCTGAGATTATCTAGTGCTCTGTTCAGTCATGTGTTGAAAACTCCAGTGACGGGGTTAAGGAGACTTTCCTGTCTGACTATTCAGGAAGCACAGTCCCCGACCTGAGTCCCGCTCCCACTGCCCGAGGCTGTCACTGCTGGCACTGAAGCCCCTTTGCGGAGGGCAGCTCCAGTGAGCCAAGGCGTGCTCTGCTTGACTCGCTACCCACACCACTCATACTCAGTCAGACAAGTTTTCCTTACCAAGTTTGACCCCAGGTGTTCCATAGCAGAGTCACAGACATCTGGATCCTTCGAACAATTTAATTGTGGTGCAGAACACAAAGCCAGCTTGAGCTGGGTGACTCCAAGGAGGGACCCTGAACAACCAAATGCCTGAGCTTTTATACTCTTGCAGTTGTAAGTGTGCCACAGTCTGGGGTCCTCCTGCTGAGTCCTTGGCTCCTGCAGTGTCTCTGAGTGTCCGCTCTCCTGGCTGGCCCCAAAGGTCTCTCTGCTGTGCAGAGGGGCAGCACCAGCTCACAGCCTTTTGCCTGGGACTCCCAGCATTTCCTGACACCCAGAGCCCAACCTGCAGCTCACACTGCAGCTGCACGCTGAGCTATCTGCACTGAAGGTATTCCTCAACAGGAATACCTTGTCCTCTCCCTGTGGCTCCTTCCTTGTGAAGAGACAACTTCTCTTTATAGAACACCCTTTATACTGGAATACTGTGATAAGTTTCCTCCCTTAGGTGTCTCTTCTGAGGGAGAAAAGCCTAGCTCCTTCAGGCTTCCCTCACAGGGCAGGTTCTCCAGCCCTGTGATCATCTTCATGTCTTTTCTTTGGTCACTCCGGTTTGTCTGTGCTTTCCTGAGCAGTGGGGGCAGCGCTGGGCACGGTGCTCTGGTGCAGCCTGGCAAAGGCTGAGCAGAGTGGGGTGATGACGTCTCCATCTCTGCCAGCGATGCCCCTGCAGATGCAGCCCAGGATCCAGTGTGCCTTTGTTGCTGCAGCAGTGCAGTGCTGAGCCTGCCAGCTTGTCCACCAGGACCTCCTGATCCCTTTCAGCAAGGCTGCTTCCCAGCCATGCAGATCCAGACTTGTACCTGGCTCTTGGGTTATGTCGTCCCATGTGCAGGACCTTGCACTTGCTTGTCTTAAACTTCTTACATTTCTTGCTAGCCTGCTCTTCCAGCCTCTCCAGGTGTCTCTGTAGGACCTTTTGCCTTCGTGACATGTCCNTGTCTCTGAGTGTCCGCTCTCCTGGCTGGCCCCAAAGGTCTCTCTGCTGTGCAGAGGGGCAGCACCAGCTCACAGCCTTTTGCCTGGGACTCCCAGCATTTCCTGACACCCAGAGCCCAACCTGCAGCTCACACTGCAGCTGCACGCTGAGCTATCTGCACTGAAGGTATTCCTCAACAGGAATACCTTGTCCTCTCCCTGTGGCTCCTTCCTTGTGAAGAGACAACTTCTCTTTATAGAACACCCTTTATACTGGAATACTGTGATAAGTTTCCTTCCAGATAATTTATGAAGATGTTGAGCCTGTAGAGCCCAGTATTGATCCTGGAGGATCCACTTGTGACAAGCTGCCAGCCTGTCTAAAAAACATTGATAAATGTTTACTTTTTGTGAAAGCTTTTTACAGGGTCAGACATTGCAGTAGTTTATGAAATAATAGTTTTCCTCTTTTCCTATTTGCCTCTATTTGCATCAACAGTTTAACGTGAAATAAAAGTGTTCTGTGAGGATGTTATATAAAATTTTGCTACAACTTCCTGTTACCAAAATCTCTGTGGATGCCTTTAACTTCTTTTGTTAATACCTCTGAAATGCTGTTAAATTGAAGTAAGAGTATTTTACATGTAGCATTAAATGCCTTTGTGATGTTTTTATAGCAACTGGTGTTAAATATGCTGCAGTCTGTGGAAAAGGCAGTGAATTTCTATTTATCCTCTAATCATGTTTGGGTAAGTCTCAGTTTAGGGAGGCAGTAAAGCTGTGGAAGGAGGTTTGGTTGTTGGAGAAACACAACAATGAGCCAAAGCCGCTTTCATAGCGGAAAGGTTGATGTTGGGAATGAGAGCACTTCCTCATACTGACAGTGTGTAGGGAGAAAGGGCACAGGCAGAGTTTGAGTTGTTGCTAGAAAGCATGGTATCTTGAGCACAGGGGCTACACTTCTGTCTACACTGTTAGGATATGTCTCAAAATTCCTTTGATGATACTGTAGCTTCATAGGTCCTAACTCTTAGTGTTAATGTATTCTTGTAGGTTTAGATGCTGCTCATCAGCCTTGCTGAAGAATACTAGAGAAATTGGTTTGGAGTTTTTAGAATGAAACCAACTCTGATGTGTTTTCTTATTGTTAAGATGTAGTGTATTAAAAGGTATGTATGTAGGATCTGTGTTGACTGTTGTCATTTTCTTTGACTTGAACAAGAAACAGACCATCATTTTATTGTTCAGCATATTTTTAAAATGCTGTGAATACAGATTACTCCTACATGAATATCTTAAAAATATATCTGCAATTTTTGTGTGATGCTAAAGAAAACCGAATGCACAACCCTAATTTTCTGGAGTAAGGCAAACACTGATTTTCTGTGTACAGCAGTAGGCTCAGAGTTGGCTTTTACCACTCAAAACTAACAACTGGGGAGTAAATAGCTCTATAAAGATGTTACATTGTTCCTTAGACAAAAGATGATGAAGTGTTAGAACTACTGTGAGAAGAATAAAGAACAAAGCAAATGGTTGCACAGACATATTACTCATTTCTGTGCAATATCGAATAGCTTATGCAGTCCTGGTCCCAGTATCTCAAGAAGAACCAAACAGCTTCGGAGAAGGTGGGAAGAAAGGTGCAGAGATGATCTTGGTGCAGACTGTCCAAGGACTCTAGAGGTTTTGAGATGAGGAAAGATAGGCTGAAAATAAAGATTAACTTAATATATTAATTCTCTTGTTATTATTAACAAGAGAATTCTGTAAAATTGTTAAATGATGTGGAGAAGGGAGTAGAGAAGTGCTATCTGCTGGTCCTTTCAGGTCAAGAACTAGGTTGTATTAAGGGATTTGCAGGTAACCAACTCAGAGCAGACAGAAGAAGGGAACTTACAGATGATGCACAGAGAAGTTGTAGGGTCTCTTGTATAGCATGTTGCAAATACCGGCACTGCACTTCCATCCAGAAAAGAGTAGCCTAAAATCTACAATATATGTTGAAAGTTATTGACTGAAAAATTGTTGAGCCCCAAATTGCTGGAGGAGGCTGCAGGAATACTTTGGAGATGGCTTGCTTTGTACTTAAGCCTGTGTACACTTCAGCTTTCCTAGGCATTACTGGACATTTTTAGTTGGGATACTAGCTTAGATTCTCAGGTCTGAGAATGTCAGAGCACTGAGAAACCCAATACAAGGAAACAGAATGGAGTATAATATGTGAAATACTAGCCACTGTGGTTCTTCAAATCCATTTTTTGTGGAGTGCAGGAATGGATCTGGAGACAATGCCATTGTTTTCTACAGAATTTAACCATTATAGGTGCTTGGTCCCTATGTGGCCAATGAGAAACTTTCCCGATGCGACTTTTCAGCTTCTTACTGAAAGTCACAGTATAGAGTCTGTGTTATATTTCTGCAGTGTTATGTTTTCACTTCCAAGCAACCTAAAGCTAAGTCAGTTTCTTTCTTTGATTTTCAAAGATTCTCTTGAGTGCATTGGGTAATACTGAAACATACATTAATGATCAAATTGCTTGTGGAATTTGCTGTGTTCATCATCTTATGAATGTCCTTGAACTACTTCTTTTTCTTTGCAGTAGGACCAAAAAGTTGAAGTAAAGAGAGGACATATTGAAGGCTGGGAGTTCCCCCCCCCCGCCCCCTTTTCTGTACCAAAGTTTTAGAATGTAGCTAAAGTGTATCATAAGCATTTTATCCTGTACAAGTCCATGTGGGCCAAAGGAGGCTGTAGAGGTTCCTTTATCTCTAATTTGGCCAATAGAGAAATTTAGGAATTAAAGTTTTTTTTTTTTTTAACTCATTGCATGTATCATCTTCCCATTTATGGGAAATACTAAGCTATGTAAAAGGGCAACATTTTTAAGACTTCTTCTGTAGCTATTCTGTTATTTCTGTGAAAAGTCAATTTAGGATTTTATAATGTGCAAGTGTGAGGATGTCAGAGTTGCCATGTCAATACTCTGCTGTCTGCTTTTCAGAAATGGACTTGTTGCTGCCTGTGTGAGAACAGATTAATGTCCTAAGTGTATTGACTTTCTCTGCTTTACTTGGATTATGGTTGGGCTGCCTGCTGCAGTGGAATAGCCAGGAGGTCGAGGGAGGGGATTGTCTCACTCTGCCCTGCACTGGGGCAGCGTCACTTCAAATCCTGTGTGCAGGTTTAGGTGCCACTATATAAGAAAGACATTAAAATATTAGAGAATGTCCAAAGGAGAGCCACAAATACAGTGAAGGGCTTAGAGGTTGCAGCCATTTGAGAACTGACTGAGGTCACTTGGCTGGTTCAGTGTAAGAGAAGAGGAGACTGAGGGGAGACCTCATCATGGTCTGCAGCTTCCTCAAGAGGGGAAGAGGAGGGGCAGGCGCTGATCTCTTCTCTGCGGTGCCCAGTAATAGGATCTGAGGGAATGGCCTGAAGCTGTGTCAGGGGAGGTTTAGGTTGGGTATTGGGGAAACGTTCTTCACCCAGAGGGTGGTTGGGCACTGGAACAGGCTCCCCAGGGAAGTGGTCACTGCACCAGTCTGGCAGAGGTCAAGAAATGTTTGGACAATGCTCTCAGGCACATGGTGTGACTCTTGGGGTTGTCCTGTGCAGGGCCGGGAGTTGCACTTTGATGATCCTTGTGGGTTCCTTCCAACTCAGGATATGTAATCATTCTATGAACAGAACTGGGAGAAAACTATTGCAAGACTTTGTCTCAGTGTGTTTTGATTGTTTTGCTTAGAAAGGCAGCAAGAAATTTGCAAGAACTTCTCCCAGCTGGATAACACAGTCAAGACAGTTACTTGGTGATTGCAATCCTGGAAGCCTTTTACTTTGGGAAATACAGTTGGAAAGCTGTGTAGTCTTTGTTTCTGGTAATCTGAGAAGTTTGCAGAAATAACTGTACTTTAGGATTCTGTTTCTGGAAAGATGAGATGTTCAGCCAGCTCACCCTAAGGAGCTTCTTGTTATGAAATATTGAACTTGCATTTCTTTTGAAGAACCAAAATGCCACACAATCCATTGATCGAGATTTCCCTTTTAAATTTTGGAAGTGTATTCTTTTATTTGTATAGTCTGTCTTCCAAACTGCACTGATAAAACCCAGTGGCTGAGAATGCTTATGATAATGATCAGCAATCAAATAATTAAGTGTTGACATGCAAATTGTTATTAAGCTTCAGAAATAGCATCTTGTTTTGATGAGCACAATAGTGCATGACATTGCTTTTTTGGTTTACAAGTTTACAGCAAGAAAATAATCTGATGGGTGTTTTGGTAAGTGCAGGAATATGTATTTTTCCTAGACATGAACACTTCTTTTCTTGGTAAAAACTGTCAAGACTTCAAATTTTGGGTTATTCTTGCATCAGTGGTATTATATTGTATTTTTATATTTTAGGGTTGCTCTTCTGTTACTTGGGTTTTTTCCATGGACCTTGAGTCTTTCTCTCTTTGGCCTCTGAGGGTGATGTGATTTGACCATTCCTTGTGCAGAAAATTCTGCCTTTTAATTTTTAAGGATTACTGACAGACTGGAAGTTGAGTGTAGGTAAATAAGACCTCAGTCAAATAACGTATATTGTTGAAACAATGAAAATAAATTGATACCATAACACAAATTCATTGCACAAACAAGAAATTACGTGTTTAGTTTTACTTATTTGTATTTCCGAAAAAATTGATTTGAGATTTGCAAGCCATTATTTTTGGAAGCATCTTGTTCCGTTCTTTTGATTTTGACTTTTCTCTTCAATTTTGGTTTACATTTTTTGTTTTATTTTCTTTGAAAATACGGCTTAAAATTAAAACAAACCAAACCATCAAACAGTGGATAACAGTATCACTGTGTTCACAGTATTAGAGCTCTAAAGAAGCTGTGAAATCAGCAGGTTTTGCTGGTGAAGTATGATCAGGTATTTCCTCCTAAAAGCCTAACAGTTGGCTTTTTGCAGAGATCAGTACTTGCTGAGGTGATGGAGTGCTTGGCAGTATTTTACGTTGCAGTTGTCAGTGGAAAATTACGGAAATCTCTCCTTAGGCAGAAATTAGTAACAAAACTTCTCTCTGGAAGGGGTTATAGTTGCTTCTGTGCTGTAATACTAAGCACCTCCTTTTTGTTCTTTCCCTTTTAAATCCTTCATGAAGTGTTACATCCCTAACTCTATCTGTTGAAGGAAATAAGGACTTCAGCATTTAAGTCTTTGATATTAGAAGAGTAATGGTACTGAGAAATGAACACTGCCTTTACACAAAAGATTTTCAGAGTTTTGTTAAAGCACCTCTGTACGCATTTTTGCAAGCAACATCTTTGAACAGAGCCATCCTTTTTGAAGGTCAGTGATGAAGACAGATGTCTTCACTGTTATATTCTGTAAGGCCTTCCTCTGGAGCTTGCTTTGCCACAGCAGAGGAGAGGTCCTGCATTAACACCAAATACCTGTTTACGGTAGTAGCAGTCCTAGCAGTAGTAGCTTCTATTTATCTGTTGTGTCTGCACGTGTACCAGCAGAACCACTGCTGCCTCCCAGATGTTTCTGGTTGAAGGCTGACATCTCCTGCAGCCTGCTCTTTAAATCATGTCTGACTTTTGATTATTGATCATAAGAAGTGTAACTGATTGAGGTGATAGTCACTTCAGTGACCTTTCTTCTGTGCATTGGACAGGTGAAAATGACAGAGTGGTGACTATTTCCAGTTGGCAAAGCTGTGTCTGGAGGAGGTGATGGTGCAGGCAGCTCTCTGACTCAGTTGCAAGTTGCCAGGTTGGGGTGGAAGCTAAGCTCTTTCTTGTATTTCCAGTGCTGTCCTCATTGGGAAATCTTTGTGGCGGTAGCAATAACGGGCGTATTGAGACTAGAGAAATAATCTAAGCATTCACAAAAATAATTGTGTTATTCAGACAGAGAATTGGTATAAAAGTACCAGAACTGCAAAGAAGGGTATGTTCAAGTTCCCTGGAGGGAACTTGATGTAATGAGGGCTCTCTGTCCCTGAGCTTTGGAGTGATGGAACCTGGGAGGGTAATACATGCCACAGCAACCTTTCTGATAGTTGATTATCAAAACAGTTAAAACAGTGGAGTGGTTTGTATGATAGGATGGGAGATGATCCTAAAATTAGAAAGAAAAGCTGATTGTAGATACATTGAATGCCTTATGTTGGTGTCTGAAGGACTGGCTGGGTGTTAGATTTTTTGAAATTTCCTAACAGAAAGCTGTTGCTGAAAGGAAGTTTTTTCCACGCTTCTTTTCCCCAAAGTGCGCTTTTCCCCCTAGTTCCTTGTGCTTAAACTGGTAGCCTCGATGACCTTGCTAGAGTGGCAACCTGTAAGCTTGGTCTGCAGGAAGCCGCATCCTGCTTTTGGTGGGATCCATTTTGTGTCGGGGTGGTCCTTGAAGTGGCTTTCCCTGAGACTGGAGTGCAGAAACAGGTCTGGGTGGGTAAGGTGGTGTGAACACTTGAGGGGCAGAGAGGAGAGGTGTGGGAATGGAGCCCTGCCCTTCCCACAGGTAGCCAGGACAGCAGCTTATCTGGTGCTCTCTCTTTTGAATGTTTTTGTCATACCGTATTGATCTGATGTTGTGCTGTAGATTTGCTTCTGATTGCTTGTGGAGGAAAAGGGAGTTTTTCTTCTTTTGGATGACAAAGTTGACAGCTGAGTCATGGTGATTATCATTTGAAGAACTAGAGGTTGACCACAGCTATACGTGGAAAATCACAAGGCCTTTGTAATGCTATGGAAAACTTGTGAGAGTTTTCCTTGGTGAGAGCTGGAATAGTAAATAGATGTGAGGTCAGGAAAGAGTGTTGGTCAGGGTTTCTGTGAGCTGGGGAGGGAAATTTTAGCCCTAGGTGACATCCCTCCATCCCTTCTGGACATCCGTGAGGGACTGCTGTGTAACAAGCTCCATTTATTGTGTGACCTGTAACTTGGCTGTTGGCAGTGTCTTTGATCTTTCCTGCTTCCTCCTGGTGTGGCATGATGTAATTTTTATAGCTTTTGGGTTTTGCAACTGCAGTGTATTACAGGCTGCTTTGAAGCAAATTTTATTCTTCATTTAGTAGATAGTGTTGTCAGGTACTGGGCGGGCTGGCCTTAATGACCTACTTGATGAAAACCAGAAAGCACTTTCCTTGAACTTGGTTTCCTCCCACATTCAGATGGATCTGTGAAATTCAAAACCCTTTCGCCTACTTGTGCTAAAGACTTCAAAATTTGGCTTTCTTCAACCGTGGCCAAAAATGCTGACATAGTGCTGTAGAATAATTATGGTTTTTATAGCACCTTATCAACAGAGCCTGCAGAGTGCCTTGCCTGCCTTAGACTTCACCTTGGTTTTGTTGCAAAGGAGACCATGAGCAATTTTATTAGGGTGCTGTGGAAGTGCGTAGTGTAGCATGATGCTTGCCCTTCTTGACAGGTTGTTGCTCATAATGTGTTGATGTGTACATGCACAGGCATTTGCATAATTAATGCATTACTTTTGAAATAGGGGTATTTCAGAAATGTATAATCTAGTATTTAAGGAGAAAAAACTTAAAAATATTGCTGTGGTGACCTAAAATGTACCTCATTTGTAAAGGGGAAAGTATAAATTATTGGATATTCCTGTGGTATGATAAGTATTAATGAACCTTAATGTGAATTAAATGCTTGGACTCCTGTGGGTTGACAGATGTGAAACTATTAGAGTTGGTCCTCATAGATAGAATGGTAAGTGTGACAGGGGAATTAATTAGTTTTTCTTTCTTTTTTAACATTTTATGACATGCTAGTAAGCCCTGCAGCTTTTGAAAAGAAAAATAGAATATAAAGGTATAAAGGTAAGTTTTGAAGCTAATAAAGTAGTGTAGGCAGATTTTCTGCCTCACTTCCACTTGAAGTAATTGTGTGTGTGTGAGATGAAAGCATCACGAACATAAAAAATGAGTACTCTAATTTGAGGGAGCTAGATTTTAGAGATAGAAAGATTTAGAGAGTATTGCTGCTAACTTTCTAGTCTCGTGTTAAAATGATAATTTAGGTGAAATTATAACTTCTTCCATATTTTAAGATCTCTAGGCAGCTTTTTATATTTTTTTGGTGTTGCATAGATATATTCTTAAGAATCTTCTATATTTTGTATCTGTCTAGGAGACACAAACTTTCACTTGATGCTTTCGTTTCTGTCTTTCTCTTTTTAACAGCCTGGTGGTCAATCTGCCACCGCACATTTATCTCGCCCAATCCTGTTTTGTTCAGTATTCAGGAGACAGCAATCTGTAGTCTGATGATGATTTCTAGTCAATCTGTGTTCTAAATGAGTATTTGTGTACTTCAGCCAAACTGATGATCCACCTCTTTCATTAGGATCATGTATCTCAATTACTTAAATACTTGCCTTCATTTTTTCTGTTTACTTTTAGATCTAATAAAAAGTATAAAAGCCCCTTTTGTACCTTATTTATAACATTAACCTAATTTTATGCAATGTTTATTTGTAACTTTGGTAGCATGAAGAAAATAGTAGTGTGATTTAAAACATACTTGTCATTATAGGAAATGATAAGAGGCTAAATCTTCCATGACAGGCCGAGAGCATATACAATGAAGACATGTTGACAAGCTGATCTTGAGTGGCTTTTGTTTGTGACATTTATAGATTTATGTGCCTGAGAGCTGCAAAAAGGGTGGAAGGGAGCTGTTGACTCCAGCTGCAGTTCTTTCTCAACCAAAAGTGAAATGGAATATATAGAAAGCCTGTCTTTTTATTCAATCTACATCTTGGCAACTTGTTTTGTGTTTCCTTGTGGAGCAAACAGAATATGGTTTGGTTTTTTAAATTTTTTTTTTCCATGTAGAACTGTATTCAGGTTCCCTTTATATCCACTGTTTCATCTGTGTCCAGTTATAAGCTTAAGTTTGGAGTCTGTGGCTTGTAGACATTTTGTGAGTTGCATAGCTGAGGTTATTATCCTTGGCTTGTCCAAAAATGGGGTGCGTTTAGTTATTTTTAGTCAGATGAACGTATTTGTAAGACAAAAGGGCCATCATTGTGTACATGGACTAGAAGAGAACATATAAATCAGTGATTTCTGTGTGAATTTTCAAGGGTGTTGTTCCAGATGTCTTAGGGTGGCCAGGGTTACCTCTCTGGATCATGGAGGGGTAGCAGGAAACACACCTGAATTTTTTGGTGTCCTGAGTGGTTTTGGTGATGCTATGTTGTGCTTAACAGCTATTTCACTCTCACTGAATTATAGTCCTGCTCATTCTTTTGTTGCTTTGTTTACTTACAAACTGGGAAATGTTTTGATATTGGAATAGATGTCTGAATGTGTTCTTAACTCATTCTTTCTTTATGCCTGCCTTTTGAATTTTAAGAAGTAACATGCACCTTTGTAGACTGTCAGCTTCATTCTGCAGATGGAAATCTCAGTCTTGGCCTCTTTATTCAAGCTGATTTATACTATTATTTGTTTGTTTTACAGTATTTCTTTGTTTAAAATCAAGAAGTCTGGGTAGCAGCCTTGCTTTGATTGCATTTAAGTGCATTGGAAAGTTTTTCACCTGGAGCTTCTGAGAAAGTAGACAATGAAAGTTTAACAGGGTGTTTTGTTTGGGCACAGATGTGTAGTGGGATTCTTTTTTTTGTCTTTTTTTTTTTTGAGTTCTTTGTGTTGTGCCACTTTCAATATCCTAATGCCAATGTTCAAAAACACAACAGCAGTCCTATCTTGTGAGTTAGCACTTTTGAAAAAACCTCTTTTAATATTTTTTTTCTTAGTTTTTAGCATATATTTCTGTTCTTTGAACCCTTATAATGTATTGGTCATCTTCCTGCGAGCATTGTTTTCTGTCAGGACAAAAGCTGCAGATTTCCTTCTTGGCTATATCAAAAAACCAGAATCTGGCCTGTGGTAGGGAGGTTACTGTCTGGTGCAGTGCACAGGCTTGGATCTGGAGAGCTGATAGCTGACCAGGAGGAAAGACCTCAACTGCTGTCTGATCTCCTGAGAGTTTTTTATTTTGAATATTGGTCTTTTTAAAACTTGTGTGTATTCTCTTGGCTTACGTTTGACAACACTTTCTGGTAAAAGATGGTATTTAAGGATAAAAATTCCAAACTCTACCTTTTTGTTTTGATTTTAGTTATTTTAAAAGAAACCCCTCAAATAGACAAAAACCAAAGGCATGTTAAAATTTGCAAGACTTACCTAACACAAAATTAGGGTTGTAATAATATAAAATAACTTTCCTCCTGTTTAACCAGGGTATGGTGATATATGACATATGATATATGGGATGAAGAATTTCCTAAAGACAAGTTATACTTCAGTAAGCTTACTTTCGAAAGTCATATTTATGCTTAATGTAATAGAGTGAACTTCAGGGGTGGAAAAAATAATTGTTTTATTGATGTGGCTTATAAAAATCCTTTTTAGGTATTGAAACTGTTTGCCGTGATGGTTATTTTTTCAGAAATAGTTAAAGTATTTCTAGCTTTGTCTCCATAACCAGAAAGGGAGGAACATTCTGAAGCCTGAACTGCAGTTCTGAACATTGTGTATGGTTGTGTCAGTGTGGCTTGCAGAGGTGTGTCTGTAAGGAAATGCTACTGAGCTCCACTTGGTTATTTTTCTTCTCTGTTCATCTTAGGCCAAAATTAATTACGAAAAGAAGGAGAGTTGCAAGCTGCTAAAGGATCTGCGAGGTGAAGATAAATGGATGCCTGCTGATGTGAGTGAACGTATGGAACAACTGGAAAAGGTGATAGAATTGTAAATCCTTCCATTCAATTGTTACCATTACAACAGATTTGTATGAACAGAAGACTGTGAGTGCTTTAAGACGATCTTTAAAAGCATCCCAATTTCTGGTTCATTTATGCTTTGATATTAGCTTTTTTTTAAGATAGTAATAATCTTTTACTCACCATGAGGAAAAAATTCTGTCATTCAATTCCTGAGTTAATTTCTACCAAATGCAGATGAGCAAGTGCTATCAGACAATAATAGTCCTATGGGAAGAAATCTGGAGGATTCAAGGCTTCATAGCAGTCTCATTTGTGGTCATTCACAGGTGAAACCTTAATGGAGCCTCTGAATAATCACATGCTTTTAGTGTGCAGGTATTTCAGCAAGGGAAGGATGTGTATTGATAATGTAGTGATATCTGAAGAAATAGGTTTGACCAAAATAAATGTAGTGTAGTAGATACTATCTGTATAGTTACAGTCCCTTAGTTCCTGTGAAAAAGATATTGAGAGGGGGAAGAAAAATTGATTATGGATGCAAGGTTATGCTCTCCCTGCCCCAGTATCCCACCCCAGCTCACCCCTCCCCTCATAGAAGAGGGAGAGAGGGTAGTAAAAGGTAGTTATGTGTGTTTTACCTTTTTTCAGTGTGGTTTGGTAAGTAGGTTTTGATGATTTTTTTTTGTATATGGGTCATTTGGTTCACTGGATCTCATTCACAAACGTTTACTTGTAGGAACATTCTGTGCAGAAGAAAAAGAAAAAGGACAAACATTCCAAAAAAGCTAAGAAAGAAAAAAAGAAAAGTAAGAAACAAAAATCTGAAAAGAAGGATGACTTACTTGATAGTTCTTCAGTAAGTAAGAAATTTTAAAATAATTCAAATTATAGTCTTAAAACTTGAACCATTTTAGTCCCTGTGTTTAGGCATGGTTAGTAAAATTAAGGCTTAGTCTCATCATTTTCTGTTGGGAAAAATTGTGGCAAAATTTGCCAGTTTTAATATACTGAGTATTTAATCAATTTAAAATAGGCTGTTATGTGAGTGCTTGTGAATTTTATAATATTTAACTCACTCATTAGGAACTATAAGGTATTTATAGTTTTTCAGCAGAGAGAAAATGAAAAACAAAATCCTCATTCTGGTATAGAGAGGAAAATTTCATAGGTTCCCTGTAGTCTGTAGTCTGTGGTATATGATAGAAAGATGTGTCTAAAATTGCAAATACTTGAAAATTGCAAATACTTGACTTTGATTTTAAGCACGAATTACTTCTGCCTTTTTCCACAGATGTTCAGCCATGGACACTCCCAACAACATGGGAGTTGTACATGGATCTGAAGGACTTGTACATTTGAATCTGTAAGGACATGCCTTCACATGGAAGGGCACCCTGGCAAAACAGTGCGGAGACTGCATTTGAAATCTGGGTGCTGCCTTCTGGCCACATTGTGGGAAGCATCTTCCCAGTATTTTTGGTGCGAGTCAGGTGGCACTGTTACTTTTAATTTTCAGAGAGTGGCTTTTATGGAGTGAAGGAACGTGCATTATAATAAGATTCATTTTTCAGGGATTCATATCAGAGATGAACTATAATGCCAGTGTGGGAAGTAACCAAGGGCACAAATGTCCCACATTCTCCATGGGAGTCACCAAAACCCTTCAGATCACAACAGGGACTTCTAGGATACAGCACAGTCCTGGCTGTAATTTCCATCCAAATTCTGTTACTCCTAAGACAGGTTCATGTAAATAGCAAAGAAACTCTGTTCAATGCAGTCCTATTGGCTTCAAGTGAAAAATCTCAGTACACTGTTTGCAAGTGCAAGTGTAGGAAGCTGGATACAGAAATAGCAGGCAATAGCATGTACCATGCGTTATATTGTGCTGTGTAACCGATCTAACTTTTAAAATGTGAAACATACTTAGTAATGAATTTAGATTTTTTAAAATTTTGTTTCTGTTATGTCACAAACCAAATTGGTTTTGATTTTGTTTTTATTCCGACTGTTTTGATTTTAGCAGAGTTATGCACATAAACTGCCAGTATGAGCTAGTGTTGCATACTGTGATGTGCTCATGAAGTATGGTGGAATGTTTTGAGCGTGAAGGAACAATCTTCTGTGGGAATATCAATATTCTGGTTTTATTATCAGTACTTTTAAATATTTAACAGTATTATATTAGTAATGCTAGTCAGCATTAATTTTGATTATCAATATAATTGTAAGTATTGCATGTTATCAAATAGCGTGTTAAGGTATTGCTTTTATGTTTTACATTAAACTCTCTTTTTAGGATTCTTCAGTTGAATGGGTTGAATCAAATGCGTCACAGTCAGATGACACAGAAAAGGCTTGGAAGGTCAACAAGCAACCAGATGCTGCGGAAGAACCTTCTCTGCAGGTGAGTGGGCTCACAGCTGCTCCAGAGATAAAAGTTTGTGAAACGTGCTTAGGTTTCTTGGGAGCTCTTTTGCAGGGTGTTGAGCAAAACCTGTTTTACAGACAAATGTATTTGTTTAGCTGGGTAAATGCTACTTTTCATTGATTGGAAGACATCTCTACCTAATAGTTCTTAGTGTTTAACAAGGCACTACTCTTAACGTTGCCCAGCACCAATTCCTTTTATCAGGTTTTGAGGCTCTAACAAGTTATCTTGATTTTCTTGAAGACATCATCTTAAAGGTCCTGACTAAACGTTGCTTTTTTCTTCATAATTTTGGTGACTGTTCTATGATTGAATAAATTTTTTGCCTCTTGTGGTGCTTAAACAGATACAAGAAAGATGTAGAACTTTTTAGCAATAATATTTATGGCATCAATGCCTCTTCTGATCTTCCTAGGTGAATTCTGTGCTCAGTGAGCAGTATTTATTCTGGAAAATGGAGTAATACTGAAATGAACTGTGGTGATTTTAGAAACAAGTGTAGTCATATACCACAATATCCTTAGTCATGTGAAAATGATTTTTAATTTAGTGTCTAGATTTTTTTTCTCCTGAAAAATGTCCCTGTTTTTCATTCTGAATTTGGACATCTTATTAGGAGATATAAAAAGGGTCTCTGAATTCTGTCTTGGAAAAGTATAAAGTATGAAGTAATATCTTGATATTTTATACTGCAAAACCATTTTTTTTTCAAGCGTTGTTTTTGTATAATGTGTTTCCTAGGCTTGTGTGATTTTGGATAAAGAATGTGCTTTTGACAGAAATTTCATGGTCATCCCTACATTATATTTTTTGTCCCATGTAATGAAGAGCTCTTGGAGCATACAAATCCATGTCCTGTTGGATTAAACTAAATTAGAAGAAGTGTTCTCAAAGCGCACCTAAGGTAATCCTTGTGACCAATCTTGGACTAGTCCAGAGTGCTTATTTGAAAAACAAAGGAAAGACAGAAACAGAAATAAAAATCTCCAAACCACAGATCTGAAGCCTAAATAGAAGACAGAGTCAGGCTTTTTTCAGTGGTGCCCAGAGACAGGACCAGAGGCAATGAGCAGGAATTACAGGACGTTCCTTCTGAACATCGGGAAACTTTGTTTTATCACAAGGGTGATTGGGCGCTGGCACAGGTTACCTGGAGAGGTTGTGGAATCTCCATCCCTGCATGTATTTACAAGCCATCTGGACATGATCCTGGGCAACTGGCCCTGGGTGACCCTGCTTAAGTGGGGTTTGAACCAGATGACCGCCAGAGATCCCGTGCACATCCACATTTGTTGATGCACATTGCTTGCTGATGTGGACATAGATATTATTGAATCACCTGAAGACAGATCATTTTTCAGTTCCTTTTCTTTCTTAGAGGAGATCCGAGAAATGGAATGTTGTGTTTCACCTCTGAAATTTTTTGGCATGTTGCTTAACACAATTTTTAAATAACAGAGACAAAGTGACATATAGCATCTGTTCAGATTGACAACTCAGACTTGAACTCTGTTGAAGATAGGAAGATTCTTCTGCAAGGACATGTTTCAAAATAGATGTAGTCTTGTCATTTTGGTTGCTATACTAGAATTATAGAATTGCTCCAAATACTTGCCTTTATAGAGTAATTGCTTACAATGTGTATGTTACTGCGTGCTTTTGAGGCTTCAGGTATTACCTGTATGAAGGTAGTAGATATATCTAGGCGTTTAATGTGCTGCTTTTCTTTAGACTAGTCCTCATTTTTAAAATCTCCTTGGTCTGGCTTAGGTTTTGTAGGTGCAGTTTTCTAGCTGTTATTGTGGGTACAGTTCACGGAATTTAGATGTGTAACTGTTGAATTTGAGAGTGCAGTTAGTGCCTGGATATCTGCAGTATGAACTATGCTCAGATACTGATCGCAGATTTTGTATACAGTAGAAGAGATGTAAGAGATCATGAGATTAGAATTAGCAAAATGATATGTACAGTATTTGTTAATGCTAATAATTTGCAGTCTGTACAATCTGCGTGCTTAGTAATGTCCTAAATACCATTGTAAATATGTATTTCATATTACAGGAAGACACGAAATTTGTTTGAGTATTAAAAAATTGGAAGATTAGGGTTCTTAAAATCATGTTTGCTTTTCATTGAAGTAGTTCATATGTGTTTGTAGAACCTATACTGTTTATTGTCAGCAACATTTGTCAGTAGTTGCACGATTTGGTTTGTACATAAGCCATGTTTTTGTTGGAATTATGAACACTAATTCTTTGTGATTATTTTAAAGAGAGAAGAATGGATGAATTTAAACTTCATGTCATTGAAAACAACATCAGTAGCAGCTGTCAAAGGTGAAAGACACAAAGAAAAAGTATTGGAACGACAGAAAGCTCAAGAACTTGAGCAGGTAGGAGGAATTAATATCTTAGTTTTTGTCTGCATTTTACTAGATTTTGTGTGATGAATAAACTAATAAATTGGTTCGAATATGTAAGTCTTTATTGTTATTAAAACTAACGCCTGATGTGGTAATGAATTTATTGGATGGAAGGCTTCATACTTCAGGCTTATCTTGTGCAGAAAAGCCTTTTAACTATCTTCTAGGTAAGGAGGAAGTTACTTTTGTTAGTACTGTTAGTAACAATGACAGACTGTTGGTCTGGCCTTCTTCATAGTGTGTGAAAGGAGCACCATTGTTTCGTGTGATAAAAGCTTACTCAAGTTACTGTGTTAAAGTGTATGGTGCTGAGGCTTGTTTTTTCCTGAAGAAAGAACTCAGAGCAGTTGTTGTGCCTTTCATGTCTCAGTTGTTGGTGAACACATGCATGACTCATGGTCTGGCTGGAGAAGGGGTTGCTGGCATTGAATTGACTCGGTTTACATACAGTTGATGGGTCCTTCATTTGTTCATTCGCTTCCTTAGATGCAATGTAGCAGTCTGATCTGAAAAGATAATTACTGATCACTAGCTAATATTTCCTTGTCCTCATACCTCACAGTAGGCTGTTTGTTGCTATTAGGTTTTCCAGTTGGCTGTGTTGTGCCTGGGTACCAGATTGACCTGGATCACTGTTCTTGTGTAGTATGCGGTGCCTGGTTATTGTCTTTTGACAAGGGGTTAATATTTTAAAATTTTTTTTCTCCACATGACTTTTTTTCCTGAACGTTATTTCAGAGGTGTTGGAGGACCATTTAATGTGGACATCTGAAATCACCAGAATGTCAGCTTGTATTATATGGTTAAGGACAATTTATATGTACTCTTAATCCTAGAAAAGTATGATTTCTATAGACTCTCCCACCCAACTACTTGCTGTCCTTGCAGGTTTTTACTCCTGTGTTTTCTACACCAGAGTGTCTGCTTTTCCTTTGGTCCCCAAAACAGTGTGTACAACAGGTGCTTAGACCATGAAAGTGGTGGTGATGAATTGACAATATAACATAGATTTCACACACAAGTCTTTCAAAATTTATCATTCTATAAAATATGAACCATATGCTATGCACACATTAAAATTATTTCTGGTTTAGGCCATGCTGTCTGAGAGAGAACTCAATCCCTATTGGAAAGACGGTGGTACAGGTTTGCCACCAGAGAAGGATGAAGAAGCTTCAGTTAAGAAAGGTAAACAGCAACTTTTAGTAATAATCTTAAATTTCTGTCTCCAGTTTCTGGTCTCTGTGTTGCTAACAAATTATTCCTGTTGTTGTAACAGAATTATGAATAATATATGTATTATTGTTAATATATGTAATAAAGTAAAATTTGGATGAAAATTCCATAGTGAATATTGGGTTAGTATCATAGTACATTGTTTTGCAGAATTTTTCTTCACTGGTTTTTAATCTTGACTGGTTTGACCTTCAATATCCTTACAGAAATTCTCCATTTTGAACTAATTAAAGAAAAGCATGATTTAACCAAGACAAGATAAATTGTTGTCAATTCATTTGGTTCCTTTCATTCCATTGCACAAATTATAGTTTTAAAGTATTCACCCACAGAAGGCTGAGTCACATCAAAATGAAGTACATTACGGATGCAGTTTGTGAAAAATATTATTTCTGTAGCCTTTTCACTTTTTTCGTTACCCCGGGGTTATTCTGCCCATTTCCAGCAAACGCAGTAATAAAAAGCTTTTTCATAATGTCATGAAACATTTATTATGTGATAAAAAGGGCCTTAGCATTCTGTCAACAGGAAAGAGTGGGGTCTGTGGCTTTCTGAGAGCCTTTCCCTGCGGACAGTCTGTCCCAGAAACCATTAGCCTCATGCCCACCTTCGGGAGTCACAGAGATCAGTGATGTGTAAGAGGTGACAGGCGTCAGTAAGTGCGTGTTCAGAATGTTAAGACCTCTGCTAGCTTCTCACATGGGAAACAGTAGGTTGCTCATTCAATTTCTGAGGCAGGCTATTCACTTGTTTGTGTGTAAGGGGTATGGCCAAGGATGGACACGGAGTGTGGAAACAACAGGAAGGTTCTTTAATGTCATAAAGAAACTCTACAACTTCTCATCTGCCACTCCTGTCTTGGAAACTTCTTGTGTTCTATGATAAACTAGGGTAGCTTAAATTTAATCAGTGGATTGCTGAGGTATAACCAGCATTAACTTACGAAAATATGGAATTGTGTTTGTGTATTACGTCTGTTTTTCTTTTGCACTCCTTCAATTTTTACAATGAGTTTAGATGAGGCTTTAATGTCACATACAGAGTAAGGTTAAATAGGAATAATTACTTGAGATGTGAAACTACAATCTCTCATTGTTTTCTACTTCAGTTACAGTGGTAGAAGATGCTGGATTAAGTTGGCTGCAAAAATCATACCAAAGGATGAAGGAGCAGGCTGAGAGAGAGAAACGGAATTTTGAGGAAATTGTAGCTGAGAGATATGGGGTAAGGGTCTTCAGTTAAATTTTCTTCATACTAATAGATGCTTGGAAAAGGTTACTTTCATATAAAGGCACAAGTACTTAATGTGTAGTGTAAGACATGTGAAAAGAAGCAGGAAAAAACAGCCTCTGAAGCTTCTCTCAAGTGATGAAGGGTTTAAAGCTACCCAGCCTTTAATATATTTTTATTACTAAATGTTTTTAATATATGGGATCTTATAGCAGATTTAAAATACTTAGACAACACCCCATGGCCTTAAAAGTGGTATGACTTTTTTATTCTTTCCTTTAGTCAGTGGAGGTATTTCAGTCACGATTAGAGGAAGCTGAAAAAGCTGCATCCAAAAAGGAAAATTATCATAGAAGTGGAAGATGGAAGAAGACTGACTATTCAGAAAGGGAGAAAGATCAGCATATTGAAAAGGCGACCCGAGATGAAGATGATAGAAACAGAAACACATTTGGGACCTATTCCAGGGAGAAGCATGGCAAGGGGTGGGCACAGGAAGACAAGGGTTACAGAAGAGATGTGTCAAGAGCAGACCAGGAAAGTGGACACAGTAGAATGGACTCAGTATTAAGAGGCTACAGCTCGAAAGCAGAAAAATACTCCAATGAAAAACGAAATCAGGAAAAGAGTTCATCTCTAACCAACATGAAGCACAAATTTTTGAAACCCTCTGATGATGATTTATCACCTTACAGTGCACCCAGAGACTCCAAGTCCCAGCACTCCTCTTCCAAACTGCCAGCTCATAGCTCTTTGAGCAGCCGTTTCCAGAAACCCGGTGAGGATACTGCACTGTGGACCAAAACACACACAGAAGATAGCAGTGAGAAATTAATATCTGATCAAAAATCATCAGGTACCAGGGAACAAATTGATGACAGAAGTTGGAAAAGAACACCAAGTGATGAAAAAGAGAAGTCGCGACAGGAGCACGCAAGCGATACCTCTGAGAAGAAACAGATTTTATCTGACAGTAAAACATCATCCTCCAGGTATTTTATTAACATCTTTACTTGGTTTTTATTGCTGTATTTTTCATGGCAAAATGTAACAGAAGCTCTGTCTCGTTTTTGACAGTATAAGCACTGATCATACCAGATCTCTTTAGTTTGGAGGAGGAGTCTTAGCCTCCAGCTAAGGGCAGCTAGAAGAAGTCAGTTAAGCAGAAGTAGTGAACATCCCCTACCTGACCTGTCTCCTGAGCACATTTGAGAGTTGCTGATGATAGGTTATTTTCTGCTTCTAATGTTAGTTCACACTGCAGTAAAATTGGTCTCTTAGGCAAAAAAACCTGCAAAATATCTTAACAATCATTGAATTTATAAAATACAATCTTGAAATGTTAGAAAATGCTGACTAAAAACTGGAATAATTAATACAGCAGGGATAGGTTTGCCACTTGTGAGATGAGCTCATAGGCTAAAGTAGTAGCATATGAAAAATAGTAGAAGGTATTGATTAGAAAGTGCATTTTCTGTGGTGCGGAGGAAGCATTAATAAGAGTGGGAAGGGAAACACAAACTTAATAGGCAGCAGGAATTTAATTTTCTGTGATTTACTTTTGTGAGAGACAATGGAGAGACAGACAAGTAAGTTGTAGAGAACTGTAGAAAACTGACTTTTGCTCTGCTCTAGGCCTCCTGTTCTCCAGTATTAGCAGCTTGCTGGCTCTTCCAGTGATTTGACCAGTGTGGTTATTACTATGAATTCTTTCAGATCTTTCCAATAATTTGTAGGCATGTGCAAAAAGTATTTTAGAATCAGATTTTATTTAATTGCGTGGGAAAGCTGAACAAGTAAATATTCTTGGTTGGAGTATGTAAGAAGAATGATATAGTTTGGTTGAAAAAAGCACTTGATAAAATATGATCAAATATAACTCCTTTCTTATATGCTTATGTCAGTTATTTGCAGAAAAAACTTCTTATAGCAGGGTTATGAAGTATTTATTTATAATTGTTCCTACATGTACTGCTTATATACCGCAATGTGTATTTCCAAAGAAAAAGTGTACATTAATGAGTACTGCATGACTAACCAGAAACAGGCATCTTAGTCTATACAGTTCTTTATATTTTGTATGTTGGGTATTTTTTTTGGCTTTCGCTTGTTGTACTTTGATAGAAGCCAATGAAATTTAAATTTTCATTGATAGAAAAAATATAAATTATTTGCATGATATTAATTTAATCTATTTCTTTTTTTAAAGCGTGAGCTTGAGTATGAAGTCATGACAGGAGTACTTCCAAATTCTGGCATGACTAGTTTGTACACACTATGGAAAGTCCCATTCCTAAGTGTTTGTCATGTCTTGTTTTATTGTTTATTTTATTGTTTTCCTAGGTGCTGTTTTGCTGGAAAATGAGAAGTATATTTTTATAGTTGTTTTAGTTACTCTGAAAAAAATGATCTGATAGCATTAAACCTGTGATGCATGAGACATTATTCGACATTCAAATTTAGTGATCCTTTTTCTTCTCCTACGTATTGCCCCGATAGTTATTGCAGTGAAGTGCCTGGGGTTTACCAGTTAAATGCGCGTTGTAAACTTCAGGTTAGAATAATCCATGGTGTGTCTGAAGTGAAGCCTATGAGACTTCGTCACCTCTCGAGTCTTGGTTTGTTCATGACTTTGTTCAGGTACAAGGTCTGCACAATCCACAGTTGTTTTCCACCTGCCTTTGTGGGGTGGGAATGAGGATGGGGATGGGGCAGAAGGTGTGGAGCTGGTTGTTGCCTTGTGTGTGTGGTGTGTTGACCCCAGCAAGCAGCTGAGCATGTCCCAGCTGCTTGCTCATTCTCACTCCTGCAGAGGGAAATCAGAAGAGCAAAAGGGAGAAAAACTCATTATTGGATAAAGGCAATTTAATGAGTGAAGGAAAGGGACAACAGCATGTGATGCAAAGGTAGTCAGTCACTCACCAGCTCCCACAAGCAGACTGATGCCCAACCAGTCCTTGAGCAGCAGCTGCTTTGGAAAGACTGCTCTCTCCAGTTTTTTTTTTTGCTGGAAATGATGTTATGTAGCATGGATGAGCTCATTGGCCAGTTTGGCTGTCCTGGCTGTGACCCTTCCCAAAGCCTCTGCTCACTCCAGCCTGCTTGCTGGGGGTGCACAGTGAGAACCAAGGAAGCCTCGAGGCTGTGTAAGCACTGTTCAGGAACAGCCAAAACACTGGTGTGTTATCAGGACTGTCTCCAGAGAAATCCAAAGCACAGCACCATAGGGGCTGCTGATCACAAATGAGTGGTTTAGGGTTGCTCAGTGACCATCTAAGGTATTAGCAAAAGTGGTTTTAATATAAATCTGTAAAAGTCATAAAAATGAGACTTAACCAAGTTTGGTGGTAAGGTTCAGTCTATTATTTACTGCATGAATGAAACATATAAAGGAAAACTGAGTTAAAATTGATTCCGAATGTTTTGTGCAGAGTCTAAAGACACAAAAAGGTAAGGGGGACCCTTCCATTGAGTCACAAGGTTCTGAGTGGACCCTTGCTTTCTAAACTCCTGATGTAGCTTAGGTGTGGCTAGGTCCAGTCTTTGTCTCAGACTTGATCAACAATTTACATCTCAAGGATTACATCTGTAATTAATTAGGATCACCTGAAGAACCACTGTCCAAGGTATCAGCAAGAGCCGATCTTAGTATGATGATGTAAGTGTCAGTTCACCACAGGTGTAATTTTTACATGGCTTCTGATATAGCAGCAGTCTGAACTTTATTTACAGTTTTAAGATGAATCACAAGGCTTTATCACGGCTTAATTATTGACTAATTTAACATCTGCATAGTGAGTGAATAAGATTTACTACAATCACTGGAGTGACAATTATAGGTCTGAGATTGTAACATTCATACTCTACTTGCTGAAAGGTATCTTAATTCACACATGCATGCACATGCTCAAAAAGATATATCTAGGGATAGATGTGTATAAATGTATAAAAAAATATGTATATGAATATATAAAAATGCCTCTTAAGAATTCCTTTTTGAGTTCAGTGGAATACTTCAAATGTATTGGAATTTATCAATGAGCAGGAGTTGAGTCTCAAGAAGTGGAGGGTTTCAGCCCAGGCCCCCTTTTCAGCTTTCTGTGATGGTGCTCTAATCCTTGCAAACTGGGGAATTGGTGAGTTCTGAGAGGTATCCCACTCAGTGCGGTGCTGGCACAGCCCACTGTGGTCTAGGAGAGCTCAGAGGGCCTCACATAGCACTGCTGTTTGTGGCGTCACCACATGCTGGGCTTCAGTCATCAGTAAATTTCCATCCTGGCCACAGTCTGGCTCAGTCACTGGAATTTTGAAGGTTCAGTGGGAATGGTACTGTTCCACTCAGGCTGCAGTTCAGGTGAATAATGTTCAGAGGCTGCCAGCGGCTGGCTGATTATTTCTGCATTTATTCCCCACCGTGGCAGGCACCAGGAGTTCAGGTGCAGGCAGTGTGCTTCCACCTTAGCCAGGCTAGAGTTTCTGCTACAGTCAAGGGATATTTCAGTGCCCAGCTCGTTGGCCTACAAAGGCCAGAGCATAACGGGAATTCCTGGGATTGCGGAGTGGCCTGGGAAGGGGAGGGCTAGGCACAGTGTGAAGGAAAATGTACCACCACATTGCTGTGGAAGAAATAAATTCCATCCCATCCAGCCAGACCTAGCAGAATGTGTAATTATGGAGTGGATACCATTGCCTCAGTATTGTATTCTTCAAAGAAGCAGCTACTCTTTTTCAGTCTTTTTTTTTTGTGAAATAATGGTGATCCTCTTTTTTTAATTGCAGGTAAAAACTGTACCTTTTTTTTAACTGCCACATTTACTAAGTGCAGTGCTAATTGTAACTGGACAAAGCTGCAAATTTTGGGAAATGAGATTGTGTGCGGAAGTGGTCTGCTTATTCAAGTTCAAAGAATTCAATTATTATGATAGGAAAGATAGTTCTTTTCCTTACAGAAGAGAACTAGACATAGAAACTGTTCAGCTGATATTTTCTTTTGCATGCGTTTTCTGTTCTGATACTGTTAAACCCAATTGTGCATCTTCTTTGATATTTTAATCATATTTCTTAGCCAATGCAATTACTAGGCTGACTTATTAGCAAAGTGGGGATTACTTAGGCCTGCAAAACCATATAGCGTCTGCTAATTGACATAACTTATTTCCAGGTTCTTCTAAGATGACTCTTAACTCCTGAGATTCTGTGTGTTTGAAATAGCGAATAACCTGTTTTCCTGTTTCCTTCAGTCAGATTTTTTTTTTTTTTGGTAGAATTTTGTAGAAAATTCTGGCTCTTGCTCTTGGAACATTTCAGGTTTGGATATGTGCCATAGTTATCTGTTGAGAATAATTTATAAGCTGCTGCTTTCTTTTTCTTCTTAAAGTTCCAAGACTTGTAATACATGTACTTTTTCAGAAGTGTTGTCAGTCACAAGAAGTAAATCTTCTTTGAGGTGAAGGCTTGAATTAATAGGTGTTACTGGTTCAGTTCCTCATCTCTCATGCTGAAAGTACAGCTTTTAAATTTTATCTTTTCTAAAGCACAGAGGAAGCTTCTTCAGCCTATAAATCAAAGTGTTTTGGACAGTTATGACACAGGTTAATTAAAAGTGCTGATTGGATGTCCAAGGGATCTCCCCAGAGGAAAAGTCCATCAGCTAGTGTTTGCTGGAAGTCACACTTAATAATGTGACTGCTTCAGAGTTTAATTTGAGACAAGATAAAAAGCAAATCAAAACAATGTCTCGAGTCTCAAAAAGTTCAGACAATGATTCAAGCACTAGCACCACTTAAAAAAAGCATATATGAATTAGTAAACACCTTTTGTGCCCTTTACAGAAATAGTCTGCGTTGCTTTGAAAGATAGAGCTTAAGGAAAAGTGAGAACTTAATCTTTGAATGTTTTGTTTTGGGTGAAATTGGAGTAAATTTTGTTGAGTTTTGGGGGTTTGGATTGAGCATCTTGAAAATGAACAAAAGCAACTTTGGTAATTTTCTCAGGACTGTGGAGATCTCGTGGTTAAAGATGACGCCATCTTCAAAGATTTCCCGTTCTTCAAATCCTACAGGGTTTAACCTTATCACTTAGTGAGTGAATTCTCTCTAACAGCAGGAACCAATATCATAACTGTACTCTTCTCTCTTTTCTGTTAGATATTTTAGAGTTAGCTGGTTCTGGTGTTTCCTAGGGTTAGCGAACAAGAGGCAAACTTATTTGATGCCTCTTTGCAGTATTTCTTGGGGTCCTTATTTAATAAATATCATAAGAACTCACATGCTGAGTTTTTAGTATTAAAATTAAGATACAGTAGTCTTTATTACCAACTGAGACTTCTTTAGGGGGACTTCATATTTTAAAAAATGGTACCAGTTAATTTTCCATGGAAACTCTACTGTATCAGCCATAACATATTCAGATGCGAGGATTGTACTGTGAGCAGATAAAAATGGGAAAATAAGTAATTTTCAAGAGGTGGGAGGCCATCTGGCAAACAGAATAACTCAGAAATGTGTGTTTTGCAGGAGCTGAGAAGTAAAAGCATGACCAAAGCCAGAAAGAAGAATTAGAGTGGGTTGAAATAACTTTCTGTTTTCCTGCTTATACCTGCTTATGACCCTTCACTGTTTTTTCATGCTGGAAAAAATGTTCATAGATAGTGCTTTTCATTTGAATTGATCTCAAAAGTAAAAGGAAACAAACCTCATAAAAATTTTATTCAAGCTCTTTGGTTTCAAAGTCCTTGGCAACTTCCGACTGCATATATTTTTATAAGATGTCATTTTCAATTATTGTGCCAATAGGAGCATATGTACTAGTATAGTAGGCTTATCATACTTAATTACACAGGTGAATACTGCAGTGTTTTTCTGTGCCTTTAGTGCAGCTGGTGTTTTACAGATCATCAAAGGATGAGCCGCCTCGGGTCCTTAGTGAAGAGGAGATGAACAGACTGGGAGCGAGGATTGTGAAAGCAGAACTCATGGGAGACACGGTAATGTCTGTGAAAAACTGTCATGATTTACTGCCATTTTTCTTTAAAGCTCCCAGCGATTTAATTGTTTGGTTTTTTTTTAAAGGGTGTTATTCAAGCAAATAAAGACTTCCAGAGTTTGGTAGGATTTGAAGATACTGCTTTTACAGTAACTTTTGCTTTAAATGCGGTGGTTCATAGACTAGAGCAGAGGATTCAGGACCCCAGGCTTTGTAGGATAAGCAGCATATCCAAAACCAGTTGTTCTCTGCCATTTTTGTAGTATTTATTGTCTTTTTATTTAAAAGGGAGCAGGTGAAAACCACAAAGCTCCCTGTCTATGTTACAAGGTGAGCAGTGTCTGGAGCTTTACTTACTTCCTCAGCTTTGTCACAAGTAGATGCTTGTGGTCCATAGCTCTGCTGTATAAGCAAGCTTATTAATTATGGTATGGAAATTGTAAAACTGAAAGGAACAGCATATGCCATTGCAGCCAGCTCTGCATTGAGAACAGCTGTGGAATGCTCTGTGGTCCTGCCCTGATTGAGGCTGGTCTGTGGAGCTGGGAGAAACAGCTGCATATTTAATGTGGCTTGTTTCAGGCAGCTACCTGAAGGAACAAGACTTTCACTCTTGTGGAACACCAAATTCTGGAAGTATATGTATTTTGTTTATTACATTAAACATGGCTATAATGAGTTAATTTCCTTTAGTAGTACTGTCTGGAAGTTTCTATTATAACAAGGTCAGAGTCTGTTAGTTTTTAAGCTGTGTTTTTCAAGTGTTTGGCTCTGAATAGCTGCTCTTAAAAGGAACTATTTTTGTATTTTTTAGAAGCAAATGCTATCACTGTGGGCCTTTGTATTTATTTTTTAAGATTAATTTTTACTGCAGCTGTGTAGTTTGCCTCTTGTGACATAATATTTGCACCAAAATCTGCATCTTTAAGAACTAATAAATAAATATTTATTTATGGTAATATATAAAACATGTTATGTCTCTAAGTGGTAAATTAATATTTCTCAAGAGCTATTGATTCTTTGGTTTGTGGAAAGTTTAAGTATGTTTTGTCATTTTTGCTGGCCTAGGACATGATGTTGACATGGTGTTTGTACTTGTTAAAGCTTCTATCAGATAATTCAGATTTTGTTAGGAGAAAGTGTCCATTTTATAAATATTTTCCATTCAAACCCATTTTATGTTATGAATTCTTTTCCCACAGACTTTAGACATAGATGTGTGCATGTAGCTTTAAGAATTTGAACAGCAATACGTTATTTAGAAATCCTGTCCATTTGAAATGTTAGCAACTTCAAAGGTGAATTAAAAGTGACTTCAAGCAGTGTATTTCCTACTAAGATATAGTGTTAATGATTTAACTAAATGTGTCCATATGTTAATCTGTAGTTTTCCTAGTTAAGGAAAACCTAAAATTCCTAAAAAACCTAAAAATTCATAAAAACATACACTAGTGAGGAAAAATATGTTTATGAATGTAATTATGTGATAGGTTTGTGAAGGACTGGTGTAGTCATTTAAGATATTTAATACATTTTACTGCAGGGGAAAATGATTGAAGCTATCTATACACTAGTTGCTAAAGTACTGGGGATGGGAAGGTTTTCCAGAGACTCTGATGGAAAGCAGAAATTCATAAACTTTTTTTTTTCCTGATACTGCTCAGCTTCAATATCATTGCCTAAATAAAACTTTGGGCACAAATCTGGTCTTTTTCTTTTCAACCTGATAGGAACTGAAGACAAGTAATTTGATGAAAAATATACAGGTTTTCTGTGGGGAGAGTGTAATTCATTTAATATTCTATCATTTTGTTTTGACCCAAATCATGTAGCAGGAACCAGTATTACAATTTTACTATTATTTTTATATATCCAGTTTTCTATACATGCACTCTGAATCAGCCTAGTTTTAAAAAAACTAAAACAAAACAACAGTTTAAATAATAAAATAGCTAATATAATATATATAATAGCCTTGTGGCATTTTAAATATTTTTCATGGTCTTTCTCTAATCCAGTTGAAAATACAGCTTGTTTAAACAAGTTCATCCCCACACACCAGAGCAGATGTTTACGTCCTGGTGGCTGGAGCTCAAGGTTGGCCATGTGGGCCAAATGAATTCTGAATCTATTTATTTTACTGATTTGCTGCCTGGTGTTGATCAAGTGACTTAATTTTGGGGTGGCAAGCATGGGCACGATGGTTGGAGTCCAATCAATGAAACTGGCAGAGGGGTCAGAGTATAAATGGTTCTATTCCTTACAGGTTGATAGGCTGGCAGTTCTTAGCAATCCAAGATATTCTGAAATACTTGTATTTGTTTAATAGGCAGATGGATCAGGGAGCAGGAGCATCAAAACCGATTTGCACAAGACTGTAAACAGTTCTTATTTTCTACCTCTCGTACATTTTAATTCTCAAAATAAGGTCTTAAGGGCAAGAGTTGGACATGGAGTGTAGGGAGATGTGAAACTCCATAGCAAAAATTTCTGAGAGACATTTTCCTAGACCCGTGGAGTGGATGTATGTGTGTAAAGGTGTGTATGTGTATGTACAAAAAAAAAAAGGATATGATGTGTTCAGGCTTCCTTATTTAGCTTCCTTTACATAAAGCAATATCTATGCTTAGTTATGCAAAGCGTTTATTAGTATAACTTAATAAGGTTTAAGAATACTTTTTCTGATCTTTTTATGGCAATACTTGTTCTTATACCTCAGATGCCTCTATTCTGAACTTTTTTTTCATGTTATATCCTATAGAGAGTTGTGTGAATTATATTGGCTTGTTTTCTTCAGTCTTTTGTGTCATTAGAATTTAAAATATTTATCAAAACACAAAAAATGAAATGAAAATGATTTTGATATAAAATTCTTTTAAAAGTTTAAGACAGTACTCCAATAGTTTAACTATCACTTTCTTTGAAGGATTTAGCTTCAGAGCTTCAAGCAGAACTTGACAATGCTCGCAAGTTCAGAGAAGCTCAAGGACAGATTCCAGCAAAGGCTGGCAGAGAGGTAAGTGGAAAAATATTTTTCTTTTCTTTGCACTAACACAATGGTGTGATACAGGTAGCAGCTGATTTAGAGAACATCAGATGTATTTAGGAAAATTAGAAAGTGTGACTTCAGGTGAGTAACTGTCCAAATTGAATTGTACTTTTTGTTGGTAAACAAAACTTTCTCCATTGTACTTCAGCAAATTCAACGGCATTTTTTTTACTCATAATGTTTTCTCAGCAAGGATATATATCTTCCATTAAAAATGAAACTCATGTGTGCTGACTGTTGCATAATTTTGCTGTCTCTGAAGAAGCTGGCACTTCACATGTTACTCCTTTTGAAGGGTGGTATTTAAGAAATGTAAGAAAGCTTCTTCCATACCAACACTGATGTAAGGAAACAGGGGTAATATCTTTAGTTATGAGCTCTGTCCTCATGATGGAGGGGAAACTTTTAGGCAAAAACTAATATTCTTGTTCAATTTGACACCAGTTCCACAGTGAAAATTCAGTTGCTAGTGAGTTGAGTTTGAAAAGCCACTAACTTTTTTTTTTTCCCCCAAAAAGAGTTCATGTCAGACCTCATACACTGACTAGTATTTCCCCAATCTTTAAAATACAAACTGAACTGGAAGATAATGTGTGACCTCTTGCTGGCTACCTTGTGACAATAGTATTAAAGTCTCACACCTTGAATTCACAAGAATTTAAAATTACAAAAGCTCTGTGTAGGTAGACTCTGCTTCATTGCAGTGCAATTCTTTGGCATGTTTTCTGTATATGTAAAAAAACCCCTGAATAAATCAGATTGGAGTTGTGTAATTACACAGGAAAAATCCATTCAGATTTTAAAATTGGGAAGTAAAGAGCATGTTGTGGGTGGACACTTACTCCTTAGAAGCTGAGTTATGAATAACAATTTTGGTCAGCCTTGGTCTTAACCATATTCTGATTTTTATCTTCATTTTTAATTAAACCATTTTTACAACGAACAGCATGTAGTCATTGCCAAAGTACCAAATACAAATACTTATAAATATGCCTTGCCTGTGCCTCTTTCTTGGCTTCTTCTAGCCTAGATTATGTGGTGTTTGAGTGTCAGCTGTCCAGCAGAGCTGACTAAGCCCTGTCTTTGTGATGCCAGGGTAGTCTTACTGGTTTTACAGTTTTGAATTGGTTTTGGACTACTGGGACACAAGCAGGATGTGTTGGGCACTCCTGTGTATCAAGGGCCAGCTGTGCCATGCTGTGTGCCTCAACAGCCCAGATGTTGAGAAACCATCTCATAACCCAAGGGAAGCTGGTTCGTGAAGGTGTGTCTGACTGTGTATGACTCTGCCTTTCTGTGGCATAGACCACCCAAGTGACAGCCTCAGCCACTTCAGCCAGGTGTATTGCAAGGGAGGTGCCTGAAGCAGTTCCCACAGAAATGATTTTCCAAATGGATGTCCTATTGATCCCAAAGTTTGATAGCTTTGCCTCCATCGCCAGTAACAAGCATGAAGAATTTTGTTTGGGGCAGCTCTGTCTCTGCTTCTGTAGAGCAGCATGGCCAATGTCATGCTGGGAGGTCCTAAAATGTGTCTTTGCCTTATTTTAATTTCTTTTGGGAGAGCTGGGGAGATAAATCAGGAGGCAGTGAAGGCAATTTTGAATGCATCTTGCTAGGAAGTTTTTTTTCTTAATTAATTGGACATGGATCAATTTCCCAATTCTGTTCCTGGTGTGACTGAGTGAAGACTTACACTAGTATAAGGGGGTCTATGAATGGCTGGGGTTTGTACAGAGGACAGGATCAATTCTTTTGATAGTGGTGCTGGTTTATTCTGCCTTAAAGTGATCAAGAAAATACAGACTGAAGGTACTATAAAGTGCTAGCTTAAATCCTAGTTTAATTTTAAATACTTTTATTTTGTTCGTAAGTGAGAGTAGAGGCAAATATAGCTTTTACAGTGTGACTTAGTGACTAGTTCTGTAGATTTTTTTTACTTAGACAAGAATTCTACCCCAGGCAATCCCAAAAATGTGTTTTTGAAGTATAGTTTTCAAAAACTGATGTTTGACATTTAAAAACCTTGTGTTTCTCAGCTGATATATTTCAGCAAGTCTCAGCTTGGGCAGAACCCCTCTGTTGTTCACTGCAGGCTGCCTTAGGTATATAACCCTATAAATTTTAGTATGAATGCAGTTAAATTATCTGTTAATGGAATTTGGAGTCTTAATGGGTATTGCACTTAAATACTTGAGTCACATGTGTACAACTACAATGAATGCACATTCAAAGATCCTTTTAAAAGGATGAATTAAAATGTAGATTGCGCTTGTTTTGTCTTTAAGTTTGAGCAGGAGGCAACCTTCAATGTCTGTGGAAATCAAAAACCTTTTGATTTCTTTTGGGATAGAATGAAATGATGCTTATTTTCAGATGCTTATTGTCTGATTTGTCATGGGCATTTTGAGAAAGCAAGGCTGCACTTTGAGTCCTAGTGAAACTGTGTAAAGAGAAGGCTGCTGTACCATAAGGTTTCTGAGTTGGGGTAGGTGATGAAAATGATACCTATTGAATGTAGGGAGACAGCAGAAAATTGTGGAGACTTCGGCATTTGGAAAACAACTTCCACGTGTTCATAGTTTACCTCTTAAATACAGTTTGTATTTCTGTTCTGAAAGTGCTACACAACTCTAGATTTTATACATTGGTTATGAGGGTGTCACCTCTGCCATTGACAGTCACAGCCACAGCTGACGTCATTTATACTTTTATTCAGTATTTTTATTTAACAAACTGTATCTGGAACATTAGCACTCCTTTGAGGGACATAATTTGCAGTAGGTTTTGCTAGTACAGAAATAGGAAGGTAAAAATTGAAATGAGGAAGAGGCAGAATATAGAATATATCCTTTGGAAGGGACTTAGCGTGAACATGTAGTCCAACAACATGCTGGTGGATGAATAAAGTGTAAGAGTATGCATCTTTTAAAACTGTTTTCAATCCCAGATGAAGTGTGGCTTAGAAGAAAGGCTTCTCAACCCTAAGCCTGTTTCTGTATTCCATAGGACTTAATTAGTATGCAGGAAACAGAAAGTAGTCTCTGCTGAGCAAATGGTAGAGACAGTTTTCAATAATGATGGATTGCATTTGAAAGACAAAATCAATACAACATTGAATGAGAGCTGGAAGGTGCTACTTTAAGCAAAATAACATGGTAGGATAGACTGTCACTGAGTATTTAAAAGAAGAGAGTTCTGGAAAATATAAACAGCTACAGGCTTTTCTGTTATGCATTTGAGAATATGTAGGGAAAATACGAATTATTTCATCATAGAAAATCTCCATTTGAATAACTGAATTTTCTGTGGAAGTCCACCAGCCTTTGGTCTAGTGTGAATGTTTTTCTACTGAAGAGTGTTCAGTGCTTCTGTGAAACCTCTTGGGCATAGAAGACATCTGTAGAGTAAGACTTGAATTTTGGCAGGCACAGCATTTCACTTTACAGTAGATATATGGCTGACATGATGTTGCTTTAAAGGAGAAGACCTTTTTTAAGGTACCTGTTTCATCTGTAAGACTAGCAGACTCCAGTCCATTGCTTGTGCATCTCAGGTGGAGAAGATTTAGAGTGCAAGGAAAAGTTAATTTAGTGAATTTTATGGCATAAGTAGGGCTCATCTTTTAGTGAAAACCTTCATAATATTAAGAATTCCATGTACTTCAAATGCTTCTGCTATTTTTATTTAATTATTCTTCTTTAGTATAAATTATAAGGATGATTGTTTCCAGCGCCTCGTATCTGAACACGAATTTTGATGTATTGAAGGTCTGATGTTTACTTTGGACTCCTGAGATGCATTAGACTCCAGACTGAGGGAGAATTCTACGGAAACTAGCTCAGTATAAATAATATTTTTAAAATTCTTTTTGAAGAACTAACACTGTTTTTCAGGAAAGAAACTGAATAAAACAGCTTGGCTTCAATCTCAAATCCTACTTAACTGAAGTGGGCCTACAGGGGAGCCAGAGAGGGACTCTTCCTTAGGAACTATAGTGGTAGGACAAGGAGTAATGGGTGCAAATTGAAAGAGGTGAAATTTAGGTTAGATATTAGGAAGAAATATTTTACTGTGAGGGTGATGAGACACTGGAAGAGGTTGCCCAGGGACATTGTGGATGCCCCAATCATGGCAGTGTTCAAGGCCAGGTTGGACAGGGCCTTGAGCAACCTGGTCTAGTGGGAGCTGTCCCTGCCCATGGCAGGGGGTGTTGAGACTAGATGATCTTTAAGGTCCTTTCCAAACCCTTAACATTTATGATTCTACAAAATTGCATCCATTGCATCCTGTTGTGTATAGTTCTGCATCAGGAGAGACAGGACAGAACATGCTGCATCTTTATCCAGAGAAACAATTTGCAGTGCAGTTACTATCCTGAGACAAGTAAACCATTAGGAATAAGTAGCTGAGAGGAATCAGATGTGGAACAAATCTGAAATAATATTCTATTGGTTCTAGTAATGATAATGGGGAGAACAAGAATGTATGTTTATTTTTCATGTTTTCAAGATTGATCTGTTCACAAAAAGCTTAAAAATGACAGTGATTGCTTGGAGAAAGAGACAGTTATCTCAGTAAAGTGGGTGCATGTGTGTTTGTGTATATGTGTACATACATGTAAAATTTAGATGGTAATTAGTACTTCAGAGTAGGAAGTGAAAAAAAGAAGGAAAATAATCAATGCTTCTGATGTCTGGGGTTTTTTATTTAAAAGGAAACCAAACCAATGCTAAACAAACACAAAAAAGCAAAAGCCAAATTACCCTGAAAATTAACATTCAAAATTGCAGGTGTGCCAGGATGTTTAATTTTAGGTTTGGGAATTGAGACTATAAACACAGATATTTTTCTGCAATGAAAATATTTGGTTGTCAAAATTCACCTGTAATATATTTTCATAACTTTCATTCTGACTTAACTGATGTAGAACCTAAATATAGCTGTAGTAATGCTTATAGACTTACCATATATAAAGAATCCTTTAAAAATTATTTAAAATTGCTTTGTAGAATGGTACAGCTGAGACACTTGTATAAAAACTAGAAAGCTGGGGATTTATGATCTTCACTAAATGTACAATAAAAATCTCAGATTTTATTTGGAACTTCAGATGGTGGGGAGATACAGCAACAGATGGCTCATGGCCTGTTTACTCTCAGATGTTTTCAGCTCATCATAGTTTCTGATTCCTGCTGTTCCATCACACTTGAATCTTGTCTGCAGGATGGCTGTGCCATCCTTTCTCCAGAAAAAGTTTGTGTTTTCCATACAGAGTTGACTAGCTCTAAATGGAACATGGAATAATGAAGGGGGTATACTTTTGCAGAACAGCTTTCTTATCATTAGTACATACTTTTGAAAAAGAATAGGTGTATGCAGTTACTGATTAGTGTATTTCCTGAACACTCTTTTTGATGTCAGTAAGAGAGGATTACATAATTATTTAAGACAAAAACATATTATGACAAAGTGGTTTATCTTCCTGAATGTAATTTACAGGAAATTGGCTTTTGCAATTAAAACATATTGGAGAAATTGTAGCAGTAACTAAATGATGTAAAATATCTTATAATTTCAGTACACATAAAAAGTATAAGAGGGCAGAATGGCTAAAACGTCTTAAATTTCAAACTGAGAATACAAAAACTTTGAAGTATGCTTTGACACCGGAGACAAAAGCCATATCCTAGTGCCATGCAGCACTTGTAACTGATGGTGCCCTTTTTTCTGGCTCTGTTTTTCTCCTAACATCATGTTTAATTTCTACATATTTTTACTGCTATATTTACCCTTTCACTGTGTTAAATCAGTCGATAAGATGAAATAGAGATTTGTGGACTTAAGAACCAACATGCTGCAATACTTCTCTTTTTTTATGGTCTAAGTATATATGTTTTGAGTGAGATGTTCTTGCTGTAAAAACAAGCCATTACATTTTTTACAAGTTTTCTTACATCTCATGCCTACAGTGGCTTGTTGGTGAGGCTAAGTGACTAACCATTTCAAAGCATAGCTAATAATTTAGAGTATGAAACTGAATCTTTAGAGCTTTTTTTTAAAGTTGTGTTTTCAAAGGTATGTGGCTTTCTGATATCCAGTATTATTTTAAAGTTAGACTTAATTGCTTTAGTTTTCCCCATTACTAGGTGCATCCCTGGACAGACACATTACAGGCTGCTGTAAGTTATACGTAACTAGTTCCAGTTTTACTTCCACAGGCTGGCAGTATGTCTTACTGAATTTGACTTTAGATTTGTGTGTCCATTCTACTCAGAAGAGATGATATTCTGATCTATCTTAAAGATGCTCTAAGAAAATAAGTACTGACCGGAAACAGAAAGACTTCTACATGTAGGGCTAATCAGAGGCATTCATTGTAAAGAGGAGATTAATAAGAAGACCAGGTTGCTTATTCTGAGTAATAAACAGTCTAGCCAAAATAATCTTCTTGTAATATAAGAACAAAGAATTGCTGAATTTAAAGGGCAACTGACTTTGTATCAATAAGACCAAATGAAGTTTTTTACATATTGTGTTATTAACTGGTGTCACTCACTGATTGGTGGAAAGAAAGGATAGAGACCTAATCCTTTTCCAGGGTTCGGAGTTTTTGGGGTTTTTTTTTAGTCTCATGCTTTACACACAAACCAAGCACTACCTGATAAAGATTCTCTTCTGTAGAATAGTTCACGTCTGTGTTGCAGCCTGCATTAGATTTTCTAATGCTTCTCTTCACTGTTAGACACAAGGGCCTAATTATGGCACACCAACTTTCTGATCTCGTAAAACCTTTTTAAAATCCCATTACCATGTTAGCACCTTTTGAACATGTAATAGTGACTCATTAATATATTTATGAAGTCCTTCTCGAAATACTAAATTTTTAACCTAGTTTTTAGAAGTTTGCTTTTGCTTTCCTTCCTCATGCTGCTGATTCTCTTAGTCTTATCTTTTTTCTGCTGTAAGAAACCCAGATCAAAGATACAACCTGTATACAATGGACTGCTGTTACAGACCTCTGACCATTTTAATTTCATCTTCCTGTGAGATCCAAACCTCAGTCTTGCTATAGAGAATGGTTAACCTACTGATTTTTATAAGCATTATGTTGAAGGTTACAGGGCCATTATTTACAACAAATGTCAGAGCCTGAAGGGGAGCTTAGATGTGTTGAAACCTGTTACTTGGGGACTCCAGGTTGGGAATATAATGACTCCTGAGTATGAGACATAGTGCCCTTAGGAATAGCCAGCGCTGAAGGAGCCGATGCTCTTTCTAGATGGGATTTACTCATCCTTCTGGTAACTGGTGATTATGTGTGAGTGTAACCTGAGAACCTGAGAGAAGGGTAACTGGAATGGGAGAAGAAGGAGCAATGGAAGAGAAAGGGAGACAGTGGATGGAAGAAATAGCTGAGCCTAGCACTCTGAGAGAAGTGCTAGATATCTTTTAGGCGCTTGCTGATACTATAACATAAGGACAGAATTTTCCAGTAGAGGAATAAGACGATATTCAAAGCATTTCCGTTTGCCAAAGACTATAGGAGAAAGGAAACAGGTGGCATGCTTAATAAAGCATCTGATTTGACGAAGCTAGCAAGACTTGTTCCTTGCTGAAGACTGTTCTGAGCTTTGCTATTCCTTTGTTACACTGTGCTTGTACCACTTGAATGTAGCTCTCAGTAAACATTTGCAGACAGCTTTCAATTCATGCAGCATCCAGCTTTTTTTTGGCTCAGTAATTTACAAAAAAATTGTTTTTTTCTAGCTGTAATTGTTCCCTACCCCACAAGACACTGACTATTAAAATATATTTTATTCCCTTTAGCTATTAGCATTGAAAACCAGTTCTAGCTGAGTAGATCTTACCTCAGATACTTGGTCTGATTACTCCATTTGTTCACCTGCTCCAGTGTCTGTTCCTCAAATTAAGCTGTGCACCTGGTGTGGCAGAGGATTTCCACTTCCTCCTGCTGGATTATGGAACAGGGGTAATCTCTGGAGAGTTCAAAAATCTTTTTCAGAGCTGCATCTTATTTATTTATTTATTTATTTTATTTAAAGCTTTTATCTTTCAAAACCAGACTTGTCTGCTTGTTTTTTTCAGTTGGGTGTTAATTGCTGTATAGCAGTTTGTACATTTGGTGAGAACAACTGTGTACTTTGCATATTTAATTGGCCTGAAGTAAAAATTCATGTTCCTTAATTAATGGCAACAAACAACTCCTCTCTCATTCTGGAAATACATACTTTTTAAATTCATTTCAGACTGTAAATTATATTGTTTGTTTAGCAATCATCACAAGATTCAGGGATAGTGACTGAACCTCTTCTCCAGTTTCAACGTAACATTTAACAATAGGTATCATATTTAAAGTACTGTAATATAGGTTTTTAAACCTATGTTGTACTTAATAGAAATATTATTTATCTGATCATAACTATTAATGAGTATTTATTACATCACAATGACCATATTGTGTTACCATATACCATGTCATATATTCACGGGAATGCGAGTGTAAAGAAAATATCAATAGATAAAAAGAGAACGTTAAGTAATTCTTGCAGTTAGATTGATATCCACACTTCTTTGAAAAAGTCTATTACTTTGTGAGTTGTGGATTTTTCCTGCAAAGGCTCTTTCTCAGTATGGCGTAGTTGTTCAAGTGTAGAGGAATTCTGGTTTTTATCGTACTTGTGTGAACTTGTCCATTATAAATGTTAGATACATTGCCCCAGAATTCCCAGAATCAGCCTTTGGCACATTTTGAAGTCTTTTATTGTATTGGCTACTTTCCATTATTTTTGTACTGAGACCTATTTAAGGGATATAGTATGTGCTGAAAGATGTGGACATTATATATTGGAATTCTTTTTTGGAAGCTCTAGTGAAAATCATTACTTCAAGGCAACTTGCTTAAAAAGCTCCTTTTACTGATATTTCAGTTTAAAGATGATTTCTAAAGTTTATTCTAGTTTTTTTTCCTTTCAAAAAGTGTAGTTGAATAAAATACAATTAATTAATTTATTATTCAAATGTCACCTTCTGATAATGCTGTAACCACTTGAGCATCTTTTTCTAACAGAAAGCTTTTTGCTTCTGATGTGTTTAGAAATAGCTTTACTAATTAGTGTTGGTAAAAATAAATTTTTTTGCGTTAATACAATTAACTTTTTGTTGTTATGCTGTGTTTTTAAGTCAGTTTTATTTAGATAGGGTTTTGAGTTCTGAAGGGTGTCTTTACCTCTAATAACATCGTTAATCTTCTGAGTAATCATGTTTGGCTTGCATCCATTGGATTCATCTTGGTTCCTAGTATGCCTTTGCTGTTAGTCTCTAACATGACTTCACGTTAGTCTTCAAACTGTCCATAATTATTTTATCCTTTTATCTGCTTCCTTTAATTTCTCTTTGAAGGACCACTTCTGGTTTTTTGTACTTTGTATTCTAGAGCTAAAAATTACTCTAATTTTTTGCCTTCTTTTTTCCTCTGGAATATTAAATCTAAATACATTATGATCAGTAGTACATGCCTTGTGCCAGGACTCTTGAAAATTAGTGAGAAAAAACGTCAAACCATCATAAAGCAGACAAAACCTTGCCAGCTGTAGGGTTCTGACTCAAATAATTCAGTATGTAGTACATCAACTGCTCCCCTCTCCATTTCCTGTCCCTGGGAAGAAAAAAGAAAGTGCAAATGTTGGATCTAACATTTTAGATCCCTTCTTCAAAGGCAAAGAAAGTCTGACATGTAGAACACCTTGTGAATTCCATTAACTTTTAAAATTAACAGGCTGCACATGAATGACATCTTTTCTGAAATGCCTGTATTAAGAATTTTAGTGAAGACAAATTTTGGGATGGATGTCTTTAAAAGGATCTAGTTGATATAAGAATCTGGCATTTACTGTTCTTTGCAGTTCTTGAAGCACTGCTATTGAAATGACTATTGTTTTTAGTGATTTGTGCTTTTTAAAAGTCATGTATACAATGAGGTTAAAGTTTAGAGACTGGGAATGGAAAAGTTCGTCCTTTTTCTTGTCTCAATAACACAAAGGTGTGGGGAAGGAGAGACCTGAAGTCAGCATCCTTTTGGAAACTCTGTAGAGGCAGCAGGTAAAAGGAGCTGAATGACTGCAAAGATGCTCCTGACTGAGGAGTTGACATAAACAGGACCCTTTGGAAGTGGTTACTTGGTTGATTATTCACTGAAAACTGTAAAGGGTCTGCTGTGTGCATTTGAGTAGTCCCTCTTGGGAGAGCTTTGTATCCCTACTTGGCCATGTGGGTATGGTTTAGAACAAGGTGGGTTTTTTTCCTCTACAAAAGTCTGTTTCATTTCAGACTGATTAGCAATGCTTTGGGTTTTTGAGTTTTCACTGCTGTATCTATGGTTATGTGTTCAACCTCCCAAACTTGTAAAGTTACCCAAGTTTTAAAGGAGCTATGGCATTTAAGAAGTTTCTTATGGTACATTCTTACTGGTGTGAACTTCATCTTTGCTTTCCATGTCTGCTGTGAATAAGGTTTTATGGCATAGTGATGACCTGAAAACATGGTCCCCCCAGTCTGGCTGTTTGTGTCTCAGCCTGGTGTGACCTTTCTATGATGTGACACGTGTGGGGTGAATGCACACAGCCTTTTTCTCCTGTTGGGATGAGTCACCTTTTCTCCCCCTCGCAACAAGGAGAAAAGCCCTTATGTTGCGAAAAAGTAACAGGTGAGGCAGCTATCTGGCTGATGCCAGAAGTAAGTTGTGTTGTATTCTCTGAAAATATCATTATTGTTATTGGAGCCAAAGTGGTGCTGGACATCCTGGTTTGCTTCGCAAAATGAGATTTGCCTTTGGTGTTACATAAGAGAGAGGTCTGGCTTACCTGTGCAGCTTTTTGGTCCGTAACTTCTACCTTCACATGACTTTTCTTAGAAAAAATGCAATTAAGCTGTTGAAGTATACGTCAGTATCTACAGATTTTCCAGACTTTATTTGGGTTTCTGGGACAAGCTTTACTTAGGCAAGGATGGCAGGTGGAAATCAGTTTGGTAGAAAATAGCTTCAAATTGAGATTAATGAAGTTGTTTATAAGATTTGACAAAGGCTGTCTTAATATCATCTGATTAAGTGGTGACCCCGTTATGTGCTCTAATTTAATCAGCTGATTTACCTAAATATCTGTGGAGTATAATCAGGAAGTCTTCAGGCTTTGAAATTTTTTTTTAATTATTCTTAATCTTTTAGAAAGTTAAGTACTTAATTTTCAGTGAAGAATTTCTGCCTTTTTTCCCCACCCTTTGTGTGTGTATATATATAATATATCTTTTCTTAAGTTTGAGAACCACCCCTGTGAAGTGGGGACCCTATGAAGCACCTTCCATGAGGACAGGTTCTATGACATTTTGGGGGACTGAGGTGAGGGTGGTCATTCTCCACACCCCCAACTGACAAAAGAAGTGGTAATGTGCTGTACCTTTTCAGATGGTTTTCAGGAATACAGCATTATAATGATGGTGGTGTATATTAATTTAGTATTATCTATTTAAGTCTTCCAGAAGCATTGTGTGTCTTTTGGAGATAAAGCTTTATGAGAAAAAAACAAGAATACAAATTTGGTTCTTTTGGAAAGAAAAGCTCTGCATTTAACTAACTGAATATATTTTTAATACTTTTTTTCTTTTTGAATGTGAAAAGAATACCTTGCTAAGTTGACACTGTCTACTTTGAATTATAATGAACACACAAAATGTAAAGAATCTGTTACTTAATCTTTAGGATTTAAAACATTTATTTAATGTGGATTAGGTATTTCTTTTGGCTTGTCTGTACCATCTGTTTTAAAATATGTCTTAAAACCTGACACAGGCTTCAAGCCGTCAAGAAGATGAACAAGTGGTCCTTGTCAGAACAGATGGAAGTGGAAGGGCATGGCCTGTGACGGGACCAGCGGAGCCACTGGAGCCAAAAGGAGGACGAAGAAAGCAGCAGATGGTAAGTTTTACAAATCTGAGTATTAAACTGCAATTCTTAAATTATTTTGTAGTTTTACTTTTATGATGCCATAATTAATGAGTATCTTATCAGAATGTCAATAGGTAGTTAAAAAGTTCCCTTCAGAAGATGATTGTAATTAAGTGTTAGAGTACATATTTATTAAGCATATATTAAGTTTATTTTCAGATTGCTTTTCCCAAGGGATCACTTTAGGGTTTATTTAAATGCACATTCAGGGAAAAGTTATCACAGTCTCAGCCAAGTAGTTTATATTACAGAAAGTTATGTAAATAATTAAGATTAGCAGAGTTGAATATTTCCGAATTAAGGAAGATTTTACTGAGATACTCAGGTCTTAGGGGTAAATTTCACTTTTATTCTAATAAAAAATATGACTACTGATGATAATAATAATTATGACCTAATCTTTGTAACAAAATGCTTTGGGGAACAGTGAGAAGCCTGGAAGCTGGAGCAGTGTTTTATTCTTAGTATAATTGCTTCCAACAGTAAATATAGTAGCACTTTGATCTGTTTGAGATAAGAGGAGGTATATGAGGATACTACCTCATTTCTAGCAAGCATGTTCTTGATTAGTAGGACAGATCAGTTTGCAACGCTGCTATGGAGAAGTGAAAGGCACAGGAGGGTGAGGAATTTGTTGTCATCGTCCTCTTTCCATTTTGAAAAATGCTATCCTGCTTCATGTTAATGACTACTCCCTGTGCTCCTTCAGAATTTAGTTTAGTCCTGCCCTAAGGGGCATCTCTGTTCTCTTGTGCACTCTGTCTGAGATGGCAACATTCCTCAGCAGAGGTACCATATTCACACAAGTTTTCAGTACTGTCTGTGACTTTACAAAAGCTTTAGAGTTGTGAATAATGAAAATTGCTTCTTAAAATGTTTCATTTTTATGAGCTTATTAACTGTTTCAGTGAAGTACTGTATATCTTTCCTGAGCTGTTGCTCTGATACCCTAAGGATGTAAAGGATAGAGTGACTTTGGAAAGAGGCTGTATTTTTATCTAGGCGTACTGATGCAATTGAAGAAAAGGAAAGATGTTCTTCTTCTTAGATAAAATGGAGCTGTTAACCCATTTGTTTCGGATCTGCTTAGCTTGATTCATGATTCTTTAAACTTGTTGAAATTTTTAGGGTCTGAATTTTGTAACTGATCTTTCTCATTAGGTTAGTATTTATTTTTAACGTGTTTACTTCCAGGTCCCTACTCATGTAGATAAAGAGAGAGTAAGGTATTTTCAGGATGATGATAGTATGAACCTGAAGGATTTGGTGAAAAATGAGAAGATGAGAACAGCAGAGGATCAAAACTCACTGTTCATGCGTATGGCATCAAAGGTAAGGTGTTGTGTGTATGACTTTTTAATTAAGCATGTAATTATTAGAAATATCAGAGAGGATGTGAGGCCTGAGTAAAGGGAAGGCCTGCAGGAAGATGACAATTGTTTATGGTTACATAATTATGCAGGACTGTCGAAATTAAGGGTCACTGTAAATTGAAGAATTTCAAACTACAAAGCGGGGATTTTTCTAACATTGTGGAACATCTGGGCTGATTCTTAAGATTCACTTTAGGGAGTCGCTGGAGAGACGTACGTATTTTAGTGATGTGAGTTACCTGTCGTTTTTTAAATGCCATCTGGAAGGCATTATGGGCATAAAAGGAATTCAAATGTCTAGTTCAGACACAGGAGATTATGCTCTAGAACTCTCAAATAAAAAAGAAGAGATCCCATTATAGGTATTGAGGCAAAAAATTCAGATGAAAGACAGGGTTGATGAATGCAAATGTTGGTAATCGTGAAGCTGTGTCTGTACATATACGAGAGGCTGTCGATGCTTGATTTGAGAATCATTGTGAGTCTGCAAACATCATCTCAGGCTGGTGTGATTAAAAGGAGAAGCAGAATTTTGGAGGTTATGAAAAGGGAGAATTTAGGAACATTTTAAAGCATGTAGTGAGAGCATGGTACACCCATATCTTGAATGCTACCCAAGCTGGTAAAGCATACCTTGTAATCAGAGGCACTGAGCAGTGGCCATTTGAAGAAAACCTAAGTAAACAAAAGTTCTTCAGCTTGGTGGGGTGAGTGGATGGGTGGAGGGAAAAGCAGCTGCTAGACTAGACAATTAACATAGAAGTTGAATAGAATACAACTGGTTTTGTTTCTCATATGGGAAGTGGCCATAGAACTAAGTTTAACATGAAGGAGTGGTTTGGGATTTTTTTTCAGTGAAGAAGGAAATTGTAGAGCATGAAATGCTGTGGAAGGCCTTAATTGTGAGTGGGAGCAAAAAAAGTATAGCAACTTAGTGAAATACAATTTCTTTGTTAAACAGGGAGATCTAGATAGATTTTGGCTCAGGATTTCCACAGTAAATGCTGAGAGCTGCATATGTGTAGCAGAAGAGTCAGTTCTATGAGCTTTCCCCCATACATTTTAGCCATTGCTGGAGACTGATTTTGCAAGATAAAATGATCACACTGGATGAGAAAGCAACTGGGTTTAGTATGTTTCATTCTAAAGCCTTTTTTCCTTTTTTTTTCTTTGCCTTGTTTAGTTTTTGTTTTTGTTTTCTTGTTTTGTTTTTGTTTATTTTTTTAAGTATAGAATTTATTAATAGTGTTGCAAGAATGTATTGTATTTCCTAGCCTATGCAAATACTTTAGTTTTGGAAGGCTCTGAATTCCTACCGACTTCAGTGAGCTTTGGATCAGATGCTACATAAAGTGTTTCTTTTTTGTTACTAGGCAAAGATGTACTACATCCCATTATTTTATTAGAACAAGCTTCTTGAATCAATACTTAGCCCTTGACTAACCTTTTAAGATGAAGCCATATTATTTATTTACTGGTTAAATCTAATGTAGCATGTGCTCGAAGTAGTTACCTTGTCAAAGACATTACTGTTGCAATGTCCAAATTTTAATTAATGGTGCTGTAGTCCTTCAGTGCCATGCAATGGCACATTTAGGTTTTGAAGGTACTTTTGTGTGGCTTTCATAGAAAGAAGTATCTCGGACGCCAGTTCTTCTCCGTTAAGATCTAAAATGCTTTTGGTAGTTTCTGTACAGGTGATTCCCAGATCCTGTCACTACAAAATGTGATGATCTTCCCCAGATGGTGATTGTTTCTTGATCTTAAATTAAGAAACTGGCTCCTAGGCCTCCCTGAGGTTTCCATGTCTTTCCATGTCTGTAAAATGCATTCTTAGTCACAGCACAAGATCAGTGTTACCACTGAAGTGTTGGCAGCAGTCTGAAAAATTTGGGCATGATCTCAGTTATTCTAGATGATTATTTATTTACTTCATAAACCTATACTACGTGGAGTATCTGCATTATGACCTGGGGCTCAGAAAGATAGTCTTCAAAATTCTTTCATCTCTCCTCAGTGGATTCAGCAAGTGTTTTATTCCAGCAGGGAGTCTAACAAACAAACCTCTTTTGCCAGTTTTAGTTTGATAACATAGTACACAATTTTGACACATATAAATTACTTTCTCTTTCTGCCTTCGTTTGAGAAATGGAAAAATTATCCACAAAAATTAATCTGTTGTGTATTGCAGAAGAGTGGTGGGAGGAAACTGCTGCAAGTCTACAAATGATATCCTACCTAGGATGGGAGAAGGGAGATCCTTTCCCTTAAATTCTGTTCAATAATTTTGTTCATCTAATCACTGTGGATTGCCTAGGGCACTGTTGTTTCCTTCGTGGATTTTCCCAGGGCTTTTATCGCTTTCCCAGACTACGCCCAAAAGAAACTTCCAGCCACACGGCTGTTGAGGATGGAGGAAATAGCTGCTCTCACAAATGGGAACAGAATGAGAAAACAGCATGTCTTTTGGCTTTTACACAGCTGAATGTTCTGCTCTAGATCAGTGTTAACTTTCCTGATATTTAGTGCTTTAATGATATTTCAAATGAAATACAGGCTAGTTGTTATTGAAGATAATAACATAATTGCAGTTTTGTAGAGAGAGATTGGGATGTTGAAGTAGAAGGGTATAATTCAGGAAGGGATTTATTTTCTTAAATGGGACTTGGAAGAAATATCAGTATGTAGACCCAAAATCTCTCTTCATGAAACCTCTGTCTAATCTAATTGGCAAGTGAAAGTCTATATGTCATCTCATGCCAGACTCCCACTCAGATTGACAGAATAAACATCTGTAGTATTCAAGCTGTACTCGTCCTTGTTAGATCTTTCCCCCACCTGTCCTTTTCTCAAGAACTCAGTGAGATGAGATGGAGGGAATTTGCCATCTTCTTGCTATTTATTTACCTGTTGAGTCTTTGTTTTAAATTTAGATTCTGACTTTTTATTGCCCTCTTGTCCATTCTTACTTTTCTAGTCATGGTTCTAAGACAGCCCTGCTGTACTTGAGGCTTTTACCTCCTGTTGCCCTTTGGCCTCTGTTTGGAGGTGGCTGATGTGGATGTCACTTATCTCAGCAGTTTGGAATGCTGCCTTTCCCACAGCCATCCCATGCATGCTATTATGTCAAATGTATGCATATTGTGAAAAACGCCCAAATCCTTAATTTACAGTGGTGAAAAAAGCTTTTTTAAAACCCAACGCTAATCTTTTTGATATATGGGAAGAAAGCAGGCCTAGAGTTTGATTCGTTCATGTTTCACTGTTATGTCTCAAGGGAAAAAACACCCATTTAAATCACTATTTCTACTTTTTACTTTCTTCACCTTTGAAAGTGGTTTTGGTTCTCACTGTCGTAGAAGCATGACTTTAGGATACAAAAAAGTCAACAAAACATTTGAAAACTGTTTTTGTTCCTGACAGTTTTAGAGTACAAAATACGTGTGAAGTCTTAGATTTTCGCTACTGATAGCTTTAAGTACCCTGTCTGTAGTTTCTTCAGCCCTTGACTGTATTAAGTGGTTCAATTTTCCCAAATTCATGCTGTTAAGACTTATGTAATCCTTTCACTTATGTCAATAGATGCTTGTGGGTGTTTAGAGACTGATTCCTGGAACATTACCTCAAGGGAAATTACCTTGTATTTGTATGTATTAATTCTACTAAGGCATTTTTTTTCCTTTTTTTGTTTTACTTAAAGAAAGTGAGAACAATTAATTTCTGTTGTTCATCAGGACATTTTAATTTTGGCCATGAACTAATTTTATTTCAAAATATGTGCAGTAATTCCTAATGGGAATTTCAGCAGTGAAAAATAAAGTGCTTTATTAGCAATGCTGACCTTCCTTTATGGATTTAGCCAAGAGGTATGCTGGTATTATAGGTTTGCAAAAAGGAAATTTGCATGTTGCCTTGCTTTGCTGCTGTGAAAGTCTGTAAAATGGAAAATTGCTTTCAGCCTTATCATTTTTACTTGCTGTGCAAATCTACCTGTTCACATTTTTGCATTTCCATCATCATAAACCAAAATAATAGTCTAGAAAAACCTTAGAAGCTAACGTGAAAAATGCAAAATGCTGCTGCTGCTGCTACTATTGTGTAATGAACCTTTTCCTTCTCTTTCTTCACATGGTGAAGCAATTTTAGCACAATATTTAAGACATGATAAAGCCAGCAAAGCTCTGGTGCCCTGTTGGTTTTTACATTTACTTAAAGATCCTGTGCATGGTTTGCTGTAAAAAACTAATGTGAAAACCCAAGAGAAATAATTTCCAGCACCTTGTTCTGTGACATTTCAGTGCAATGCACTAAACATCCTTCTGTGTATATTGTGTGGACGCAAAGTTAAGGCTGTTCCTGCATGTGGAAACAAATCAACAGCAGTGACAGCTGGATGAGGGAAGAAAAGCTGGGAACGGTAAGAACTGTGTAGATGCAGCCCATACTAAATGACTGCATAAGCATTTAGCATTCTTCCAGAATTATGTTAAAATTACAAGATATGTTGGAAATGAAGACTGGCACAGGACAGTCTTTCCTCGACATTAAGATTATAGCCAGGCATAACTGTAAAGTGAAATGCTAATCACACTTCTAATAGCAGAAATCTGTGGCTGAAGGTATTCTGTTTGGTTTACATTTCATGTCAGTGGCTTGTATATAAAGTTTTGTCTGTCCTAATAACTAATTATAGAAAAATCTGCAGTTTTCATTTCAAATAGCAGAAACAAAAAGGAGGTTGATCCCTAGCCATTGAGCAGTCCTCTGTTATCTTTTTTTTGCTTGACTTCTTCTGCTCAATGGTAATCCTGAACTACCTTGCTCACCGACAGGATGGGTGATGTTTTCCTGTCAGTGACACAGGCCTTGAAAGCACCCCGTGCACTGATATCTTAAAATCTTTTGATACTATGTATTTAACGTATTCTTCAATTCAGTGCGATGATAGGTTTTGAAAATGCCTATTTGCTAAATTATATGATGAATTAAACCTACAAATTCAAATGTCTGTGTTCATAGGGAGACTGGAATTGTAATAAGCTTTACGTGATAAAATTCTGCCTTTGTTTGGCTTAAGCAAATACTGTTTGAGATCAGAAAGACTTTTAGGAGGTGATTTTGTTGTTCAGAGTAGGTGCTAAATGCTGAATAAATTTAAATGTGATGAGATGTATTCCTGTGTCACTCAGGTTTGTATTCTAAAATAATAGATTATTCTTCTTTGCAGCTTCCTAATATATATTATGATACAACATTCCACAAATATTAACTCTGTCATTTAAAGTTGAAGACGTCAATGTTGCCATGACAATTTAAACCCAAACTGATACATTTTATACGATCTATAGAATTTTTTTCCACAAATTTTTCAAGCAGATGCACTTTTATTAGCTTATATGGAAGTAACTCTAGCTATGATTGTGTTAGCAAGGAAACAGGAAAAGCAGAAGCTCAATAGTTGCATACAAAATGGAACAAGAAAATAAGCAGAAAAGAAACAGTACAAAAAAGCTGAAAATAACCCACACTGGAACCATGCAGGTGTCTTTTTTTCCTCTGCTAATTGTATTTAATAGAATTTCCCATTTCATCATCAAACTTTGAAGATTTGAAGAGGGGAAAAAAGTGTACTTGAGGTATTATACAAGTATAATCTCTGATCATTAGGAGTTCTGTCTCTTAAGGTTTCCTTTCAGTATCACAATGATACTGAATTCTTTAGTAGGGCTTTTTATTGCTAAGGACCACCCAAAAAGCAAGTAATAGCAGCAGAGGGAGCAGTAAGAGGCACAATGTGCAGCACGCTTGAGATGGAGTGTGTAGGAAGCCAGCTCCAGGGGTTTTACTGTGGAATAAGAAAACCAGAATTGGTTTAAAATTAAGCTATGAGATATGGTTCCAGTGGTCTGAACACAGGTTGGCAGAAAAATGAGGCTGACCCTCATGGACCTTGGATTTGCAAGAGTTACTTTAGGAGGTAGCCCCATGCCAGGGTGCCTGATGGCTTCACTAACGTAACAAATTAAAAAGGGCATCAATTATTTTGTAAACAGAATATTACATAATGAAATTATTCATGTAATATATTCATATTATTCATGGTAATTACCATGATAAGAATTTAATCAGAAAATACAACACTGTAATTTTTCCCTCTCTCAAATCATTTTTATTTGTGCATAGTCAGATGCTGATTTCTTTCTAAACTCCTGTGCTGAATGGTTAGGGATCTCACTCATTTTCTTGGGTTTTAGCCACATTTGCGCTGTATTTGAGCTGTCCAAATGAGAGCCCAGAGGGCTCCTGAGAGAAGTTTGGATGCCTTCCGTTACTGCTCTTTAAATATTTATGTATTACAGGCCTCTGTTGGCCAGGGCAAGCACAACTATGATTCTTCTCTGTTGGTTAAACCAAAACTGCATCCTGGTTGTGGAAGATCAGATGGATCAAATGGCATAGTTGCACGATTATGCCGTGAGATGTGGGAGGCCGTGTCATTTTGCCTGGTGCTAAGAGTCCTAAAGCTGCCTTTGTGTTCTCTGGTCAATCAGTGCTTGTCAAAAGAGAAGGGAAAGCTGGAAAAAAGAGCGTGTATATGAAGGAAGAATGTGGCAGATAAGCCCAGAATAAAGAAAAGTGAAGTAGGAAAAAGAAGACTGGGGACTGAAGAGGTGATCTGTCTTATGAGTCTGTCCGTTTAGCACAGCTCTGGGTTTTGGTCAGTATCTGGTAGAAACAAGGATTTCAGGTGCATTGCCTTTATAGGTACCTGAATTTCCTTTATTAGCTTTAGGTAATTCAATGATGTATTGTAGGACATCCCAACTTTAAACTGATAGATCAAAATGACTTCCTATTTTTTTCTGATCTCTGTGCAGCACCTGAGCAGCAAGGACGATACCAAACAGTATCAATCGCGGTGAGGGAACTGAATACACAACTTCCAAAATGCATTGGCTTTCATGTTTAGCAGGTGTGGTGCCGCATCTGTGATGCAGAACAGCAGCTTTCCAGCAACTCTAATACATCAGCATAGTTCCTTCTTTGGATGTGTACCAGTTCTGTCTTTTGTATGGAAGAATATATGTATGAAAGAAATCGGTTTTTAAATGATTACTTGCTTTCCTTCTGGCATTTTAGGGAATGATTTCTTCTTGCTCTTTCAATTCCCCTTTAACTTTTTTTGAGAGATATAGTTATGGCTGAATAATGCAACTGGCAGAACTCACCGGGCACCTTATTGTACAAATAGAAGTGTAAATGTTTTAAAAGAGGGCTGGAGCACCTCCCCTCTGAAGAGAGCCTGACAGAGTTGTGGTTGTTGAGCCTGGAGAAGAGAAGGCTCCAGGGAGACCTTATAGCACCTTCCAGTACCTAAAGGGGGGTTAGAAAAGAGGGAGAGCAACTTTTCACACAGGCAGATAGAACAAGGGGTAAGGGCCCCAAGCAGAAAGAGGGTAGATTTAGTTTAGTTATTTGGAAGAAATTCCTAACTTTGAGGGGAATCAGGCACTGGAACAGGTTGCTCAGAGAAGTTGTGGATGCCCCATCCCTGGAGTGTCCAAGACCAGGCTGGATGGGGCTCTGAGCAACTTGGCTTAGTGGAAGGTGATCTTTAAAGTCTCTTTCAACCTAAACCATTCGATGATGTAATCTGTTGGTCATGACGTACCAGAACAAACAAAATCCAGATTTTAGACAGCACTTACTTTATAAAAGTTTGCTACTTTGTATGTAAGAATTTTGCTTTGGGTCTCAGATATCATGCTGTATACAGCAATTTATCCATGTTGAAGAGAGGCATCTTCCAGGCTGTTTAGTAAGATGAATATTTATTCTATCACAAGGGACTCTGTGGAGTATTTTGAAAAGTATTATTATTTAAAAGAGGTTGTTGTAACAAACCAGGAGTTTCCGTGACTACTTCTAAGAGCAAGCAGGGCAAAGTAGTAATGGTATTCTGTGCTAGGTGTGATACTCCTTATAGCCAAAGTGTGGTGATTTCCATTCTTCCTTTCCTTTCTAGTCTGCCAGCTGTCATGTTTCCTGTGTATTTCCATTCTCGTGGCAGAATTTTTATTAAAAAGCCCCCAAACTTTATGTTTAGTAATAACAAAGTACTGCTGTTCTTTAAGCAGTGCTTCAGCTGCAGATCTGACTTTACCTTTTTAATGCTTATGACAGAAGAACAGAGACTTGATTTTAGACACCCAAACCACTAAATATTTTTTCTAAATCTCAGGAATCTCCTTTTTCTGTTAAATATAGAATTACAGCATTACAGTAAGACAGAAGAAGAATGGAGTTGAACTCTTGAACTGTTGATTTTAGTCTGCAGTGCCTTCCAGTAGGAAATACACATAAGCAGTTAAGTGTATTATAGCTAAATAAAGGAATATTAAGGAGGCTCATCCTCAGTTGTTTGGTAAGGAAAGTACTGAGCATATTTAAAATAAAGTATTGATCTGTGTTAGAGAACTGCAGTATTTGGTAAAAGTGAGAGCTGTTGTCTTTTTTGGGGAAAGTTACTTGTGTACTCTACAAAAAAAAATCTGTCTTATTTTTCTTTTTTTTTTTAATATCAGAGTATTTACACAGACTGTGCCTGGGATATTTGGAAGAACTTCTTTAATTTGGAGACTGTGCTTCAGTTATGATAGCATGCCTTCCAAATGCCTTCAGTGAACAGTAGTCCTTTGCTAGGGCTACCCTAGTCAGTATCCTAAAATATATTAAGATTTGTTGTGAAGTGCAACAGGTGCACTGAGAAACACTTAGAACTGAAGGCAAAGACTGTTCTCTTCCCAAAATGGCTTAGTCCTATTCACTTGGTAGGAATAACTGTTGGCATATTTTCACAGAATGTGAATATGAAGTGCAGAGTCATGGTCTAGGTATTTCACAAAAGATGATTTAATGGTAGTTGTAATAGGAGAGGAGGAGGAGAAGGGAGAGGCTAAAATATATGATAAAAATGCTGTATAAAATTGTGCATCTATTTAAAGATAGCTGAAGTTACATCAAGATAATATTGAAATACCTAGCCCTCAATTTGAAATGGAATATAGCAATATACTCTTCTCACTGCTGTCACATATCTGTATTTTAATATCTGTGCTAAGACTGTGTATGACTGCTCTCAGGAGAGGCACCTGATGATTCCATCTGCAGCAGATGCCATATGAAAGGAAGAAATGCTATTGCTTATGTACTTTATGCTTTTCTCAGTGAAGGATCCTACAAAGAGCTAAGTATTTTTTCTTGCTACTTTATAAATACGTGCAATTTTTCTGCGTGTCTTTTCAGCTCATGGAAAAAACTGACAGAGAGTACTACACTCTGGATGACATGTTTGTTTCCAAAGCAGCCAAGAGAGCACGCAGTGGGGAAGAGGAAGAGTTACAAAGAAGAAAAGCGATCCGTGAGCACCAGCAACTCGCTGCACGCATGGAAAAGTGCCCCTACTGCTTTGATAGCAGTGAACTTTCTAAACATCTTATTATTGCAATTGGCACCAAGGTAAGAAAATGGCAATTTAACACAAGTGTAGAAATAAAGAAGAAATGATGTTAGAGTGCTTAAAATTAGGAACGAAATTGCTTCTATGGAAGGATTTATTGTTCTGTATCCTACTTTGCTTGCCCTTTCAGTTGATTCCACCAATTTGTCAGGGGTGAGGAAGAAAAAGATATAAATCTGTCATGAATTTTAAAGCTAATCTTTGATGTCAGGACTTCACATTTGTAGAAGACAGGAGCAATAATGAAAGATCTCAGTGTAGAGATTAGACTGTAGGTGGATTTGTGGAATACTAAATCACACTTCACTGGAGGAAATTTGAACTGGTGAGGAACTGTATCTTGATATCAAAGAAAATTAGGTGGAGGATTCAATTTTTAAGCTTAAAATCCTTTGAAATAGACAAAAGTTTGGTTTGGAAACCTTTCTGATTCTGTTAATGCTTTTAAAAGTTGCGTAAATATTTGGATTTATAATGTCTGAAATACTTCAATATAGCCTTTTTTGTCTTTTTTTTCTCTACAGTTTTCATTTATTATTGATGTTTTCATTTGATCTGAAACTATAGGTGAAGGAATTAGGTGCACAGATATATATTAAATTACATTGCATTCATTTTTTTTAAAGATTATATATATATATATATAAAAATTAATACAGATACATATAATCTGTGTTTATATATCTAATAGATAGATAAATATACAGAGTGTCCTGGTTTTGGCTGGGTTAGTTTTCTTCCCAATAGCTGATACAGTGCTTAGTTTTGGATTTAGGATGAGTGTAATGTTAATAAGACACTGATGTTTTTTGTTGTTGCTAAGTAGTGCTCAGGGAGTCCTCTGCTTGTCATGCTACCCCTCTGGTGAGAAGGTGGGAGGGGCACGAGAAGTNTATATATATATATATAAAAATTAATACAGATACATATAATCTGTGTTTATATATCTAATAGATAGATAAATATACAGAGTGTCCTGGTTTTGGCTGGGTTAGTTTTCTTCCCAATAGCTGATACAGTGCTTAGTTTTGGATTTAGGATGAGTGTAATGTTAATAAGACACTGATGTTTTTTGTTGTTGCTAAGTAGTGGTGAGCAAGTCCTCTGCTTGTC
>VZRS01014574.1:114033-227492 GCA_013398055.1 Ifrita kowaldi | reverse complement strand
CTCTTCCCAATAGCTGATACACTGCTTAGTTTTGGATTTAGAAGTTGGCCAGGGGCCATTGCTTGGGAAGTGGCTGGGCAGCAGTTGGTGGGTGGTGAGCAATGGCATTGTGCATCACTTGTTTTGTATGTTGTTGTCGTCGTCATCATCATCATCGTTGTCGTTTGATTTCCTGTCCTTTTGAACTGTCTCAACCCACAAATTTTACTTTTTTTTTGGATTCTCTCCCCATATCCCACTGGGGACAGGGAGTGTGTGAACAGCTGTGTGATGTCCAGCTGCCTGCCAGGTTAAACCATGACACGGAGTATACAATTTACATATATATGTATGTATAAAAAGTATTTTATTGAAAATCCATGTGGCTATGTATCTATAGTAAAAAATACTGGAATGGATTAAACAGTGTGATTTCGTAACAGCTATGATACCAGTTGGTTTATGAAGCTGGTATTACTGTCTTGGTGGTGGAGCTGCTCTCTGGATACTACTGGTTCGTTTGAGCTACTGGTGGATAATGGGCCCTTTTAAAAAGCACTGAAGTTGCTAATACCTTGCTGTGATTAGTAGCTAATTGCTTCTGTTGGTTTGAGTTTAGCAAATGGTGAATTTCTTAGCCTCAGCAGTGGGAAGGTTTTTAATGCTGGAAAACTGGGCACTTGAGTTTTTGTTTGGTTTTTCTAGGTGTACTTGTCTCTACCAAGCAGCCAGTCCCTTACTGAAGGTCACTGCCTGATAGCCCCTCTACAGCACCATACTGCAGCCACTCTTTTGGATGAAGACATCTGGGAAGAAATCCAGGTCTGCTGAGAAACTGTCTCCTATTCTAAGAATTTTGTAAAATAATTTTGTTGTGGATAATAATATCCTTGTTGTAAGTATGTATTTTCATAATTTGCAGTCTGGCAGCTCTATTCTGATTCCGCTGAGGGGCAGAACATTCTTTCATTGTGGATGAAAATTAGTGGTCAAATATTAACAGGAAAGAGAGGCAGGGTAAATACTGAAGAAAATGTTCAATTTATAAAGAATAGAAAAATTTTCCTGGAATGCTGCAGAACATGCATCCGTGGAGGTCTTTGAAATCATGTTAGAGCAATGTCTATGGGAAATGAAGTAGGTACAGCTGATCCCTTACAAAAAATACAATAACTGTCTTCATAGGATTTTCTTGAGAGTGCCAAGGGAAAGAAAAGAATTGTCAGAGCAGGCAGATCACTTTAAATGAAATACAGATATGTTGTTTACATATCTTCAGTTTTTTAATCTGTGTTTTGGGTGGATATCAATTAAAAGAGAACTGTCTTACTCTTAAAATCAATGAGATCCCTGTTCGAATCCAATTTTCTACCTTTTTTGAAAAGAATTATTAAAATTAAGTGCCAAGCATGATGGATTGTGCTTTCCAACTCTCTTATGAACACATTTTGAAGATTTTGAGTTCTGTTTTCTTTGGAGATGGAAAAACAAGGGAGGCATGTAACAAGCTTCTGCCTAAGAGATTGACTGTGTTTGTCAATCCCCACCCTCTGCCAGCAGGATTATTACAAGGGGAAAACAATTTGAAGCCTCTTATATTGAAATATTGGAGACTATATCAGACTAGAGAAAGGTTTCATTGTTGGAGTTGCTGAGATTTAAAACCTGCATAATTTTTAAGTTTGAAATAATTTAAATAATGTTGGTCTTCCCTCAAGTCTAGGGATGGATTCTCTTACTTTTCAAATTTTCTCCCCACATTGATTTTCATGGTTAAAGTTGTTTTTGTACAGTTTCCTGGTAAATGGTGCTCCCCATCAACCAGGAAGGAAAAGGAGTTCTCTTGTATATGACAGGAATGCCTAAGAAAGTTGGATATGAAGCAAATAAGTGCAACAAGTAGGATCAGGAGGAACAAAAGAGGATGTGGAGAAGTGATAAATATGTTTATCCTAGATCTTCTGTTTTTCCTAATCTCTTACAACTTTTCTAAATTGTGTGAGAAGGTACATAGGATAAGGAAAAGATAAGCAAATGCAGTCCCAGTATTCAACACTAGTCTTTTACTTGCTAGAAAAGGCAACTAGTTGGTAAAACCATTATCCTTTGATCCTGTGAATATATTCATAGACAACTTAGATATTTCTCTGCAGCGAAGTATTTTGGAAAGTGATGGATACATGAATTTTTTTTCCCCAACTTCTATGTATTACAGTAGAAGGAATCTGAAAAGCTTTAGCAAGAGTATAAGCAGACAGTCAGTGACTAAACTAACTTTCTGATGCCAGAGACATATTTTTGTTACTGTTGAAGGGAAATAAATTGTCACACTTTAAGTATTCACAAGATGTTGTATGAAGTACATGTTTTAGCTAACTATTTTTGCTGGTATTTTTTTTAGGATATATTGGAGTAAAGCAAAAAGGATTTCTTTATACTGTGTGCCTTCAAGCACTTGAATTTAACATATTGTGTAGTTTAGACTGATGTGCTCACTTGCCAAAGTCAATATGCATGGAATATTTTTAATATGAAAGGATATAAATCTTTACACATTCTGTGTTGACTGAACTGTTGCATGTATTAATGTTGTGTGCATCCAAGCATAAGCCAAGCCTTCTTATTTGCCCTTATGGATGGTTTTCTCCTTTCCAGTCCTAATTATTCTTGATGCTTTGGCCTGCTCAGAATTTGGAAGAAAAGTGCAATGTATTTAAAAACAAGAAAATGTAGCTGAGGAAATGTTAGCTAACATCTGCTGATATTTTAGGCTTCTTGGTGGATTTGCATTTCAGTTGATACTGCAGGGTAGCAGCTGTAAGTAATAGTCTTTCTCAGCCTTTGGTATCTTACCACATTGCTTTCTTCGATGTGTTTCAGAAGTAGAGGTCTGGTGGCTGGAGTGACAAGGAGAAGACAAAAAGCTGTTAATTCAGAGTAGCTTGTCACTCTGTGCTGTGAAGTCCCATATCAGTCATGGAACACTGGGCAGTGTCTCCTGACTGTAATCCATCAGTTGTTTTAGGAAATGATGGTAGCATTTTCGTGTCACAGCATGCAGCAGCTCATTAGTGAGGAAAAATTCAGGGCACAAGGGCCTGCTTTTGAGCTTAAATGCCTAGTTTAGGTATATATTTGGCCACGTTTCTTAGACTTTTAGTTTGATTCATTCTGTGCAAGATGGCAAAAGGATGGAGAGCTCAATTTCTAGTCCTATTGCATTGAAAACATGGTAGTGATTTGTTTTCCTTCTATTTAATTTCAGTACTTGCTGATGTTGATGATGTGTATTTGTTTATGTTTGTTTGATTCATCAACTCTCCATTTACATTAAGATAAGGAATCTTAAACCTTTAGATGGGATTAGCCTTCCAATGGTGCTGTTTGTACTTCTGAGCATTGTTAATTGGAAAAAAATATCAGTGCAAAAAGGACTACCTATAAATTATGTGAGTCATAGGGCTATGGTACCTTGGTGTATGAGGCTCCTACAGTTTCAGTGGTTTCTTGGCTTACACTGTGGAAATGGTATAGAAGCATGTGTAATACAAAAATCTTCATTTTTAAAAAGCATTTTTCAAGATCTTGAGAAACTTTTAGAAAAATTCACCCTATCAGAAAGTTAGATCTTTTGTGCACTTGAAAATGAGTTTGAATGACTCTCAGGAATCATCCCTTGTGCTTGGTAATTTAGTTCAGTATCTGAACATTGTAAGATGCTCATCATATAGAATGATGCTCTTGCATATCTTGGATACAAATGCCAACTGTCAAGAGCCAGGGAACAGCAAGAGCCAGCAGCTCTGCAGGAAAGGAAGTCAGGGGTGCAAGGTGATGGGCAGGACAGGTGGGGGAAGTCATCTCACTGACAAGGCACAGTCCGGTGGTACCAGGCCAGGAGAGTTCCCATGATAGGAGACAGGGTCATCCATGGCCCAGTGGTGGCCAGGCAAGTTTGCAGTGATGATGTAGGTTTGAGATGAAGTCAGGGCCAAGAACTGTCAGGTACCTGTCTGGGCACAGGCATCCCTGAAACAGCTCAGGCAAGGACCAAAAGTGACAGCCTGGACTTAATTGGAGCTCCTGAGTGACAGGGGGCCAGGTCCACACTTCTCACCACTCTTCATTACCCCAGCTCTTTCTGCTGGATCTGATCCAGTCCGCAACTGCAGCACATCAGAGCTGCCCACCCACACGGGCAGCCAGAGCTCCAGCAGGTAGAAGAGACTGCAGGGCCTCTTGGGTGTGTGCAGGGCCCTGACACTGGAGCTATCAGAATTAACTGAAATAGACTTTGGATAGGTGCAGCACCTAATCCCTCTGACAGGGAACTGGTAAATGTAGATTGAGGCCACATGTATTGAGTATTATATTTGGTTCGCTTCCATACAATGAAGATGGGGACTTTATTTTTTGAGGCAATGTTAATATTTTACTTAAAAATAAGTATGCCTAGTGGAAATACTTTCCTTTTTAAATTTTTTTTTATTGTTCAACTATATAATTGGAAGGAGTAGTAAAAGGGTAATTGTAACTATAATCAGTAAATTGTAACTGTAGTCAGGTCACCTTCTTAGAAATTGCAAGCTTGGGACCTGCTGTTAAAGCCATGTTGTTTTATGGAGCACCACAGCTAAGAAGTTCAACAAAGTTTCAATTTCAGCTCTAAAAATATGTGGTATTTATTAAAACTAAGTTTGTAGTGTTAATTACATTGTGTATTTCACAATAGTTTTCTAGACTTCCTATGTTTTTATCATAGGAAATATAGTTAATACTAACTTAGTAAATAATACAGAATTTTCCTAGTATGATTGCTACTGTTTTCCATTTTGTTGTTAGCTTATTACAAATATAATATGCTAGGGAAATAATACATTGTATCTGAAAGATTTGAAAAATTAGTTTAAGTAACACTTTTTTTTTTCTTTAAACAGATGTTCCGAAATGCATTGGTGAAAATGTTTGAAGCTAAAGACTTGGACTGTGTGTTCCTAGAAACAAACTTGAGTATGAAGAAACGGTATCATATGGTATATGAATGCATTCCTCTTCCAAAAGAAGTAGGAGATATGGCTCCAATCTACTTTAAGGTACATGAAAATGGTTTTTTCTGAAGTCATTTGAATGTAAATATCATAATTCATCTATTTCTGGAAAACATTTTTGATATTCAAGTGCTGTTTTTGGAAAGATGTACTCTTTGATCCTTCTTCTGGATCCCTTCTTTGCTAATAGTCCTTGATCTTAAAGTAAGCTCTGTGAGGTAATTCAGTTTTTGAAGTAGTCAGTGGAAGAGCTGTTTTTCACTGAGCTTTTGTTCCAAGTCTGACTGCACTGACAAATTCTGGAGGAAGGTGAGAGAATTATAGTGTTTTAAGGAATGCAATACTTCTCACCTAAGTCCTGTAATACAAACTTAAAACACAGTACTTGTGCCTTTAAAAAAAAAGTGTTAAAGCATTAAATGAGAAAATAATGTTAACTGTTTTAAGAAATACCAATGTAGATATTGTTTCATCCCCATTTTATTTCAGTAAGCCCAAATTTTAGATGTATCTTAGGCCTCTGATGAACATTCTACAGCATGATAGATATTTCTTCTATAGCTTTTTTGGTCTCTTGCCCCTGACCCTGTAAGAAAAGGTTCATTGCAGCTTTTGCCTGGAATGGAGTCCTTTCAGCTTTCAGCAACTGAGTCATGATTTGCCTTATTTAAGTAAATTATTTTATTTGATTTTTGAAATACTATTTATGTTTTCGGGAAATCATGTGATTAGGTTTTGATGAAGTAGAGCAGCAGTGTGGTGAACAATACAGTAACCTTTACCACAATTGAAACCCTCCACCTGTTAGATCTGACTGCTGTGCTTCAGGTGCTGGTAAAACTTGTGTTTTCTTTGAATACTCAAGGAAAGAGAAAGAACAAGATTTAAAGCAATGTCATTTATTTCAGAAGTATCTATCATTAAAATGCACAGCAAATGAAATTTAAATGGTACCTACCCTACACTATACCCAATTCCATACTATGGGGAATACAGAGTCAGCTTTGGGTTTTTAAGGGCAATCACCCTTCTAAGATGGATTCTTCTCTTAGTGTTTAAAAGAGAAAGAAGGCTAATATAGTGTAATGAACTCATAAGAGGTTTTGTATGGGGTGAGAAAAAAAAGAATGTGACCTTTTATTTGAAACTTGTGTCAAGCAAAACTTAAAAGAAAAAAGAAACAGAGGAACCAAATTGGGTGAGTCTGAAGGTACTATATCATGCCTTTTTAAAGTAGCTTGTGGAACTAAGATAGGTTACAAAAAAATAAAGTTACTTTGTTAAGAAGTAATTGTTACTGGCAGTACAATGTACTTCACTACAGTTAGTTCTTTATTTGCTGTATGAAGGACTATTTTCACATTTAGATAAAATCATTTTCCAGAAAGCTATAATGGAGTCTGATGAAGAGTGGTCCATGAATAAGAAGTTAATTGATCTTTCTTCAAAAGATATTCGGAAATCTGTAAGTAATGAACTGTTTTGAATCCTGAATTTGTCATCAAATTCTTCTAACTTTTTTTCATTATTAACTGTTTCAAAGAGAGAAGAAAGGGAGCACAATTAGATTAGTGCATCAGAAGATGGCATAGTTATGAGGAGAATTACCAGTCTGAACTCCTAACTGTGACATTAGGGAAAAGATTCCCATTTATTTCAACAATTGGTCGACTAAGCTGCCAGCATTAGTTGAGAACAAAGCTGACACTTTGAGGACATGTACTGGCATAATTTTCTTGATTAACTTTTAGAATTAAGGTAGATCAAAGATTTGCAAATTACTTTCCTGGAACAAATATGGTGTGTCTTTTTCATTAACCTAGAACAGCAGTTTGTGTTGCTAAGTTTATGAAGTGAAAATGTAAATAACATTATGAATCTTTTCTTTATAAAATAAGGTAACAGTACTTTCTCTGTCTCCTGGATACTGAGATGAAACATCTTTATATAAACAAATCTTAAAGGAATAATGCTGGATCTGTTAGGTTCAAAGACTGTTCTGTCTTTTTAATATTGAGGTGGAAAATGTGTGTTATATAGATTCTACCCCAAGTAGTTTACTACTGCGTAGTAATAATACTTAATTTCTGGAAGTGGCTTTTAGTAAACATAGCACCTTTGTACTAAAAAAAAATCCTAGTTTATGAGAAAGAGATGACTTTTAATAATGAGATGTGAAGCCTGATGTGACAAAGAAGGAGATTAAATGCAGAAAAGTAAGGTATTCAAATAATTTGCAGCAAGGGTTTAGGGAAGACTTTAAACTTAAGGTGGATATAAACACAAAACAAAATAGGCTTATTTGGAGTATCTTCTACTCATTGCTTCAGAGCAGGAAAGCCAACATCTGTCACAAATAAGTGACATACCATTTTCTTGTCGTGTTGTAAGGCATTAGGACATACAATTTGTTCATGAGTCTTCCTAGCCATACATTTTTGTGACCATTCTATATTTATTTGAAGGTAGGCCAATTTTCAGATTAAGTCAGAACAGTTCTTTAAATTAATACATTGTATCTGAACATAAATTGGTACACAGTTGTGTGATTTTAACATTATTGGTGGGTAAAAGAAATGTCTGTAGGCTTCAGGAAGATCGTAGAGTGTAGCTTAGAGACTGAGCTGAGGTTTGGGAGCTTGGAGAATTGTATTGGGAGATGGTGGTGCCTGGAATGAAGGTCATACATGGCTGAGACATCACCTAGTGGCTGGATTATGTGCAGAAATTGTGAGAAATAAGACAAAGTTGACCTTTTCTTTAAGGTGTCACCTGCCAACCAATTTTTCCTTATTTAATGATTTTTTGAAGTCCATTTAAAATGTTAAATGTTTCTTGCTATGCTACGTTGCCTCTCTGTATTAAATCTTAATTATTTTTAAAGTCGCTATTTCAAGCAATATATGGAACACGCCTCCTGAAAGTTGTAAAGTTATTTGGACTGTAGCAGAGGAAATGCATATGAATTGGAGGCTTTGTAAATCTTATCGGTACAGAAACATCCTCAGCAATTAAAAGAGTGAAAAATAACTTGTTGCAGTGAAACAGCAGAAATTACTTGCAGTACTGTAGCAATAAATGGATCCACTTCTGTCAGACTGAAGGGTCTTTGTTGTGGCAGGATATCCAGCATCTCCCCTGCAGGCTGACAGAATTGTTAAGTTGTCTGATTTGTCAAGTTAAGGACAATATCTTTCCATTCACATAGAGGGGGTTTCTAGTAATCTATTGTCCACAGAGGTGTTTATCCTTCCCCCTGAGTGTCAGTGTTTTCACTGGGTAAATATTTCCTAGTACCAGTCAACATCTTACCTTTAATAAATGCAATTTGCTAGTGGTTGTCTTAAAATTTCTGCTAGACCCATGTAATTCAGAGATGTGGAGTCAGGGAGGCATTTGCTCAGTGTGCACACTGCTGCCTGGTATCTCCATTTCTTATCTGCTATTCCAGCTGTGGCCTCTGGAGGTTCTGCCACCCAGTCATCCTCTCTTCAGTGTCTTTTTGTCCAGTTGCTGTATGTTGTTCTTTTCCCTTACCTGTTTGCTTTACTGTTTCTCTGTTGCAATTTTATCCTACATGTAGTTGGTTGAGAGGTGGTTTAAAATAAAATATGGTATTATCGACTGCAAAACCGTGTTCAAATTCATTCTTTTGTGGGGAGGTTGACTGAATGCCAACAGTTTAACATCTGAAAATACGGTTTTGCATGTGTAGGTTCCTAAAGGATTGCCATACTTTTCTGTGGACTTTGGCCTTCAAGGAGGATTTGCTCATGTGATTGAAGATCAACACAAGTTCCCTCATTACTTTGGAAAGGTATTGTTATGTAAAAGATTATTTTACCAATTATACTCTGCTTTGGAAAATTTAAGTAATTAAAACAGGTGCTTCCGGAACAGTTACTTTGATGTATTCTATCTCAGTTTATTATCTGTCTTTTCTCGATGAGTCATTGTAACTTGGCTTGTTGAATAAAGGAGTAGTTGATTTTTTCACTAGCAGATACTGAGATTGTGATTCTAAATTCATGTTTCTTTTCATTTGATTAGAGCTGTAGGTATCTGACATTATAGGTATGTAATCTTATAGATGGAAGATACTTGGCATCTCTACTTAAGAATTTTCATGGCCATAGTATTGACAAATAGGTGCACTGACACCTGGTTGTATTAATTAGTGTGCATACACATACAGACTCAGATAACTCCTACTAAAATCCTCGTGTGGCTAAATTGCTCCTCGTGGTATGTGTAGTGTACAATGTATAGTATGTGCAAGGAGATCCGTAATAAATTCTTCCTTTCTGTATTATGTCACAGCAAACATTTTTTGAAAGAATCAGTGTTGCAAAAACATGAAGAGTGACCGGGGAGAAATATAACACCAGGAACAGCAAAGTGGGCAGCTTTCTTTCTCTGAACTTAACCTTAAATCACAAATTCACTAATGCATTAACGGTCTTGCAGTGTTAGGATATTTAACAGTACATTGATGTGCTGTGCTTACAAGAATTTTGCTGAGGCAACCATCTAACAACTGCAGTTCTATGTTTAAATTGGTATATTTTTCAGAATTTCAAGTTTTAATTAGCACTTGAAGAAGATGGACAATCTCATAACTTTGAAAATACGTATTTCTTTATTCAGTGATGAGATAGTGTTAAGTAATATGGCAATTCTCCATTTATCATTATCTGTCTTTTACTTGCAAAGGAAATTATTGGTGGCATGCTGGACTTGGAACCGCAGCTCTGGAGAAAAGGAATCAGACAGAACTTTGAGGAACAGCGGAAAAAGGTGTTGCAGTTTGCACAGTGGTGGAAACCATATGACTTCACCAAAAAGAAAGAATGAGAATAACCTGGAGTTGAGGACTGTATAAGCCATAAATTACAATAAAGGATACTTCAGGTGTTAAGAATAACACCTATGTGTTATGTGTTGCTAATATATTTTAAAATATAGGATATTGTTTAATTGCTGATGATCTGTTTTGGACACTGGATCACGTGTACCTGCAAGCCTGAAAAACCAGATTTGTACAGTGAAGTTTAGTTTTTCCTTTTTCAGCTGAGCCAAAAGGATAAAATCCATGTGGCCATTTGAGTTCTTAAAAATGTAACTTTTACTTTTGGACTTTTTATAATCTTTGAGACAACTGATATTTTTTTATATTGTATTTAGCCCGTGCTTAATTATCATGGTGAACTTTTGTAGAAAATGGTGTATATTTTAAGAACATTTTGGTTAATACAAATACATTGCTGCAGAAGGAAATTGTACAGAAAATAGTTTCCTGATTTTTGTGTCCTTGTGGTCTTTAAGTTGAGGTCATTGCAGTAACACAAACATTCACAAAGGATATGATTGATAAACCTGCTATTGCCCTTCTGCACAAGAATGAATGCAATTTTTTGTACTTTCTTGCAATATGAAGTAGTGTGTTTCAAGCACAAACGATAGTAAGACGGTCCAAAGCTGGTGGTAAATGACAGCTTTAATAGTAACAGTTACTTTTGATAACAGTAAAAGAAGAATCTCAAGGGAAAATGCTCTCTGATGGCCAGCAATGAAGAAAATCATTACAGGGATCTCCCCAGCTGATTCTTCTCCCCTGGGCATCCCCTGTAGTGCCACAGGTGGTTTGCCATAATACTTTGCCCTAATAGTTTTCATTAAGACTTGCTCAAAATCCCTGCTTGTTTTTCCTGCTTATGATGCTGTTAGAGCTGGTTGAAGCATGCTCTGACCAGAGGCAAGAGTTGCATGTTAATTGATGGTTAAGCATGGATGTCACCAGGAAATGCCTGCATGCTATTTCAGTGACCACTTTCCACCATTTTATTTGCTAGATTTTGTTTTTTCTTTTGTGTAAAAGTTATGAAATGAGGATAGGGAAGTGTGAGGTGGGGAAAGGATGGTTCTTGCATTAGTATCCACCACTTCCTGTGGAATTCCTGACATAGCAGGCTTGGGCTTTGCAGGTGCAGAGCTGGGAGAACAAGGAGAACAGGAGACAAGGACAGAAGGACGTGGATAGAAACATTGCAGCAGCACAAGGGAAAGGGTGCAGGCTTGTGTACAGTGCTACAGGGAAAGGCTGCAAATGGTGGAAGGTGGAAGGCCCGTGGTGTAGGAGAGGTTAAGGCTTTGTGTACGTGTCTCAACATGCTTCCTGTGTCTTTTCCTGCTGAACTATTGCCCTGTACAGCTCTGTTAACTATTGTGAACTGCTCAGATTCAGAAATGGATCACTAAATATTACAGGGTTGAGTACGTGTTCATTTCTAGTCCCTTGATGGTCTTTTGCAGCTTTGCTTAAGAGCTGGTTCTTTCCCTGTTCCTACCCCACTGCCACATTTTGGCAAATAAGTCTGGTAGGGATCGAAATCTGCTGTGTTGTGAATTATTTTCTGTAGGATCTTTGTCAGTTGGTGTCAGTTGGTGTCACTGCAAGAGAAATAACTTAAAACTAAGCTTTGATGATAATTGTAGTGATTTAATGTCTGATTTATACTGTGTTCACCAGCAAGCCATGGATAAAAGGGACAGTTCTACTGTTCTCCAGTATGTTTTGATCTTCCTTAGGCTACTGGGAAGATTACTTAGCAAATAGGATGTGAAATAGTAGCTGCTAGTAGTTGCTTAGAATGTGGTAATGCTGAACTAAATTTAGCTAAAGTGCAGTCTTTGGTGGTGTAAAGCATGACTAAAAATTGTTTTCTCTGAAAGCATATGTAGTCTCCAGTCTCATCTGCCCCTTGGGATGGTAGCTGGAAGCAGCAGAGATTACTGTCTTTTAAGGCCATGGAAAAGTCTTTATCCAGTGCTGTGCTGGAAATGCAATTCTTCTGACATGACTTCTCTCAGAATTTGTGTTCCTCAAGGGAAGTGCTGTGTTTTCCAAAGGATAGCCAACTTGTATGTAGAAAAGTCCTCTGACTCATGGTCTGTGCATATTTTATTATTCTGGCTTCAGCAAAACTACTGGTATTCTTTGGAAAGGACTCTGAAATATGGGATGAGGGTAACTCGAGCTGGTGATACAGGAGAATGTTTCTTACCCTGTTAGAAGTTTTCAGAATGGGAGACTGTGTTTAGCACATACACTGAGAATAGTTTGTTCTTGTAATTGGTCACAGACCAGACATGCATATTGTCAGGTTAAGCTGTTCCTCTTCATTAGTATCTCTAAATATTCATGAGGCCGTGACAGTCAGCACAGCTTGTTAGGGCACTTGGGGAAGGCATGGTATGCTTAGACTTTAGTCCTTACTCTTATAAATATTAAAATATTTTAAATAGACCTCTTTCATCTGGAAGAATACCCAATAACTAAGTTGCTTGGCACTAAGAGGTAGAAAATATAAATTCAGGTGTCTTTAGGGAAAACAGGGATTGGAAGCTTCATTTCTTACATTGTTATGAATGGGCTTCTATGTACTCTTTTGTGTGACCAGGGAGGAAAAGTATCTTCTTTCTTCAAGTGAATCTACATGTGTGATTTAACAGGCATTGGATTATATCCATGTCTGGCCCTGTGTTACAGGAATGTTGTGTAGTATGTGCTGCTACTCTTCTGTAAGGAAAACGTGTTAAAATTAATCGTAATTATTATTAATGCAGTTCACCAATATCTTGAAATCTCATGAAAGAAGAGAAATTTTGATGGTTCCCTTGAGAGTTCTTTCTTTGGCTGAATTTTCTTCAGCATTTCCTGTTTTCTGCATTTGTCATTTTATCATTAAAGTATGTTTTTCTAATTCCGACTGGACTACATGTGAAAAGTCATGGAAACATAGGCTGCTATGCTCATGCTTTAAGTGTAACTGTTTTGTAAACAAGATCTTTAATATCCTAGGTAAACTAGGACTAGATACTAGAGTACAAAATATCTTTACCTGCAAGCACCTTTACCCTCCCTGGCTCCTGGGTGTTACCTAAGCCCTGTACATAGAGGCACATCTCGCACATTGATTACATTAGAGAAAGCAGAGTCTGAGCTCTTGATGTGTGGGTAGTTGTAAAAAGTTCATTCCTTGGTGCTCAAGCTGCATGTGCCTTTGTACATGTGGTCTGAGGGCAGCAGGCAGCCTGAAATTGCTCTGATGAGCCGACTTTAAGTTCTGTATTAGAATTGAAAATGCATTAATTCATTATTTTAAAATTTTTAGCTTTTGTAAAGCAAGTACGCTACAGCATACATGCCGTAAAAACTAATTTTGCAAAAACCCACAAGCACAATTAACATTTTAGAATAAAGTTGAAGATATTCTTCATGGACCACTGTCTTTGAGGTAGTATTTTTATTCAAGATTTTCTGGTTTTTGATTTCTGGCCATTGATGCACAACTATTGGTCACCTGCAATCTGGAATGAGAGATAGATACAGTTTGCTTTCGAGACCAGACAAGATGACTTTTCCAAGTCTCTCCTAGCTCTTTCTGCTGGGATTTTAAGATCTTATTTGGTTCTGATATTTTATTTGAAAATGTTTTGGAACAGCACTGTAAGACAACATATGAGCAGCTAACATCTGAAAAATATTTAGTGGGGCATAAATGCAGTTGCCACTGTACAGCTTCCCCTTGACTGTTGTCACAGGTTACAGGCCTTCGTTTGGGATTGCCAGGTGATCTCTTATGTCTCTAGATGGTTTTATAGCCAGTTTCAGGTGTGTGCTTTGCAGTTGTTTGAAAGCATTACAGCTCTTCCAGCTCTTCCAATATTCTCCCTTTTAGTGTAGAACAACTCTTTGAATGTTTGACCACGGTTCAGGAGGCCTGAGAACTTGCCAGTGAGGTGGAAGACACAGTCACAATGGCTTTATGGATGATGGCATCTCCAACTGGAACTGGGTATGTAGGCTTTTAGTTTAGAGTTAACATGGGAAAATTGTATCAGAAATGGTGACATTGTGATCTTTCAGTCCCTCTCCTCTCCTGGCTGCTATTGCAGGACTTAGATCTTCAGTATCTTATCCAAGCTGCTCTTTCATTAGGTGACTCATCTTAGCAATACTTGCTAAGACTTAGCCAGTACTTGCTAGGAATGGCTGGTTCAGCCTCTTAGCCACTAAGACTGACCAGTCTGTACTGCAGTGTTGGGTCTTTGCCTGAATCACCCTTTCCCATGGCTGACAGTGAGTGTTTGCTAATGTTACGTAGTGGAAAAGGTGCAGAGCCTGGCATGGCTACTGTTTGTTATATACCAGCACTCCAGGTCTCCATGTAACTGTGTGTGTTGGGGTACGTACTGGTTACATTTAGGGAACAAGTGCTGAGACTTCATGGGATTTCACTAGAGTTACACGAGGCTTTACACCATTAAATGTGTCAGAGAATGTCCCTGAGAATATCATGAGGAGAAGGTAGTTTTAAGTACACAAAAGGAATTACAACTTCACTTGTTTGTGTACTTAATCTGCTAATACTGGATGTATAAAATGTATTAAGTAAACCTTAAGCCTTTCGTAAGTGGTTTGTGGCATCCATAGAATCAGAGGACGAGGACAGGAGATAATTTTATCTAGCTGATTCAAAGAGAAATTCAGGTACATTTGGGGTATTGGCATTCCTAGGTCTGTTTTTCATCATGAACCATTTGGCTTCTTATTTTTAATCTGATTTGTCAATGATTCAAGTTCAGTATTTATTGTCTTGTCTGTTATGAATGTGTGGAACATTATTTCATTCTTTGGAGGCTGCCTTTCCATATCTGAGGACTGCAGTTAGGCTGTCTCCAAATTCTCATCTTCAGGTTAAACTGCATATTCTTTCAATGTTTTCCTGTAGGTTGTTTTTTCTATTCTTATTCTTCTGTAGTCTGGAGTCTCTCTGGTTCATTAAGATGGGATATGGTATCTCAGAGAAGTGTTATCATTGTGTCTGATATGAGGGGGTTGATGCCATTCTGAATATCCTCCTATTCACAGACACACACACCCCCAGTGCAGTTTGCCTATTTCAGGAGAAGCCCATGACTCCCTGCAACCTTCAGATCCTCTCCTGCTCTCCAGTCAATAGTTTGCAATTATAGCAAATTATACCCAAGTCTGTGTTCTTGCTCTTATAGTTATTGACTTCATTTCCTTTTTATAGACCTTTTTTATTTTCATTTTGATGAGATAATTTTGAATTCTACTTCTGCTTTTAAATTATTTTTTTACACCCTCTTGAGTCATCTGCAAAATTAAGCAGCAATGCTGTATTGCAGCAACCAGCAATTGATGCCACATCCATGTTCACCTTGCAATATTTGTATGCACTGGCTAAACTGTTTCCCTGCTATCACTTGGACTGTTGCTGATGGACTTGCTGCAACTTCTGGTCCCATTATTCTTGCTACAGGTGTGGCTGCTGTGGGCATCTCAAGTACCAAATGCAATAGAAAGAGTTGCTTTAGCAGAGTCAGAAACGTCTGTGAAAGTTGAGACAGAAATGAACTCCAGGATTATATTCTGTTTTTCCATAGGAAAAAAATGGGCTGAAAATGAGACATTGCTGTGATACCATTCCCATTCAGGTCATCTGCTTGGCTGTGCCCCTTCCCAACCTCTTGCACTTTGAGGGGGCAGAGGGAGAAACAGGAGAGGCCTTGATGTTGTGAAAACACTGCTCAGAAATACGAGAAACTTTTAGTGTTCTATCAGGATTGTTTTGGTCACAGATCTAATTCACAGCACCATGCAAGCTTTGCCCTTTGCTACTGGCAGATAGTGACAGGGCCACCACCCAGCAGGAAGTAGTTTTGAGAGGCTTGGTTGTTATTATGTACCATGAGTTCTTGCAGTGATTTACATTCAGGTTAGTTGAATTTAAAAGTATATACTACTGGCCATTCCTGAAAACTCTGAGGAAAATTGTAACGAAAATAGATTCAGGATTTTAAAAGCCCTAAACAACTTGATAGGCTTTAGAAGGCAGAGTGGACAGAGAATTTGGCTATTATCTCTTTTTACAAACAGCACATGGCTTCTGGAGAGGTTTCTGTTCACCAGCTCCCCACTTTTATTGAAGTGTAGTCTTCTGTGGAAAGCTTTTGGATTGTTTCCTCTTTGGAGCAAGAATACTTTGGCCAGTATTAGAAGAGAAACAGCTGATATGGAATTCATCTCACATCTATGTGAGTAGTTCTTGTCTCTGTATATAGCTGTCTGCAAGACTGTGGATAAATAGCATTTTATATTTCCTATCAAATACAAAACCTACAAAAACTTTGTTTTAAACTGGGAAGAAAAAAAAAAAAGAATAGCGTTCTCCAAGGAAATCTTAATCCTCAGGACCTTGATCTTCACAGCTTATTGCAAACATGAGATTTGTGTGTCTGAATGTTTTGACAAACACAGCTCCCTCTGACAGCTGCAAATCTGCCATCTCTTTGGACCAAGTGAATTTGCCCCCAAGCCTTTGCACATCCCCTGCCCCAACCCAGTGCCTGGGATTTGGGTTGTTTAGAGCACCTAGAAAGTCCTCTCAGATCCCAGCTCCTTGTGCATGCCTGGGATCCTATCCTCTTCAGTTGAACACATCATCCTTGAAGTGCTCTTTGTCCACGAACACAGTTTTAAATTATTTATGACTGCACAGTCTTTTATTTTTAGCTTCTGTGCAAAGCTTCCAAATCAAATCTTGATGGGAACTGTTGTCCGTGATGATTTTGTTGTCTTCATTTCCACTAATGAAAAACAAGTAGAGTCTTGCAGTTAAACAGTGTGGTTGTCTTCCTTAGTGTATTTTTTACACAAATCAAACAGGAATACAGGTAGATGAGAACAATAATATGATTATGGCATATTAAATAATTAACTTAAAAAAGGTCAGTGAGTCCCTGCCTAACAAAACAGCAATGCTAGGAAGCTTGGATTGTTTTTTAATGTTGGGAAGCGAGGACATACAAGAGGGTTGTAAGGACTCACAAGAGGTTGTGAGCTGGGTGGTGCAGTTGGCCCCGGAGGGGGCTGGACAAGCTTGAGAAGTGGGCCCATGAGAACCTCATGAGAGTCAACAAGTCTAAGTGCTACTCCTGGGTCAGGACAATCCCAGACATGAGAACAGACTGGGAGAAGAAGTCACAGAGAGCAGCCTTGCCAAGAAGGATGTGGTGGTGCTGGTGGATGAGAAACTGGATGTGACTTGTCATTGTGTGCTCACATCCCAGAAAGCCAATTGTATCCTGGAATGCCTTGAAAGCAGCATGGCCAGCAGGGCAAGGGATGTCATTCTGCCTCTCTGCTCTGCTCTGGTTTCTATCATCATGTGATTCCTCAGTTCTGATGCTGATGGTCCTGTGGTGTTTCACGTGTCTGCATTACTTGGACAATAGAATTGTGATGTTTCATTTTCTTAAATCACCCTATACTATACGCATTACTTGGGTTATGCAGGCATCTTTGTGCACCTTCTGGTTGATGTGTTTTAGCTTCACAGATTTCTGGCTATGCAATTTTCATTGCAGGGTTTTTTTTGGTTTTTTTTGCTGGGGTTTTTCTTCCCCTGTAACACATTGACTGCACTGTGTGTTTGATGGTGCCAACGAGAGTGCTTCTCCTGCATGGTATCGTGCTTAGCTCCTCTGTATGTGACTGACTCCTAGTTAAGTAGACTGGCACTGCCTGATCCTGGGGAGTTCTTGGAGACTTGTGCTGCTCCCTTTCCTGATAGCTGGGGTCTTGGAGAGAGGGTCTGTTTATTGGAGGTGGGCTTCATGGTTATTGGTCATCTCCCTCTCCTGAAAGGGGTCTGCTGTGCAAGAGGACAGGTCTTGGGGAATAATCTAAAAACTATCACTCTCACCTTCTCAGGAACTGTGTTTCACATCTGGATCAGCTTATTAAGGATATTTACTAATGAAGCCCCAGTAAGGTGACACAGCAGCCAATTATTTTTTGCACTGAGTTCCCACTTGTTTAATGACTGACAGCAGGACCTTTTAAAACTGCAGGCCTGACAACTTTGTGTTAAATCTATTATTTCAGTTTAGTCTTTAACAGCATGTCTAAACCCCAACCTGAATCCCCAAATATAATCACATTACAGACCTATTATTCTGCTTGCTGAGTCACTTTGTCAGTTTGACAGCATGCCTAGCAGAAAATTTCAATTCCTTTCAATTCTTTGATTAAAGAAATGAATTAATTCTGAGTTTTATTTTGTTTGGAGATATGGAAGTCTGACTCGCCCACTGATTCATAGTCGCCATTTGAAGCTGGAGAGTTCTCTTTTGTGGTAAATGTAGTGAGTAGTCACAATTCTGAGCAAAACCCTTGTTTTTGCCATGCTGTGGTGCAGATCCCTGTGTTTGAAGGCCTGCTCCCAGATTTTTGCTTGTATTGGCCAGAGGTTGAGTGTGTCTCACTCCAGCAGCCATGAATGGCCAATGCAACAAGTAGCCATGAAGAGGGAGTTGATCTGTACAAAGGATGTTTTCCTGATGGATTATTATTTAAAACAAATATACAAAGATGTGTAGAGAGAGTTTGGAGCTGGGAAAGAACCTTTTCGAATTAAACAAGTGGGTCTTGAAGTTGGAAGTTAGCAAATATTCATGGTGCTTGACCTTCAGAATATTTGGTTGGCTTAGAAAAGTTGGGTATCTGCAGCCTGCAGTGAAGACTGAGAACTGTGAACAAAATCATACTATCATAAATCTCTGATATATTTTTCTAGTCTTTATAATGGGAAAGGAATAGTATTAGTATTGGCATTTTGAAACTGTTTCTCAAATTCCACAAATACATTATGATTTAGAATTCACAAATATCGTATTGCTATCAGCATGCTGCAGACCAAATCAGCTGTTGTCCTGGCTGTTGTGCAGTCACGTGATTAGGCCATGCATGTCATAAGGAATTAAAAAAAAAAATCCCACTGAGAGCAGAGGAAAGTTCATACTTTTCATTCCCGTTCTGCTAATGAGGAGCGACCTACAGGAAGATGAGAGCTGGGATGGGGTTCACCTTCCCAGTGTGCAGTGCCTGCTGGATGGATGTGGTGAGCACAAGGCAATGTTTGATGGGAGGGATCATAATCCACTCAAAATTAGGGAAAGGAAAATTATTAGAGAGCTATGTAAGGGCATAACAGGAATGTGTGGGGATCACACATCAGAAGGGCTAAAGTGTGAAGTGGATCTAGTGACTTTTAGGCTCATGAAAGACGAAGAGAGAAGTTTAACACCTGCACTAAGAGGAAGGCAATGATCCCATGGTGTCATTGCTGAGTTAGGAAGACTCTCAAATAACTGATGGTGCAAAAGAGATATGAAGTAGTTTTTGCTTTTAACTTTATAAAAAAAGAATAATTTTGACCAGACTCTAAACACAATTAAGTTCTCAAAAGGGAAAATAGTCATCAGCTGTGAGGAAAGAAGAGGTAGAACAAAATATTCAGTAACTTACATGCATGTCACTCTCTAAAAAATCAGCAAGAAACTGTCTGGATGCTGTAGAATATTTGGGGGAGATGTGAAAATACCATTAATAAATATTTACAGATACATTCAAATATGGTGTGTGTAAAATTGCCTAGACCTATATCCCATAGCTTTGTTCCTGTTCTCAGGGACTTTTTTGGGGGGAAAAAAAGGAAGCAAGCAAACTTTCAAAGAGAATACATTTTTTTTTATGTTCTCTTCATGAGAATTTTCACACTTCCTTAAAAAGTTACCTTTCCATCTAAGCAAAGCTTTCAGTATTTCTACTTTGAGTTTTCTGTCATTATGCAGTCTAAATAAAATTCATCTTTGAAAAATTTCTTTCAGATAGAGCTTTACTGCCAAGAAAGAGAGTATAATTTTCACTTTTCTCTTGGGAATTTGTGCAGCAGAAAGGTTGTTTTGAAGTGCACAAAACCTGCTCTTTGTGCTGGGTAATTTTGCACCCTCCAGTGGCCATGAAGCTTCTTTTTAGTCCCAAATTCCCTGAAGTAGATAGAATACACTGCTGCAGGAAGCAAAATGTTCAGATTCTGAAAGCTGTCTGTGTGCTTTCTTCCTATAATCAAGTAATCCACAGCTGTTTCCAGAAGGATATATTCCAGTAAGTCTGTGCTTTCATGAAATTTTCTTCTTCTTTCCACTCTACCACTGCTGGGAAAAAAAAAAGGTAAATCTCACCTGTGACATTCTGTTCATGTTCAATAGCTGCCATGGGCAGGCAGGAGTCCTGCAGCATTTTCTAGTCACCTTTGGCAAGTTCTGTAGTATCACAGAAAAATGGCCCTTAGGAATTAAAAATAACGAGCTGTGATTCTATGTCTGCATCTCCAAGCATCACTTCCTTCTGTTGGGACAAGCTCTCTCTCGAGAGGAGAAGGTGCTGACACCATTTATGTATTCTTTTCAAGGCAGGCATCAGCAAGAGGTAGTGAAGTTCTGAGTACCTCAGTGATTGCCTGTGTTTGTTCCCAGCTAAATCACAGACCTGCTTGATACTTTGTCCATATGTGGAAAGAAATATCTTTCAAATGTCCATCAGTGTCCTCTGGAAGAGGATCTGATATGCAACTGTGGAACTGTGGTTGGATTTCAAGCAAGACCCGTTATCTCTCTTGAATTCAGTTTTTAGGTTGAACAATTTACCGTTTGTCCTCAGAGAAGCCACCAAAGGCAGAGTTACCCATGCTGGTAAGTAATGCTCAGCCTTCAATTCTTTGGTAACGTGTTCAAATTTGCTTGGAATTTTTTTCTGCAGTTTCACTAGGAAATGTTTCAAAAAGTGTAGGTTTTTCGCTACTCAGTGGTGAGATGCAAGGAGTAGAATACATCTCACCTTAAGTTTGGGGGGTGATTTACCACCAGTATAGGGAAGATGTCTAAACTCCTGTTTCAGTCAGTGTAGTGAGCAGAGTCTAGAGTGTGATTCAGTCTGCTCAGTGTGGGTGGTGTTCTTGGGATGAGTCAGTGGACTCCAAGCCATGTCCTGGGCCTCCATGGACAGTAATGGGAGCTCAGACACCTGCCTCACATGTAGACATCTGCGTTGTAGAAACTCCAATCCAGGAAGGTTGGACTATAGCTGTGTTTTTATGTAGAAAATTATTGTCATTATTTTTTACTCCTGTGTAGTAGTTATATCCTTTAGAATATAACTTTTCTCCTGTGAGTCTTGCAGCAGGCATCAGAACACTATTGAATTTTCTTGCTCTAAGACATTAGCCAAATTGTGTCTTATTAAAGGTGGGAAAGTTTAATATGTTTCACGAATTGAATGTTAAATGTTTGTTAATATATTTTAATGTTCTAATAAGGGATGGGGAATGCAGGGAGAACTGAGCACTCCTCTGTCTAGAGCCACAGGATCTTAACTGAGGCCAGCCCCCAAAAAGTGAGGGTAAGTTTTCATATAAACCAGTAGTTATATTTCAGAAGTCAAAGGAATTGGACAACATCTGAGAGGACTTGCAGAAGAAAAACATTTTTGTAAGAACCCAGGGACCTACACTCTTCTAACCCATACCTTGGTACTGGTAAAAAAGCAAGAAAATATCTGATGGTTGATCTATATGGGTAAGAAAAAAAAACAAAGAAAAAGAATTTTGAAAATTCATCAAGACTGGTTTTTGTTTGAATGGCCTACAGAGAAAGCAATAGATATGCTAGATGTGGAATTTTCATGATTCTCTAACTCATGTGTGATACCCCCATAAGCAACCTGTGAGAATAATGAAACCCTGGAAATGTTGGTACATTCCACTACTCAATTAACATCTTTGGTCTCGTGTAGCGGTGGGATCCAGAGGATCACTATGATGCTATTAGATGTCATGTGGTTGTTAGGTTTAGGATGTATGTTTTTTAAAGCTTTAGCACAATCCTGAAAATGTGAAGAACAGCAAAGAGGTAATTTTGGCAGAATGGGAATTACTTTGAGCTTGTATTTAAATCCACCGTCAAGATGAAGGACCTCAGAAGAACATTTTGCTCAACATGAGATGAGGCATTGTAGCAACATGTGATGCTTCTGGAGTGTAGTTTTGCTGCCTTTGACATAAAAACAGCATGGTAAAATAGCAGAGTTGATAGAAAATAATGAAGGATTGGACAGAAGAAGTCACACCCATTTTCTCCTTGTCCCCCTGCCCTTAATAAAAAGAACATGATTTTTTTTTCCTTTCCCCAATTAGGTCAAATTCAAACATGTCAGTTGTGTTCTGCTGAGTTCCAGTTCTCAAGTTCTTCTTGCACAATTGGTGGTATGTATTCCCTTAGGTCGCATCAGTAGCCTCTCCCTCTGACTGGATAAGCCCCTGTGTTTAATTTTTGCTGACTTTTATGAACCATTTTATTTAATGATTTCAGGTGTTTGGGTTTTTTTGCTTTCCCTGGTACAGGCCCTTGAACAGGTGAGATCTCTTGCTTCACACCATTGTGGGTAATATGGCACTTTGAGTCAAGTCATCAGAAATCCCAGGGGCATGATAGCTCTGGTCTCTGTACTCATGCTGAGCACAGCAAAGAAGAGGAGTTGCTGGTGTGGAGCTCTGGACTCTTATGCTGACAGTGAACCTGTTACTTCAGATAGGATATGTATCTTTGGAGGAGCTGGTGTTCCTTGTGGCTCATGTTTCTGGATGCACTGCAAGAACATCAGGACATAGAAAATTTAGTAAAAATAACATACAGATGTAAAGGTCAAGGGTTTGATTATGGATTCATGACAGCTTATATTTGCAAAACAGTCTCTCTTTTTTTTTAACTATTGCTCGAGGTGCTGAGAAGAGTCCCTGGCTCCAGAGTAAACAGCCTACAATGTGGCATCTGTCCTCCAAAGTTCCCCAAGCAACAAGTAGCACGGATATTTCCCTAAGCTTGAGAAGATTTTACGGTTGTTATGTGAATCTTGGCTGCCACTGTGATTGCAATTACAGCAGAAGTTGTTTTCGATATCCTTGTGTTTTGTTGCTTTGTTTTTGTTTTTTTTTTTTTAATAACTTTATTCTGGTGGAATGGCTCAAGACTTTGGGAATGATATGCAGTGATATTTCTGACTTTGCTCATTCCTGGTAATATCTATTTCAGACCTCTAACTCAGTTTTCTGTTAGCATGATGATTTTATTGTCTAATAGTTATTTCTTTGATGAAACAAAAGTGATTTGAAGAACAGAGAAAATAATACACTATTTTATTACTGCTTTGGTCTCCAAGAGGATCAGACAAGAAATGCTGTGATGATACAGAACAAGAGCAGTTTCTGTCTCAAATACATTGTACTCTGTGGGAAAGGAAAGGCTCTCAGCCTTTTATTTAGAGATGGGAAACTGAGGTACAAAAAGATATCTTTTCCTGTTATGCTACAGCTGTGATTATGGATACTTTTATTCAAGATGGTTGTTGTGTATTTTCAAGCCTTTCAGATTTGATACTGAGACATGTTGATGTGTACATAACAACTTTTAACTACTTGTATCAAAAGCTTTATACCTAGAAATTATATTCCCTCCTTTGGTGAGACAGAGACAATTGGAACTCAAGCCAACACAGTCCAGTTAATACAAAGAACCTTTGGTCGCTGATAAATGGACCAGTAAAAGACCTACTCAGGCACAGCTTTGAAGGCATCAGCCTCAGTTTTGTCACTGATAGAGAGGGAAAACATGATTATTGCAATTGTGTTTGGAATTTGAGGGGGATTTTGGGTCTATGTGAAGCTTATTATGAGATTTCAGAGGAGGTTTGTGGGATTATGTAAAATTTATTGTGGGAAGTTTAGGGGAAGGGAAGGGATCAGGGTAAATGGGTGAGAAGCATGAGGCAATGAGAAGGAGGGATAGAAATGGCTCGATGTACTGAACCCTGTGCCTGCCCAGCATTCCTGTCCTATCTTTGCATTAAATCCTTTCCCCAAACCATTCTTTTGATGCCATGATGATATTTTGCCTTTTATCTTATACCCCTTTTATATACCTTTCTATAACTTTTGTATTCTTAGTGTTTTTTTAGCCTACATTCTTAGACTTATTTGTTAAGCTAGGAGACTAAACATCTTAGGAGCTTCGTAGTTAGGGATCAGAATGCCCCAGACCCCAAGGTCCTCTCCAAAACACATTTTGTAAACTGAGGTAGAACCATCCAGGGGAAGGTTCCTTGGGGAGGAGGGCTCACTCAAGCCTCTCATTGGGGAATCTTTGATAGATATGCTAATTAGTAAGACCTATAATATTATACCAGATCTTTTGGGGGTGTGCATCGCGGTGTTCATTTCGGCGCATTCGACCTGGACGTGGTGCTCCTAAGGGTCCTTAAAATAAACACAGAGGAAAAATCCCTTTTTCCCTTCTAACCCTGTTTGATTCTTGATTTGAAGACCAGGAAAAGGCATCACTTTCTTTGTAATCTTGCTGTGCTCTTTGTGAGAGCTGCAAGGTCCAAATGTCAGCATTTGGAGAAGGACTGAGGAGGTCTAGTTGTCAGCAGCTGTGTATGAGACACCTAAATGCCAGTAACTGGAAAAATCTTTGTCCTGCTTCCTGCAAGTGCTAACAATAAAATAATGTCATGTCAAAGGTTGTGTCTTATTTCCATGAGTTACTAAAAACATGCTTTCCTAAAACTCCCACAGCACCAACTGTAATGACTCATTGCCTCTGTTTATTCCTTAATTACAAAGTTCCTGTGTGGGGGGACTCGATTTTACAGCAACACATCTCACTGGCATGACTTTCATAATGAATCTGCTCCATGACATGTTTGAGTGCAAGCATGGAATTAGGCTGTTTCCAGTGGGGTTTCCAGTGATAGATACCTCCATCATCCCCAGCTCCAGCAACTACTGACTCAGAGCTGAAGAGAAAATGACTGGCAAATTCAGGGGAAACTGCTGTACCTGCCAAGAAAGTGAGGCAAGAAAGCGGTGAGATTTAAGGGAGAAGTCAGTGATGTATGTGGTGGTACAGGCAGAGCCACATAAAGAAAATGAGCACTTCCAGGCACATATTCCATCATCATGCACTTCCCACAGTGCTGCTGGACCCAGACTGTTGAAAATGATGCTGTTTTACTCTGTAATTTGGAAGCCAGAAGGAATTGTAGTTATCCAGTTGACTGATGTCCAGCTTTTATCTGAAATTTGCTAATAAAATAACCTGACTGCCTCTAGTCTGCTAATGTCTGCTCCTATCTGTGGCAGAGCCTTGATTAATGGCTCTGGGGGTGATATTGCTTCTGTGATAGGAGGTCCTGCCAACCTGAAGAGACGCTAATCCCTAAAAAAGAGACAAGGCACAAAAGGGGAAGCTGCTCTAGACGTGCTGGGAAAGTTGATCAGAGGGGATGAAGGAGGAACTCTGATGGCCCTGAAAATATGCTGGGTGAGGTTGCTGAGGGTGCTTAGAGAAAGTACAAAAATGGCTTTTGAAAATAACAAGGAAAACAAAACATTGGAAGAGCAATTGAGAGAAGAAACTGTGAGCAAATACTTTCCCTCTTATTTTCACCCCAATCAATATGAAGATTAGGAGAGACAAAAGAGTTTTCAAGAGGTCTGAGTCATCTCTTCTAATGTGGGGGAGAAATGTTCTGCAAAGTCCTCTCTCCTTTTTAGGGTGTGCTTCTGTGAATCAGTCTGCCTAACTGAGGTGGCTTTAGGCCTTGCAAAGAAAATTGGAATTGCATTAAGTTTACTTGCTGCCTTAGTACAAGCAGAGGGAAATGTGTTTGGGGTAGTTGCTGAGCTTGCAAGCACCCACTTTTGATGATTTTGGTTTCAAAGGTGGCATGTATTACCACTGAATAATTAAAGTGTTATCCTAATTAATCTGGACCTACAGATCATAGTGTCTCTGAAATACATTTTCTCCACTAATTAGGGATTTTAATAGTGTGGTTAGGTACAACAAAGTCTGCCTTTCCCTGGCAGGGGATTTCCTCTAGCTTCTTTTAATGTGATTTTCTGGAAGAAACTCAAATCTGACTTTCTTTTAGAAAACCTTCATTTGGCCAACCATTCTTTGTGAAACTGTACTAAAAGAAGTTTCTTTAGATGCTGGAGTTGAGGATACAGAAAGAAATAACTGACACACATTCAACCCGAGGAGCTGCAGATGACTTTTCCACCAGCCTTTTATCCAAGCAGGTGTGGGTTGCCTAACACATGGGCTGCAGCTCAGCAGTAAAGATTTCCTGGCAAGTCCAAGGCCAATACTAGCTCTTAACTTGCTTTTTCTGGGCTGTTCAGGACAGCATCACCTAACAAGGACTTGTGCTTATCTATTAATTATGTTTTTCTGTTGAGGAACCTTAGCACAGTATGACCCGTAACATAATTTATTCCTCTTGTGCAAAGGAATGACTCAGGTTTTTGTAGCTGTTGTGCCTGACTAAAAGTGTATCACTCACTTTGTATGAAAAATAATGCTGGAGACATATGACTCCGTAATGGCTGCTCTGCAGCCATATTGCGGTCTTTGTCTCTCTCTACCATGATAAATCTTGTATTTTTTGAGGTATTTCCAACTCACTTATTGAAATTTGCATCAACTTAATGTTCAGCCTTCAAGATGCTGCCTAATTTTCTTAGAAAAATTATCCAGGAGTACAAAAAGATGCAGATTCCTTAGTCAAAGTGAGACTCTCTTGAGACACCATATTTCCTCCTCTCAGCATTATCCAAGTTTGCATGAAAAGCCTTGGGGAGGGAGGCAAGCCCTTTGTTGTGGGGTCTAGGTGTCCCCTTACAGTAGACACCCTACGTACATAGTAGGATTGTGCTCGGCCCAAACAGCTTAAAATCCAAAGAAAATGAGGCTGAAACTGATGAAAGAAGTTGGGGGAAACTGATGTTCATGGATAACAGGACAAATTCTCCCTGCCCAACTATAGATTTTAAGCTTCAGCTGGACAGGGTGCTGGGCCACCTTGTCTACACCATGGTTTTGCCGAGAAAGGTTGAGTCGGGTGATCCTTGAGGTCCCTTTCCAACCTGGTGTTCTGTGGTTTTATAATTTTTCAGCCCAACAAAATTACACTAACATTGGAATGGCTTTATGTTCTTTCTCCCTGTTGCAGTTGCTGGTATCTGAAACTGCTACAAGGAGCAGAAAGAAAGATCTGTAATAAAGGCATCAGTTTAGGTTAAAACAGGTTCTGTAGTGAGGTGGAAGATGCAAGATGACACTAAGTACTTTTTAGGCCTATTACCTTATTACAGATGACAGAGGTGCATTTAGACAAATCTGTATAAGCAGACAAGCAATATTGAGAGAAGAAGGGCAATTGGGTGCTTAGACAGTAGTTGTTTTTTGACAGACCTTTGTGATGAAATGGCAAAAAATACCTGCATAATGAGGCTTTGGTAGATGTAGTACAACTGCGATCAAGACAGATATATTAGCAAGATGATGAAATTATTGCACTTCCTTGGTGTCTTATTCTTGTAAAATGAGATGTGAGACTTGAAAGCACCATGAGAACAGCAAATGGTGCTGTCTGCTTTCTTCATATAATCTTCCATTTTTTTTAAAATATAGTTGAAAATAATTCCAGCGAGAAGAAGAATGAGAGGTGGTGGGTTTTCCTACTATTAAGACGCTCCCCTTACAGTATCACCATTGCAGGTTGGTACTGGGAAGCTTTCAGAAGATATCCTTATCCCTTCAAACCCTAAGAAGAAACCTCATCTGAAATCAGCTGCATAGAAAACATAGCTTAGGCAGAAGAACTCTCCCTCCCTTTGCTAAAATATTCTGGGTGAAGTGCGCTACTGAAATGGTTGTGAAAGGTCCAGGTGGGTGTAAAGGGCAGCAGTGCTGGAGCTGGTCCCTGTGCACAGCAGTGAGGGTATAGCATCCCTGGACATGGGTACTTTCCTCTCCTTCACCAAGGCCACCTTCAGGCCCTGGCAGAGGATCAGCTTCTCGGTGGACATCCAAGGGAACCTGATGTAAGTGTTGGCAAACTGGCACGGGCAGTGTGGTGTCCCCCTACTCCTCTTTCCTAGGCTCAGCAGCATTTGAAAGCTGCACAGCAGACTGGTTATTCCTACATCAGCTGCTGAATCCTGCACAAGGAAGGTGGCTGCTGTCATGGAAATGTCCCTGCAAACACTGTGGTGAAGCTGAGCAGAGGAAGGAAATCTCCTATACAGCAGTAAGTGTTAGGAAGTGTGTGTCTGAAGTCATGGCTGAGGCTGAACGCTATTTTTGCTAGAAAATCAAAGAGAAGATATAAAATATCAAGGGATAGAAAAGAAAAAAAGGGAAAATATTTATACCAAAAGAAATGACGGCTGACACTGGTTTGCATCAGTAGAGATTACAGCCCTTCTTTTACTAATGGACTTTCCAGAGGTAAATTTGTCTTGAAATGACACTTTCCAAAGAGCAAAGTGTCTATTATAATCTAATTTAATAAACTCTTAGGTCACCTGAATATGTTTTCTATCTGAATTTTCCACTGGAAACATGTGCTATAGCAATTCATTAACCTTCCTTCTAATTATGTGGGTACAGGTAGCCCTCTGGTATGGCCCTGCAGAACCACAGCACAAGAAATTTTGCTCAAAGTACATGTTTGCTTCTGAAAAGGGGCACAGAAAGGTCAGAGGGAAGTAGTTGTTTGTACCCTCCCTTGGATTTACTGGAATTGTTACTTACTTGTTCAGAATTAGCCATTAGTTCAGTACAGATTTTATTACAGGTCAAAGACACACTTGTGGAAGCAAAACCAAATCTCCCACTAAAATAAAAAATAACAGATAAAATCAGATACAGTATTTCTACTTCAAGGAAAATATTAATACTTCATTAAAGATGTTCTAGAGGAAATAAGCTGGCTTGGAAGAGTTTTGAACTCTGGGGACATTTGCTTAAGGTGGAGCCAAGTTCAAACTTAGCAGTTTTTCTGAAGGGAATGTGATGGTCTCAGAGGATGAGAATGCTGATAAGCACCAGAGATCTTCTAGGCTGCAACATCTCACAGTGCAGTTTAGAGTGGAGTCCAACCCCTGCTGCTTTTAGGGAGGAAACAAACTTTCCAGGAGACTTTTGGGGCTGACCACCATTAGAGGTAGTTTGTTTGAAATGCTCAGTGCCTAGCAGTGAGTCTCTGATGTCTGCCATGAACATTTTTCAAAGCTTTGAATAGTGCTATTTTCCAGCTTTAGTATTCATTATTTCAGCTGTGTCATGTGACAGTGATGTCCAAAGGCTGCTAATGCACCAGGGGAACCAAACGTTGGAATGAGAATGGGGAAGGTCAAAACATTCTGTGTCTTCCTTCACTACTCTTGGGAGAAACACTAGGAAGATTTCCAAGGTGTTTTTCATCCTGCTCTATTTCATATTTATTCTCTCACTCCAGGAAGGGTGTTGCAGGTGTTGTGACAGCTGGGGGACAGGACTGTGGCTTCTGAGAAGTGCACTGTCACCTCACTTAGCACGTGAAGAGGATGCCTGCTAATGTGTGTGCTCAAGTTGCAGCAAAGATTAGAGCATGGACCTTCGTTCTGCTCCCTGGTTGCACGATGTCAAATGCCACAGGAGCCCTGGTCTGTTACTGTGGGTTTTGTCCATGAAGTCTGGCACCAGAACAGACAGTAAAAGTGAGACAGAGCCTCTCTGATACTGCAGGGGCTATCAAGTGCAAATGTGAATGCTGCTCTAAGCAGCTGTCCCAGGAACACTCCCATTCTCCACAGGACTCTGTCTTTTGTGAGTGAGGAGAGAGGTTTGAGGGAAAGTAGGCATTACCCTGCATCTAGCACAGAAGGAAGTACAAAGTTCTGCATAAAAATTCAATGTAGAAGAATGTGTGGGAGCAGTGGGAAAGCAGTGCTGAGCCCTGGAGAGAGAGGGCTAAGGACAAAGGTAGCTCTATCTCTTTGTGGACTTGCTCTGAACAGATGTGAGCCTGGTGCTGCCTGTGCTCTGGATACTGGGTAGCTGTGCTGAGCAGTGCTCCAGTGCAGCATGGATATAACGCCAGAATAACTGGTGTTACTTCATTAACAGTTGCTGCTGCACATCACCTGTGTTTTCTGAGGAAGTGTGGCTGTGAATAGCTTTACATATGATTTTGAGCTCTGTGCATGTTCTGTCTGGTGAATGGGGCAAAAGTGGATGCTGCTGGCTGTTTTTCACCACAGATGTCTAAAGGCAAAACATGTATGAAGTGAGGGATGTAAGATTTAATATCTCAACCAGCCCTTGCTGGTGCATCAGGGTGAGTAATTGTGCAAGAAGTAGGACCATTATTGAAGAGCCTTGGATTTCCATGTGGTATTCCATTCAGGTTTTCCTGAGAGAAGAGTGGTCACATGCTGGTGTGAGTGCACAGGAAGCGAGTACTTGACATGAGCCTTGCCATGTTCTGGTGGTCTGTGACAAGCCCTGGGGTTCACTGTTGTAGACTAGTGACACACACAGTACAAAATCTGATTCTAGTCAAATAATGAATTTGAAGGAGTAATGGACAGGGATAACTCTTCCAGCATTTCACTGTTAGATCTCCTCTGCCTGGAAACTGGGATATTTATTATTCAAGAGGATCTGCAATGGCATTTGGATTCAGCCCAATCAAATGTTTTTGTTGTGATGGGGAGGGCTAAGCCTGAGTGGGGAGATCATGAAATGACTTTTAAGACTAGTTTTCTTGCAGGAACCTCCCTGTTGACAGAACCTCTTTCATGTTTAATGCCATGTGAAGTGCTGTGTACAGCAGCTTGCTTAAATGAATGAGTAATGAGTAATATGAAAGTGATATAATAATGCAAAGATAACATAAAAACCCTTGAGACATTCATGACAAGAATCCCATCTTTTTGTCTCAGTGTATTTCAGAGTGCCCTAGGGGAAGGTTTTTTCCAGAAGAAAAGCTGAGTTATGCATTTTCCTGTTATATCTAATTGTAGAGAGAGATTCCTGCAACAAAAATTGAGATGTCTTTATCTCTTAAAATTGGAAATCATCCATGAGGATGTGCGACCTTGTTGCCAGATCACATATTCAGTGTTTCTCTTTTGATTTCAAATCTGGTACTCTCCTGAGATAATAGGTGGCTCTGTGGGGCTTACCAGTATGGGTATGGAATAAGAAAAGCATGTGGAAACCAACCAGACTGGCAGTAAAAATATAACTGCTTGGACTTTCAAACCCCTGTTTCCAAAAACTTGGCAGAAAGGGTTAAATATACTTGTAAATATACTTATTTTAAAGCTTTTCCTGGCTGCATGCCAAGTGGCAAGCAGTCCCTTTGGATGCATAAGGGCACATGACGGTACAGTTAATGCTTCAGAAACCTCTGGAACATCTGGGATCCCAGCAGGGATTAAGCAAAGATAACATTGTCTGTGTGTTCAGATGTGTGCACAGAAGGTCTCAGCTCACAGGTGTTACTGAGGACCATTCACAGTCTTCCTAAGCAGCACTTACCTATCAGAGAGAATACTGTAGTGAACAAATTTCAAATACAGGAGTATGGGAAAAGTGTATGAACTTTACAGAGTTGAGGATATTCTCCTTCCCTCCTATGTCTTTCTCAGATTTCTGCCTCCTCTTTGCACTCCTGGGACTGAGGAGTTTGTTGAAATCTTTGCAATTCTCTCTGGAACTCTCCTAATCCTTGCTGTTTGTTCCTTTCCTCCTCGAGTCCTTCCTGCACATGTGCATCATAATGCTCTCCAACCAACCTGTTGCCCTGTGAGACCCGGGTTTGTGGCTGATCCCTGTCTCACACTTGTTATGGCCACAGTCCTCGCTCACAAGGTATTGCCTACAGCCCCAGGAAGCGGCACAAAATATGAACTCCAGAGGAGGGCAGAGCAGGAGGTTTGGATGCTGAAGGAGATGGTGGTGGGTCCAGGAAAGGTACCTATGTACATTTCTGAATGCAATACATGTGAATTACTGCAGTCTTTGGAACAAAACTCCTCAGGGTGCCTCTTTTGCACGGGGCACCTGGAGACGTTGAGATGCCGCGCTGAGAAGGCCGGAAGGAGAAGCATGGAGCTGGGACCACAATCTGCATGGCATATTTGAATTTATTTGTGGATGGATGGATGGATGGATGGATGGATGGATGGATGGATGGATGTCTGATAGTGATCCCTCCACATCCTAACCATTATAATGGAAATAGGATGAAGAGTTCCCCTTCCTCTCCTTTGAAACCACAGTTTCTGCCAGGGCAGATGATCCCTCTTCTACTTCACTGTTTAGCTCTTATAGTCTCACCTCCTTCCTTACCAACAGGCGTGGGAATCCCCTGTGCTCCCTCAGAGGAATTTTGTAGGTTCTAAATTTGTTACAAAGCTTAATCACAATAAATACAAAGACCGTTCTTATGAAGTGCTGTAGCCATGGGATCTGGCTACCCTTGACAAAATAAGACAGAAAAAAATTGTGCACTGCTCTTTGTGCGAGGACAGATTCAAGGTTTAATGCTGTGCAGCTTTGTAGATGCCGACATGGGGTGGGGAGTCAGGATTAATGACAGCAGAAGACTCTCATGTCATTGAGAGCTGTGTCATCCCACTTTCCCTGGGGCTCCTCCACCTTTGTTTGGAGCCCGCAGATGGCCCCAGAGGCGCAGTTGCTGCTCCATGGGCCGTAGTGACCCCCCGAAGGTCCCCAGCCCTCCAGCTGTGTCCCATTGGAGCAGGCAAACTTCACGTTGTTGGCCGCCGTGTTGTCTCGCAGGTACCACCACCTTTCCACGCGCAGCGAGAAGGAAACCAGCCTGTCGCTGGAGCAGAGCTGGGCCTCGGTCCAGTTTCCCCAACTGCCAGAGGAAAAAACAACTTGACAAGGCTTGTCCAACCTCTGCTGTGCTGCAAACAGCGCCACAACCTGCCCGGGGTCCGGGCAGTCCTGGGACAAGGGACCTACACAGGTTTCTAGGAGTGCCTGTTTCACTCTCCTTCCCCATCATCCCCTGGGTGCCCAGCCACCACCAGCTCCAGGCTGCCCTGTTCCTGCAGAACCCCTTGGCAATTTCAGCTGCTTGCTTTGTCCCTGTTACTTAATGTACTTTCCAAAGTAAGCGCTTGAGGAAAAGAAGAAAGTAAAGGCTTAAGATCTGTAATTTCTGCTCTTTCCTTCATTTTCCAAAGCACTGTTCCCTTCCCTGGGAGCAGACCTTTACCCTGAAACCCTGACACTGCGTGGCCAAGGGGTACTCACCCACCTCCTCAAGTGGGGTGTTGAGCCACCTTCACAGGGGATGGGGGTGCCAATGGAGAAACCATTACACTGGTTTCCCTTCGAGCTCCCCAGAAGCTGCTGCCCTGAAGGAGGATGAGAAAGCGAAGGCTGCTCACCACCCCACGGAGGACTCGATGACCGTGCCGTCCGTGCAGAGCAGGCGGATGCCGTTCAGAGCTGTGTCATCACCAAACAGCCAAAACCCCTGGTAGGGCTGCACCTTAGAAGAGGGGAAGAAAATGAGAGAGGTCAGCATTGTCCCCCTTTTAGAAGAGATGATGAGGCGAGCCCTTGTGATGAGGGAGGGGAGGAGGCTTTGGGGACAGAGCAAGAATATCAGTGCAGCTGAGCAGGGCTGTGAGGCAGTTCCATGGCATTTCTCAGGAAGCCCTTTTTGCTGTTGCCCACCTCTGTTTTTCTCCGAGTGGTGAAGTAAGGGCTCTGGACACAGGAATACTTGGTGGCTGCTGTCCCAGGCCATGCCCACCCTCTCACCATGTGCTGTGATACCCAGAGCTGGGGTGCTGGCAGGTGGGACTTGTCCCAGCCACCTGGGAACAGGCTTTGCTGTGCAAACCCCAGGTATTTTTTTACCCAAGACACCCCTTTGCTAAGAAATCACTTACTGGCAGGGAGCCAGGAGAGATTTCTTGCTGAGAAGTCTGCACGATGCAGATACAAAACAAACTGCTGTGATGGGGCAAAGTGCTGTGGCCAGCCCTGCTACGACCAGAAAAAAATAACATTGCCCCACAGCAGGTTTTTTCCCCACCCTGAAGAAGTCAAAACTTACCTTCAATTCAAATCCCTTTGCGTAGCCACTGGGGCAAAATTGCTTGTGGCCCCAAGAGCCCCAGGGACCTCCATTTGGCACCGTGAGGATGGACTCATATCGCCGTGACTCGGTGCCCTGGAGGCTGCAGGAGCCCAGAAGGCAGAGGATGGCTGGGATGAGCAGCTGCATCACAGGGAACCTGCTCGGTGCCTGGCTGCATGGAGGTGTTGGCACAGGGGAATTTATTGGCCAGGAGGGTGGGTGGGAGTCCTCTGCAGTGTAAACAAAGCTCCCAGGGAGTGCTCATTGTTGCTATGTACTGCTCCTGCTGACTGCCTGCCCTCAGTGGGGAGGCCTCCTGGTATGCACTGGTTGGGAGACTTACAGGGCTCTGAAAACTTGTGGATGCAAGGGAAGGAAAGGGGGGCAGAGCTGGGATCATTCCCCCGGGAGATGGTGGTTTGGAGGAGGGTCCTGGCAATGGTGCAAGGAGGGTGTTGAACAGAGAGAGGGGTTGGAGGAGAAGTGGTGGACTGGAAGGGGAAGAAACCTCTCAGGGGCTGAGGCAAAGCTTGAGATGGAGCAGTTTCAGTCCTTCGCTCTGTAGAAGTCCTCACTTGTTTCCTGCTTGCTTTCCTTCTCTCCTCACCATCTCACTGAGGCTGAGGAAGGTACCTGCACTGGAAGATGTTGCATTTTACTCTGGGACATGCATTAGGTGTAGGTGACTAAATAAAGTGTGTCCACCTCACAGGATGAGTGCTCCCGCTGCCACCCACCTCGTGTGGCCCCTGCTGAACTCACTTCAGTTCACCTGCATCTTGTACTGGGGACGGGGGAGTGGGAGCAAAACTTCCTGTGGTTGCATCATTCCATGGAGCTGTGAGGCTCCCAGCTGCCCAGATGTATCTTTAGGAGGGGTGGGCATCCAGAGAGGGTGGGAGTGTCCAGCAGAAGCAGACTCTACTTCTGCTATTGTGCCTTTCTCAGATGTGACTTCCTTTTCATTCCTTGTTCCTCCAAAGGGACTAGCCAGAGAAGAAACCTCTGCTGACAGCAATATTCAAAGGTATCCTGTGAGTAATTTCAGAGTAGGAGGAGCAGCTCCCAGTCCATTGAAGAGTCAGTGACGATGTCACCAGGGAGAGTTGTCCTGTGAGGTCTATACTACCAGTATAGCAGCATATATTAGCAGTATAATGTATAAGTGTATATACATGTGTATCAGTATATACCAGCACTACAAGCACAGCTAAAATAGGGAGAAAGAGTTATTCCAGGCTTTAATTACTGAGGAATGGAATGGCCTGCTTCTGTTAAGAGCCACTTAGTGCAGAGGAAGGGGTAAGTGTTGCTTTTAGCTGAAACCCTCTGATGTTACCCCTTGGGTAGAACTGTAAAAGTCCTCAGGTACTCACAGCACCCCACAGGAGACGATGAAGACAGAGATGTCCTACTGTGTTATTGTATCTCATAGACAGCAGGAAGGTGGCAGAAAGAAAACAACACAGATGAAGGGCTGTGTGGTCAGGGTCCTGCTCAGGAGAATGGATAGCTCATGGATATTTTGCCACTCCTGGTGGCATAGAACTTCCTAAGCTTGAGGTGTTGACCGGATTTCTTCATAAGAGTGGCTGCAGCCACAAGCAAGAGCAATGGGCTGTTGCCAGTTTCTGTGTCCAGTGAAGAGCTGTGAATGAGTGATATTATCAACCCTCTCCGTTAACCATGTTGACTGCATGATGAAGCTTTCAGGATATGTGGAAAGTTAGGGTTGAACAGTGTCAGAGATACCTAGACCTGTACAAGAATCTTAAAGAAAAGCAGTGACGAAACCCCAAGATTACTAACGCCAAAAAAATTTGAGATGTTTCACAGTTTGTAGTTATATTCACGGAGCTAAATCTTTCTCTGAGTCTCTCTTATTGACAGGTCCTGTTTCCTCTGTCTTCTGCTTTCACACATCTCCTGTTTCCTCTCTGTCTAACAGTCCGAGCTCCAGCCCCAGCAGTCCTGCCACTGCAGGTGGCAGAAAGGAGATCCTGGTTGCAAAAAGACCCTGCTCAGCTGATTTTTTTGTTGTTCCTTTTGGCTGTGTGGGGAGGAGGTGGCAGAGCCAGTGACACTGGCTCGGTTGTTCTGGGATAGTCCAGCAGGAAGCAGTGAAAACTATTCACGCAAGTAATTAACTGCCTGTGGGAGAAAGCGAACACTGGATACATTTCTGTAACTTCACAGTGGGAAGCAAGAAAACAAACAAGGAACTAATCTCAGCTTTATATGTCCCTCTTTTGTCTCTCATTAATTTTTAACTCTTCCAGAGTGATGAATCTTCGCAGGTCAAAGAACTTTCCCTCTCCTTCTCTCTCGCCCCTTTCCCTACGGAAAACTTTCCCAGCTCTAGGAGTAAGGAATGGACTGAAATGAAAATGATGGGATTGGTATCAGCAGCTGAATTTGTGCTGCTGGAGTGCAGGGCCAATGAGTACTTTTGGGTAGACCTGCTACATACAGTTCTGCCCAAAATACACTGAACTTCCCTGAGCATCCAGTGATGTCTCTAACATCCCTGCTAATTAACATTTTATCATCTGGGGAAGCTCTTGGTCTTCACCCACTGCTTCTTTTTCTCTTCAGTTAACCTGCAGGTTTCTAGTCAGGCAGGAAAACTACCAGCTTCCAAGCTCAGGATGGGTGGACTTTCAATTATGTAACTTTGGAAAGCTGGAGTTTGAACTCAGTGAGTCTGGCAACATCTCTGCTGGCAAGCTATGGCGGCTACTGGTAGGGTCATATGTGACATGTCCTCTCTTCTTTTAATCAAGCTATTGGAAGGCAGGATAGCATTAGACTCAGCAACTGAAGACATGGTGGCCAGTGCACAGCAAAGATCAGTTCTGTGATTTTGCAAACATGTAAACCAAAAGGAAATATCTGTATTTTTTTTGACAACTTAAATCCTCCACCCTATGGCAAAAAAAAGAACAGAGAGTTACAATGAAGGCAAAATATTTGAAAACAGTGCAGGTGCTCCAAATAATTGGAAATCAGCAGAACAGTAAAATGTAATCACAGAGCCAAAACATCAAGATTAAAGAATGAAGTGCTCGCAGTAGCCTTATTGACATTGCATGTGCACATGGACATTGTAGATACTAAGTGCAGGTTAGGTGGATCCCCCTTTCCCTAGGGCAGAAGATATTTTGTTATTTACTGCCCATTTATAAGATGGTGGGACTCTCCAGGAGCTGTGTTCTCAGCTGACCTTCTCCAGCAACATAAACCTTCTTAGATGGTGGTGAGAAACCCTTTATGTCATGTGTGGGCTGAAAACATTCTTGCAATGGCCTTTGTAATGTCATTGGAGATAAAACCAGTTAAATTATTCCCACATCTGTAAACTAAAAATGGGTTTTTTTGATAAAAGACCTAGTATCAAGAATTCTTTGATGCTTCCAAGGGCATCAGTCAGCCTTTGACACTGACTGACATTGTACTCCTGTTGCTGTCATGTCAGCTTAAAAACAGATGCAGTGGCTTAAAAGGTCTCTTCTCCCCCATGGACCTCCAGGGGCTGCAGGGGCACAGCTGCCTCACCATGGGCTGCCCCAGGGGCTACAGGGGAATCTCAGCTCCAGCAACTGGAGCACCTCCTGTCCCTCCTCTGCCCTCACCTCAGTGTCAGCAGGGCTGTTCCTCTCACATATTCTTACTCCTCTCTCCAGCTGCTGTGCAGGATTTTTACCCTTTTTAAATATGTTATCAGAGCGGTGCCACCAGCATCACTGATGGGCTCAGCTTTGGTGAGTAAGTCCTGGGGCTGGCAGGCATTGCCTCTGTCTGACATGGGTGCAGCCCCTGGCATCTTCTCACAGAAGCCACCCCTGCAGTTTCCCTGCAAAGACTTTGCCACAGCACATAGATGCAGCACAGATTGGCAGACTCCACTGTAGTATCCAAGTTGGAATAAGAGGCCTGTAGTTACTCAGATCACCTTTGGAGCAAATTTTTAAAATTGACCTCATGTTTGCCCCTGTTTAACTTTCCAGTAATTTTAAATGACACATTATCCATCACTGCTATGATCTTAGCTTTTCCAGTTTAGAGACATCTTAGATCTCCTGGGTACTTAGTATCAGCTTTAGTCATTCATTGCTATTCACTCTGTGACTTTTTAAATCTCTCTTCTGAAGTAATTTTGAGTTCTACCTAATCTTTGTTAAGAACCCTAACCCCCAAGAATGGCTGGAGCCATCTGAACATAAAGGTTCTTCCACTATGAGCACTGAGCAAATAAATAATTAAAAAATGGCCATATCTGCTGTGATCTTTTATAATATCAGCTGTTCCTACAGATTTTCTGTCAGGGGCCTGAATCTTTGGTGTGAAGAAATATTAATAGTGTTAATTCCCTTTGCTATTTGTTCCTCAAAGTGCTTTTTGTCTGCCGTGTTTTCACATGCAATCTACCACCAGATATGCTACTTCTACTTTTTCCCTCTGGGTACAATAATAGCACTCACGGTCTCCTGCAGCCTCCTTTACCTTATGGTTTAACATTGACAATTTTGTTTTACCCTCCCCAAGTACAACTTCATAATTCGTGTTTCCTGGTCCTGGACTTCCAGCACCGTTACCTTCAGGCTGCTCCTGCTGCCAATCATGGCTACAAGCCCATGGGTTTCCTTTGAAGGCTGTCTTTGGGTAGGAAGAATGGAGAAGGACCCTGTGCAGGGTCTGTATCCATGGTTTTTCAGTGAGCAAGAGGAATAGAGAGCCAGGAGCTACTCTGAGCACTCCTGAGGACCTGGCAACAGAGACCTACAGCATTGTCTCAGCCCTGAGATGCAGAGAGAGGTGGGCATCCTGCAGCTGTGGTGGTGCCCCACAGCCAGTCCGGAGAGATTACTAGGAGAGTTTTTCTGAAGAGAGGATGGGGGATGCAAAAGTGAATTAAAATTAACTAAGAATTAAGTGCTTCTCTTTGTGTACGAAATCTGCCAAGAAATTCCTTCCGGATGGTGAGCCCTGGGAACTTTATCAGTGGCAAAGTTTTGTTGGTATTTCATACCAAGCAAAGCCATAGCTATCCTGGCATGATGTACTGCTGCCAGCTCTTGCTCACTTTGAAGAGTGAAAATATACAAATTTGACAAAAGCATTTTTTGTGGAGAAAAAAAAATCTTCCAAACTTGACTGGATATGACCTTCAGAAACGTTCTCTTCCTTTGAAGTTGTCCCTCCTTTGAGCAGGGCGCTCAAGTTCTGTGAAAAAGCCATGTCTGCTGAGATGTTGTTTGGGACTGAACTGGTGTAAAACTAGATGTATGGCAGTGTTACTGCCATAACTGTGACAGCAAAATTCTTCTCCGGACTTGTCCTCTGAGTTAATTCTGAATACATTTCTTGCTTGATTTATGTTCTTCCTCCCAGTTTACACAGTCATTTCTCTACTTTAATCAATTTCCAGACATTATCTCATCCCTTCTCTTTTCTAAACCACACTGATTTATCCTTTTGAGCTCTTCCTTTGCACTTCCTTCTGGTATTTTCCGTGTTGTCTGGGAACTTTGGACATTTGAATAGTTAAATCCCCATTACTCTTGTCTTCAAAGCCTCAAAATTCTTCTTTAATAACATCCCTCCAGTCTGAAAACTGAGCTTCAGATATTCTTGTAGCTGTTATACTCCAAGGACCCATTTGCTGATTGCAAACAGAGGGGAAGAAAAAAACCTCAAAACACCACACAAGAAAAATACCTCAATCACAAACAAATTCTCCTTGTGAGACAGGGTATTGAAAGTACAAGGGCAGGAGGTAGACCATAGAAATGGAGAGGTTCTTTACTGTCATTGCAAGTCCCTTGGTACACCCACAGAAGGAACAATCCTTTTGTAGCCCAGGAGCCTCCATGGGCACAGCAGGCACAGGGCTGTGCTGCTGAGCTCCTTTGTCCTGAGCATGCAGGAACAGAACCGGCAGAAAGCGGCTGCAGAAGGTTTGCACGTCAATCCTGAGCCTACAGAAAGAGCAGTCAGTGGGTAGCTCCTAGCTTTGGAAATGAGAGAATTTATACTGCAGCAACATCGGGTACTGCAGCCTCCATAATCACTGCTGCCATCTGCTCCTGTGTCATCTGAGAGCAGCTGCCAGGGTGAGGAGAGGCACCGCTCAGCGCAGCTGGGAGACAGGAGGCTGCCCGTGATTGCTGAGGACCTGGGAGAGCTGGGCAACTTTTTTGAGCTAATAGGAGAAACAGACAGACTGCATGTAAGTGAGGTCCTCAGCTGGCCAAGCAAAGGTGCAGTCAGAGAGCTTTTCTCTTTTTGTGGTCCCATTTACGGTCCCATGGCTTTGCCTTTTGACCCCATCCTGCTTTGGTGGTCTCCTGAGGCTCGCCGATAATCTTTGCCCCAGCCACTGCATGCACCGTCCTCTTCCATCTTTCAGCTCCTCTCTGGGGCACGCTGGCACATGGGAGGTGATCTTGATTTGGTGGCTGTGTGACACGCCCACAGCATAGGGACACATTCGTGACTTGCTACTGGCTCTGACTGCTAAATGAAGCAGATGACATGTATTATGTGTTACTTTTTTTCCCCCTCAGATGGGAAATGAGGAATAATCTGAATTTAGCTTTGTTTCCTCCTATCTCTTGCCTGACCAAATCCAATTTCCACAGAAAAACTTCGTGAAGAATGAACAGGGTGGCCTCTGGGAAGAAATTCACTAGCAGGGAAATGCTGGGCCAGGTCATTATTAATGGTTGTCTATAAAATAAATAACAAGCTTATTAACTTTGCAAGCCATAGCAAACTGGAATAGGCTGCAAGCACTTTGGAAGACACAGACTGAGCTTGACAAATGGTCTTGTCAAATTGGAGAAATAGTTTTAGAAAAATAGGAAGCAATTCTGCAGGGACAAGGATGAGCTCCCACTTTCTGCAGAAATAAGCAGCTGCATGAAGAAAAATACCTGCATTGACATCACTCTGCAGAGAAGGGTCTGGGGGTCATGAAGGATCAAAGGCAATGCATGATTCAGCGGTGTCAGGCCATTTCCATGCTGAGAAATATGAACCAAATTACAGCCTGCAAGACAAATGGAGTGAGTTTTCTTCTCAGCGAGTGTGAGCCCGCAGTGGGGCTGCTCTGCTCAGCTGAGGACACTGAACTTCCAGAAGGATGTGGCCTGATTGGATAGAGTCCAACAGAAAGCAACAAAAACAGTCAGCAGTCTGGAAAACATGACCTGTGCATAACGAGCATGAGAGCCAGGACCGTGTAACATAGATGTGGGAGGACAGCGGAGAGGGAGTCGTGGGAATAGCAGTTCAATCAGGGGTCTGCAGCCACTGCTGCTGTGGGAGGATGTGGGAAGGACAGTGAAGGGAGCGCGGGGGACAAAGTCTGCCCCAGGTTTTTCTGTCTTCTTCCTCACTGGGCTCCATCCATGCCATGTAGAGCCAGGCTGGGTGACAACTCTAAGGGGCCAAGGAGGGAGGCTGGTGGCTGTACAGAACCCCTGTTCAAGGGGATGGTGTAGGGAATGTGTTGGGGAGGTAGGTGCTGCTCCAGGGACTTAGAAACCATTCCACAGTAGGAGTGCAGTCACCTGAGACCTGCAGGGAGTGAGAAGGTTAGCAAGTCCCCATGCACTGCAAGCAGCTCACAGCTGCTGCAGGAGAGAAACAGGATGAGAGCCTGCAATAGTCCAGCTGCAAGGTGGAATGGAATGGCCAGGACTCTGTCTGTCTGAGACAAAGAATAATGAATGAGTGCTGTAGCAGGCTAAGACTGACCAAGGAGTACCCTTAATAACAATAATTAAGCCTAGGGAGGTTGCAAGATTATCAGTGGAGTATTTTTGGGAAAGTTTGAGCAGACATGCATCAGCGGTGCCTCGTGTGCAGTGATTGCTTTGGAGTAGGAATGCCCTAGAAGACCCCTTGAACATCTTTCCAGACCTGTTTGCTCTAATCAAATGACTAATTTTGCAAGCCAAGAGCCCATCCTGACCTTCAGGAGGCAGAGCCCCCAGGAGCTGCTCTTTTCTCTGGACTCACCGGGCATGTAACTTCTCCTAGGGCTGATGGGGACCCAGGTGGGAAGAGCCTCATGGGGAGCAGCGCAGCTCTCAGGGACAGGGCTCAGTGTGCAGTACGGGGGACTCTGCAGCCACAGGCTCTCAGCTGGGGTATTGTTTGCTGGAGGTGTGAGTGAATGGACAGGGGTGGGAGGGAGATGCCAGTTCTCCCCCTCAGCCATGTAGGATCATGCCACATTTGCCTGTAGGCTTGCTGGGAACGCCTTTCCCTGGGGCCTTGCCTGGCTGCTAGCCTCGGCCCCTGCACCACTGTGCTCCCAGGCACCCAAGCCTCCCTCGGTGCCTCAGAGAGCCGAGTGTCAAATGTCGAGTGACAGGAGTCTACAGGAGCTTCACACCAGTAAATGGGTGAAGCATCATTACAAAGTGTTTATTTTCTCTGTATTTCCAGGGTAAAATTGGGAAAACATCAAGCATCCGAGCAAAGGCAGTTGAACAGCTGGGATTTGTTTACACAAACTGTTGATGGAGAATGTAAGTAACCAGGGCCACATATACATTACAGCATGTGCTGTGTTTATTAGATTAAGTATATGAGAATATTTGTAAAATCACATATTATTGCATGCGTTATATTTTACTGTGAGTGTAAGTCCGTCCTGAATTTCCCATCCCCTCTGCAATTGGCCAGCATGCTGGAAGTCCTAAATAATCTTCAACTTTTATTAATACAAGCTGGACTAGAGTTGCAGATAAGAAACTGTGGAACATCAAATTCCTGCTGCCTGGGGAGTCCTTTTCCTGACCAGCAATATAAGCCTAGCAAAGGGTAAATATCCCCCAAGCAGCAGTGAAGAAAATAAACAAAGAAATAAATCCTGCCTAGCACTGACATGAAAGGAATACCACGGAGCCAATTTTCTGGAATACTTGGCACTTTCCTCCAGCTACAACATTGTTCATGGAGCTGAGTGAGCCTATGAGCCTGTCTGAGCACTGGCACAGATCTGGCTCTTTTTTAAGTTAGGGATGGGAGGTGAAAGGACATTTTGGGGTGAAACAGGGAAAAGGAGAGTAGGAACAGTGGTTTACTTGAGTAAACTCTCTCTCAGAAAAAAAAAAAAGCCCTACAAAAATAATCCCATTTGAGCTTCTCTACAATTGCCAGACCTGGACTAATTATTTAAGTGAACAATTTAAGGAACAGAACTTGCACTGTGTGCTTTAAAATATGTTCACTTTTTTGCAACACTCTTCTGGTACTGGAAAACCTCTCCAGTCTGTGTGTCCCTGGTGCAGCAGCAGTGAAAACTTGATGTGGGAGCAGGGACAGCAGATCTCCAATGCACCAGTAGCAGCCAGTGCCATTGCAGCAGCTGAGACTCACCGACATTGCTCACCTCTGCAGAGGTGCAGTGTATTCCAGTTGGGACTTGTAGGGGTTTTGGAGCTGAAATTTGCTATACTGCTAAGGAGATTTGAGCCATCCCCATTTTGTTTTGTCAAGGCATGTTCACTTCCTGGCATACCTGAAGGAGGCATTTTCAGTGGCTAGCATTTGAATCCTGTGTTACTTACAAGTGAAACTGAAGTGGACACACTGTGTGATTTCAATAGCAGTCCATAAAGTTGACTATTTTCTGAGTAGGTGTTTCTCATGCTGGCTGTAAAGCTGAGGTCCTGGATCTTGTCTTCTGTCTTGCCCTTGTCTCCCCTCTCATCAGCTTGTTGTCCCCAGGCTTCAGCAGAGCGTTCATTTTTTGCAGCAACACAGAGAGCACAACACTTCTCAGCATCACAGGAGGGAACAGGCTTGATTTGCATTAATTTATGCACTAAGGCTTCCTTTTGTCTGAGGAACTTTTAGCTAATAGGTCCCTCACTGGCCAGAGCCAGGGTCTAATTACATGATAAAATTGTGCAGATGTGGCCACAGAAGAAGAGACTCATGCTGTTAATAGAGTGTTTTTCCACAGTGACTTGCCCCAGTTTGGAGAGAAAATTGTGGTGGTATTTTTTGAATTTTTTTTTTCTTTTTTTAAATTTTTCAGCTGCGTTTCATGTAGGGATACAGCTAAAATAAAAAAGCTGTCAGCCTCACTGGTGAAACTACTGTGCCCAAGCTGGTTGGACCTGTATTTCAAGAAACTCATGGGCTTTGCCCTTCTATACCTGATTGTGGGTGAAGAAGGGACAAAATGACCAAAGCATTGAGGAAAACCCCCAAAGCAAGTGTTACTCAAATGAAGTGTGCAGGTACCATTTGTAGTGTGCAAAGCCCTTCAAAGACCAAATGCAATCCCAGCTGGAGGAATAGGTAAAGATGAGGGAAAGAGAGGCTGATTTGGCTCAAATAGGGCATTTGTATGGGCGGTTAGCAGGGTTCACGTCTTCATGGATTGCCCTATTTTTGTGCAACATTTTTTTGAGAAATGTCCATAACTTTTCAGGAAAGGGAAGAAATCCATATTCCAGCTGCATAAAATTACTGGAAAACTCGGCGTTCTGAGGGAAATCTAGATATGAGATAGTTTTTGGCATGCAGCCTAGGAGCTGTGAACTGCTGCAGTCACTGCAGGTGGTGGTGCAGTGGAAAATCATGTTCTGGGATCAAGGAGGGTTTTCAGAGGGAGTTAATGGCGTGGGTAGCTGGCATAAAACACTACTGGCAGCGAAGAAGGCTTTTACCTGTAGAACAAATCCACTGTATCCACTGAAGTGTTAGTGGAGATTTCCCCTGGTTGCCCAAGAGCCTCCTCATTAGGAACAGGGATGACAAAAATGTGCTTTGTGCTCCTGCTCCCTGGAATCAACAGAAGGAAAGGAGACCAAGCCCCTGGGCTCATGGCATGGAGAGTACCTGTGTGTGAGCTCTGGCCTGCTGATGGCACAGCTATTGCTCCTTGACACAGAGCTGGGCAGGACTTCAGTGACCTGTCCTGGCTGTCACTGACACCGGGCTGTGGGAGGGTGGGCAGCTTGAGAGCAGCGTTTCCCATTAGCGGCTTCCCTCTGCTCACTCCACTGCCTGGCAGCCCTAGTGGGGAGCCCTGCGAGGGGCTTCCAGCAGTTCTGAAGAGAGGGGTGAGACCCGGGGTAACCCCAAATGAATGGAGAATTAAGTGTTTGGTGAACAAAACCTTCTGCCAAGGAATGCTTCCGTGGTTGCGAAACCAGGAGCGCTGCACACAGGCAGCTCTTGGAGGCAAGGCAAGTTTCACAGCAAGCAGTGTGTAGCTGCATTTTCCTTCCTCAGAGGACACAAGAAGTCCTTGTGATAACACGTTTTTCCCTGTTAAAGTCATGTCTACCCCTTGCCAGCACAGAATTACATCTGACTTTGACAGAGAACATGCAATGGCTGAATTTTTTAGCTTTGCCTGACACTTAAAGCTTGTTGAGGGCAAATATTTTCTTAGTTTCAAACTTTCCATTCTAATATTACTTCTAATTATTCACCACTCTGAACAAGCTCAAATCTTTACAGGCAGTAATTCCATCTTCTCTCCTGGCATTTTTTATCTAGACCATAGTGTTTCATCTCTCAAACTCTTCCACCAAGCAAGATGCAGGGGGAACTCCAGACCTGAGGACCTTGGGACCCCGGCCCTAAACCTGACCTCACCTTAACTCTGCTATGGGACAGAAGAATGGTGCTGCTGAAAGGTACATTAAGAGCAAGGGGCTTTATTTATTTGTAGAGTGTATTTCTCTTTCTTACTTTTCTCAGGTTTTCTGTGCTTGTTGCATGCACAGCCCAAGCCTTTGTGTGCCCACTAAATAAAGCCTGTTAGGTGCCACATTGAACACATTACCTCTTTAAAAAAAAAGAAAATCTCTTCTAGGGTTCCATCTGAAATAAATTTCAATTTTTAAAGGAACTGCAAGGTATCTGGACTCAGCATGATGCTAGCATTTTTTTCTAGAAGGAGTTATGTGCATTATTGCTGTGTACAGCCTGGCTAGCAATGCCTGTTGAGACTTCCTCCTGTTGCTTCTCTAAGACTGATTCCCGTATCTTGTAGCTTTTGCAGCTTATATCCATTTGTGCAGAAATTTTCCATTTGTGGTTGCAGTGCCTGACTCAATGCTAAAGTTTTTCAGGTAAGTTTTGTGGAACAGTGATAAGCCTATGGCTCGAGGCAGACAGGCAAAAAAATTATATACTAAAATGGTAGCTTACTTCTCCTACAGTAGTGATCCCACTCAGATGGTGGAGGTTTGTGTCATGAATTTTGCAAATTTAAATTCTTCGAGTGCCACAGTGTGAATTTCTTGAGGGGTTATAGCTCTTTTGTAAATTGCTTAGGAGATTAAACACTCTAACAAGTACGTTGGAAACTCAAGAACTAGTATATCATGAGTAACCAATTATTCATTTGATTCAGTATTTTTAGGTAATTAATTTAATACCAAGGAAAAGATGGGCTCAGAAAAGTGTTGCAAGAAAAATAATTTTTGGAGGGACCAAAGGCAGCAGGACTGGGATACAAAAGCCCACTCCAAAAGGACCTGGTACACTGGAGTTTTTTCTGAGTGCAAAAGAGAAGGGACCATAGCATAACAAATATCTGAGAAAGGGACATTTTTCATCAAGGCACTCACTTTTTTCCCTGAAATAAGAAACCAAGCAAGAACCCAAGAGAGTAGCTGAAGGGCCAGGTGTGTTTGCTCAGGCAGGGTGGCAGCAGGGCAGTGGCAGCCAGGGACACCCAGACCTGCTCTTTGGGTGCAGCCCACACAGACCTGAAGGAGCGAAGAGAACCTCTGAGAAAGGGCTTACACCTGCAGGTGATGCTATAAAAAGAATAAAAAGAAGCTGTCTGCTTTCTTCTCTCCCTCTGCTATTCCTGAGGTCCTTCCTCAAAGTGGGAGGGACCACCCTGCAAGCACTCTGGTATTCCTTCAGCCCTTGTGCTCAGCCTGAGGGTCTCTTCCCTGTCTAGTATGCTATGAGGGATGAACAGTGGGGGAGAAATGGAAACAGCAGTGCCAGGGTTTCAAGGGGAGGCCAAAACCAGCGTGACTGGCAAGTGCATACAGGCAGACTCTTTAGAGCAGTGAGATAACGAAGCAGAGCCCAGCAGGGTCATGATGAGTCTTCCAAGAGAAGAAGCTCTCGGGGCTGTCTGAAAATCTGCCTGTGGCAGCAAAGAGAAAGAGTTAGGTGGGCTTCCTGTAGGAGACATGCTGTGGGCAGGACCCTGCATGGATCAGCTGCAGTGGCAGGCTTTGGTGGGGACCAGACAATATTAAACTTGCTAAAGAGTTTAACCCTTTTCTAATACATGCATAAAAATTTACAAACACGTATAAAGATGAGCTGTGATTACATGCACCTATCCTCTCTGTGAGAAGTTCTCAGGGCAGGGGATTTTCATGGATACCACTACAGAAATTTCAAGTCTATTCAGAGACTGTCAGCTCCCATGAGTGTGGGGCGTACCTCTGCTCTGAGGTGACTCTGGAGAGGAAGGGATAAGGAAGCTTGTGCCTACTGGCTTCTGCTGGGAGGAGAGTGATACAAACCAGCATGGGTTCAGTGCAAGTTATAGTGGGTGGGGATGTGGGTAAGTGGATTCTGAAAAAAACAAAACCAAAAGAAATTATCATTTGAGTCTTTCAGAAGCAGTAGAGGATTCAGAGGAAACTGTGGAGGGGAGGAATAACAGCTGTCCTGACTGGGTTCCTTTCCAGTGATTTTCCATGGGTTGTAGCTTTGCCACATCAGAAAGGTTTGTGGTGAAACTTCTTGTGCTTGTGTCTGTTCAACTTCAGGTTCAGGTCTTTCTTAGGAGACTTTCGCACTGTTGTAAAAAGTCAACATTTCAGCAACAGGTGTTTTTGGAACAATGTGAAGTCTGACAATGTATCCATCATACGAATTCCCTCTCCACATCACTCTGTCATCCCTAATTAGCGTGAACATTAACCACAACAAAAAAAATTTGCATTTTTCACCTATGCAGATGAGCCTTGCCAGCACTCGCATTAATTGGACTGGTTATTCCATCCCTGCTAGGTAAACTTCAGCCCTGAGCAGAGGAGGAGTATTGCTGCAACAGCATCTGGGGGTGATGCACCCCTTAACCTGTCTTGGTGCTGGACAGAAAGGAGAGACACAGCCTCCCCTGCTCCTGAAATCCTGTGCTGTACACAGACAGTATAGGTTCAGAACTTCCCAAAGAAAGCAAAGAGGGGCCAGAAATCAGACGTGGGGAGTGTGGAAAAAATAGACATACATGGTCTGAAACAGGAGGTAGGGGCCGGGATGAGGGAAAACCATTGCCTTTTCTAGGATGCAGGATTGCCTCATGTCCAGCATCTCTTCCACAGCAATTCTTCTCCCTTCCCAACAGCTGGCTGCAAGCAAGCACCCCAGGTAAGGAGATGGGGGAGCTACAGTAAGCCACTGGAAGAGAAGCTTCCTCTTACCAGCAAGCTCTGTGGTCCCACCGTCCCAGCCAATATTGCCGTCTCCAGGTGGGCTCCCATTAATTCACAAGGCTGGGGGAAGAGGTGGGAGAGGCTCCTGTGTCCCACAGCACGCTACAGGCATGTGGATGATCCCCTCTCCTGGGCTGACTGTGTCTCCCTTGCCTTCTACCCGTGTCTGTTCTGGCCTCTCCTTGCTTTGTCCATGTTCAGTACCTTGGTGCCAGGACAGAGACATCTGCCTCCTCTGTCTGTCTCTCCAACACTCTTTCTACCTCCTCAGGACTTTCCTGCTCCCTGCAACTCTCAACATCACCCATGACAGCACGAGCTAGTGGGATGTGGCACACATGCCCCATTTAGTGCTATAATTTTAATGATGCTTGGATAATTGTCCCTGTCTTCATTTTCAAGTCTTCGGGCAAGGGGCAAAGCAGAAAATGTTGCAAAGGGGAGTAGATCTCAGCATCAGGATCAGGTGCAGGGAGCCAGGGTCTACATGTGGTCAGTTGGATATCACTGGGCAGCAAGACAGGTCCTGGGGACTGAAACCTGAGTCCTGACTGTGAATGCTGCCTTGGGCATCTGTCATGACTCCCTTGGTGGTTCAAGGTGGATTATTTCAGTTACTCATAAATGAATTCCTAATCATTGGTTGTTGTCTGAGTTGTTTGCAATGAGGCACTATGGTCTCAACTTCAGAACGGCGTTTTCTACAAGCAGTTGTAGCTTTGCCTGGAATTATTATATCCTATGTAATACTCGAAATTTTGAAATATAGTCAAGGAAATCTGGCACTCAGAGTGAATAGGTACTTCTGTCTTTAGTCTGTGCGCCTTGGTGCCTGGGGTATTGCATGGAGAAATGTCACTCCCTTGTTTCACAAGAGAAACTAATGTTTGTGAAATCCTTGGATACCTCAATGAAGAACACTATGGAAACTCACCAAGTAAACTGGACCTTTCTAGATCAGGGTTTTAACAGAGTGTAAATAATAAATGGATCATGCCCCAAACAGCTACCATTGTTTGTAGGTGGTGACCAATTCTCGCTCTTGACAGCTATGATGGAGGTGAGGTGAGGTGAGGGATGTAGGTCTGGATCAACATGTTTGCAGGAGTTGAAGTCAAGCACACAGCAGGTTTAAAACCACAGCAAAAATACCTGTTCATAACTCAGCAGGACTAGCCTCCATGTTTCCACTCCAAACTAGTCCCAGGATATCTTGGGTTAATCTATGCCTAACCAGTGTTTCCCCCATATTCATCTGTTCCTGACAGAGACCCCAGACCAACCCATCAGCAAAGCTGCTGAAGCTGTGGCAGGACCAGGGCTGCTTCCCAAGTCGTCACTTCACTGGTCACTGGTGAGGGCTTTGGGACCTTGATTTGAAGGTTGCTAATTGAAGATCTGAGGTTTTAAGGTGCTGCAAGATCAAGTACAGTAAAGCCCTTTAGCACTTGGTGACCTTTAGGTGTCCAGAAGCCCAGAAGATTAACGCTGTGCTTAAAGGCTTTGCAGCATGAATTCCAGAGGTGGGTGGCTAACTACAGGCAACGGGGTCTGTTTCACAGTAAATTCCCTGGGTCAGCATGACTGTCTGTGAAGAGTTCTTGAGGGAGAGAAAAGACTCTTGCTTGAGTCTTCTCTCGAAGTGCAAATTCAGACTGCAGTGGTCAGCAGTAACTGCACATGGTAGTTCCCAATGACCATCATTTATTTCTACCTTGCTCTGGACTGGAAGGGGATTGTAATTCCACATGTGGATTTCCTGAAAGGATATGGACTCTCTTCCGTGGGTAATGGCCTCAGGACTTTTTGTCAAAACAGGAGGCATGTCTAGACCATTGCATTGCCTGGCTCTGGGAGTAGATCAAGGTGTAATCTGCTCTTGTTATGAGAATGCAGCTCAGAGTGATGGCTGAAGTATTTTCAACCAATACCTCAATTACCTTTGGAGAGAAAAATTTTTTATATAAGTTTATATAAATGAAACATTTTTAGATATTTTGATGTCGAAGAAAGACATGCTTTCTTTCTCTTCATCCTCCCCTTCACCTATGCTCAGAATCTGTTAATAAAGGGAACTTTGAATGATCTGGTACTCGTCAAAATAATCTACAATTATTCAATTTTATTTTCAGAGCTTTTTGCACAGTTTCTTTCTTTCTTTTCCTCCTTTCTCTCTCCCTCCCCCAACTCTCAGTAGAGCTTAGTCTGTTTTTTTGTTTCTGCATTCTTGAGCTAGCACACAGAGCCACCCTGCCACTGCAGGCATGGCCAAAACCCAGCCATGGCACATGTTGCTGTTTTCCATTGGGCAATTAAAGAGGAAGGAAAGGAACTCAGGGGGATGGTCAAGATTCACCAGTAGGAGCTTAGGGAAAGTGACATCGGTGACAAGAGCAGCTGAGAGGTGCCAGCTCTCTGAAGGGAGCTGTGGCAGTCTGTGGAGCACTCCAGGACTGAAATACCCTTGTTGGCATTGCTGTTAGCACCAGACAGCTTTCCACAGACAAGTGGCGGGGCCTGGCTTGCCCCATAGCGCTGATCAATTTGATCCCAACACAGATGACACTGTAATTCATGGCAGTCTGCCCCAACCAAGGGAACCACCTGGTTTACTGGGGGAGAAAGCCCAGGTGTGCACCAGTGTGCATGCAAAACATAAAACCAGAGCAGTGCAGCCCTGACACAGAGCACGGAGATGGATCACTTTGGATGCACCCCAACACTCAGTTTCAAGGGTGTGGAACAGCCTTGTGGTTGTGGTTAAGGACAGGTTTTCTGGGAACTTTTCCCAGTGAATTTTTAGAAGAAGTTGCTAGAGTTTTCGTATGTGAAGTGATCTTTAGTTGAAGATTTGCAGTAGGTGTAAATTGGCATTTGGTCTCTGGCTGTCAGTAAATCTGCACTACAGGAGGGTCTGTCTTTCCCTTTCTTTGTGGGTATTTTGTTAATTAGCAATTGGAATCAATAATAAAAAATGTTGAAAGCCTGATACAACTGTAAAAACGCATATCGAGCCATGTCCCACAGGAGACTATTCTAGGTCTGAAATTACTCATATTTTTATTTATTTTATTGCACTGTAGAACAGAGAGTTTTCTTTTATAGATGTCATCAGCCTGGGAGACAAAGACACTAGAAGATTGGAGATAGAATTCAAAATAAGCACAGGTGCAAAGTATTGCACTAACATGAGAATAATCACTTTCAAAGAGAGTTGAGAGAGTGACTGGTGAGGCAGCAGTTCTACGGGAAGAGCAGTGCAAGTACCACTCTTGCTAAAATACTGGGTATTTTAACTAAATTAACAATTAGAAAACTTCCACCTTTCAACTATTGTGCTGTAGTGACAAGATCTCTGTTGAAATGCTGTTCAAAACAGCGTTTGACCAACACAGAACAATCCAGAAGAGGTCAGCAAAAATGATGAGAGGTCTAGAAAGCAGTGTGTGTGGTATTAGACCTTCAGAAAGGGTCAAGTATCAGTACCAAATGAGGCAATGCCTTGGTTTCTGTTCTTACCCAGTGGTGTCCTGTACCCCAGGCAGAAATGGACTGAGTTGTCTGCTCTGGCTTTACCTGCAGGTCCCAGGTGTTCTCTTCACAGCTTCCCTCCACCTCTTTCCAGCACACCTGGACTGCAGGCAGACAGTACTTTCTCCATCCCTGGCTGCCATTGTACATTCCTGCCTGAGCAGATACTCTGACTTTTTTAGCCACTGTTTTCTGGTCCTTATTAGTGAACCTCCTTTCCTGCTAATTCTGGCCTGTAAGACAGCTGTGAGGAAAAGAAGTTAATGCCTCAATGCAAAAGATGTAAAAAACCATGAGACATAAGCAAAGCAATTTCTTTGGCACTGGCTGTGGTCTCTGCTTTCTTTCTGCTCAGCAGGTTTCTTAAGGATATTTGATTTGCTTGCTGGCTGTCGTATGCAAGTGGAAATCACAATGAGATTTCAATGACAAGTAGAGGTTTTATGTGTTTTCTGTGCTTGTGTGGGCAGGTAATGCTGAAATTAATTTAGTAGGAAGGAAAAGGGCAGGAATCCTCTGTCAGTGTAGCGAGTCATAACCTGAGTATGAGCCAACGCTATCATACTGTTGTGAAAATTATAGGAATTGTTCTAGGGTGCTTAAACGAAAGTGCAACATTGTTCTGTTGCACTGTCTAGGGAAAAAAAAGAAGAAAAAAGGTGTTTTAGCATACTGGGTCCCAGACAGGAATTGGAAACTGAAAGAAATGGAGAAATTCCATGACAGGGGGCAGGGCAATCAGGCTTTCACAAGAATGTGTTGAAATGTTATTAGTAATTGTAAACAAAAATTGCAATGAGCAAATAAAGAATAAGGCAATAGAAAGAAGACATACATAATTCATAGATGAAGGAAATTAGCTCTATTGATTGTATAGGAATAAAAAATGTGAGAAACTATAAATGTTGTAATTGCTGTGTTAAAAACAGGAATGTGTGCTCAGCCTAGTAGATAAGATAAATAAAATGTCTACATTTCCAGGATAAAGTTTTATATGAAAGCTGGGGGTTGTGGGCAGGTGGGAAACCACCTGAAAATAACTTCACAACAAGGGGAGCACCACCTCTACATGCAGGTCTTCTTTACATCCCGTCGCTAATGTGAAATCATCTCCTCTTACATCTGAGAAATGGCTATACTTATGTTATTTGCTTTAAACCTTCCCTGTCTGCTCATGCATCTAGAAAATCCTGGCTCTTGTCTCATTTCTGATGTCTCTCACTTATATTTTCCCTGCTATTCAATTTTCTATTAATCTGAGTCAATTTAGCAAATGAGAAAATGAGGACCAGATAGCACATAATTTGATTACTCATTTTCTCTTAAACATTTGCCCACATTACTGAAAACTAATTCTCATTCAGCACTACTGTTTTTAGTCTGCAAAAGCCTGAACAGAGTCTGAGGTTATAAGACTAGTCCAGATGGGGATCATGCCTCTCTATAGTCAGTAGAGATGAATAGATGATTTTAGGGAGAGGTTCATGTGAAGGCATCTGTTCCTCTCCATTGTTGTCACATTGTCTCTCTCAGCAGCTATAAAGGGAGCCCATTGTGATTATTTCAGATGGAGACATCTGCACTGTAGATGTCTGTGTTCATTCAGAATCTCACCTCTTCTATCTAAATAATGCAACCCTTTGCTTATTCGTATTTTCACAGAATAGAATAGATTCTGTATTGCCCTTTCCCATTTCTTTGGCTCTAGGTGTGGTTTCTAAGTTTGCTGATGTACCATTTCCATGAGATAGAGCTTGCTCCTTTGCAGGATGCAGTTAGCTGTGGAGTGTCTTATCTACATCCCAAGCTGCAGGTGAGGAAGGTTTGGCAGAGCCAGGCTGTGTGATTTACAATTGATTTATACCCAATTGTAACGGTCAGTTCAACATTACAGCTGCTGAGGAACGTGGCTACTGAGAGCTTATGGGTGGCAACCAGTACCTTGGTAACAGTGTGGGAGGAGTGTAAAATGGCCTAGAGCACGCAGAAGCACACAGTCATTCAGCCAAAACCATTCCTCTGAATTTATTGGCTTCTCTTCAGCAAATGCTGTCTACTTCCACTCCTATTCAGAGTTCCTGGGCACTTGCTGCCTTCAACCTTTCCTACAGCTCACTCAAAAGAGTCCAACATCTCAAATGATCTGTGTCCTTTGGGCAGCAGAAGGTTTTCATGAATATGAGAATATGAGAACTACAACACAACACTGCCAAAAGAAGTTCATATTCCTAAGCGTGCAGTATTTTTAGGGGTAAAAATCAGATATTAATGAATTTCCAAGAACAACAAATAGGTAATTTTTTCAATACCTTCATAAAATAAGCAAACTTCGCATGGTATATGTTTTTGTATGACATAAATTTATTTTCCGTGTTCCATGTAGATTTTAAATATGTCATAGCATCATAATAATAATTTTATAAAATCAATATACTGATTAATGTTATATTAAGCTGTTTATTAAAAAAATAGAAGTTTTTATAAAAGCTAAATAGTAGTGGCAAGATTTTTATGCTCCTCTGCCTGCAAAAATAATTGTATTAAACTGGATGAATAATGAAAGGATGAAATACCTTGTATCATCATCATTTTACTGTAGTCATGTGTCATTAATCAAATTCATCAGTTTTCCAATTTTCTTTAAAATTGTTCTGACATTTTCAAGGATATTAAAATACAAGAGAGGGAGCAAGAAAGCAGGGTAGGTGTGTCAGTAAGAGATCCGGATCTCACCATTGTAGACTTTTTTTGATTTTGATAGTCTGTGTAAGCTGATCTTTGGCAACTTGTTGAGGCATCCAAGCAAAATTGGCACTGTTACGTGGTAGCAGAAATCAGTGTCTGCTCTGCACATATTAAGTGCTATCTGAGCCATGTGCTGTGAAATCAAGTCCAAGGCATCTCACATTTGGCAGCCCAGGTTACCAGCTGTTTGGTTATAAATGGGAAAATTATACTTCCCAAGTTCTGGAGTAATAGCTCTCAAATAGTTCTCCTGTTGGGCTTGCATTTTCTCTTGTACCTCTGAAGTGTGCACAGGAGTCATTTCTCCTGGCCAAATCCCTGAAGGTAGCTTCACCTCCTGCCTCATCCCACTTCCCTGCACACTGGAGGCTCACTGTGCCCTAGGATCCTCCTCTGGGGATGCGAAAAGGCAGGAATCTTATGATTTGAGCAGAGTCTGAGGGGGAAGGTGGATCCTGCGAGACTGTGGACCTGCATCACTGCTGCCAGAGGTGAAGTGGCCAAGGATGATGGTTTTGGGCCAGCAAAGGAGAAATGAATGGGGGAGTCCTGCTTCTTCTTCTGTAACCTTAACCATGTCCCAGGCATTTCTGTCTGACTCCTTCTGCTCCTTTCCATTCATGTACTGCCAAGGGCAGGTCTGAGTGTCCTCGGCTACCACACTGTGACCCTGCCTGAACAAACACACCTGGTTTGCCAGATGTGATTGCACAGTCCTTGTGGGAGAAAACACATCTCCTCTGGATTTTGACATCCCTTTGGAGAAGCAAAATAAAAGTTCTGGTTTAAAAAGGAAAACAGGCGGTGCTTCCATCACGTGCTGTGCTCTTTTGGTGCCTTTCACGAAAAGAATCATCCAACTTTCCATCATCTTAGCTTGCATATATTGCCATCTGTACAGACCACTGACAAGTGTAGGGGAATGCAGAGTCAAGAGTGTGAAAAGCAACATCACCTTTTAGTGGGACAGAAGCAGAGGGAGTAGAACAGGGATTGGAAGAGAAACCTACAAGAGGGACATTCTTTTTCTTCTTTTAGTTCAAGGTCTGGCATCTCATCTTGCTATGAAATCCTGAGGATCAAGATACTTCTTTAAAACGTATTCTCTTGTTTTCGCCTATTGAACAGAGGGAAAGCTTCTGCCAGATGCTGCAAGACTGAGGAAGGGCCCTCTGAAGCATTGGTTAACTCTATATTAAGAGACTCTCAACTCCAGGGTTTCAAATTCACCACTCCCTGCAGTGTGTCACCCTCAAAGACTGTGCCCTCAGGTTCAGTATTACCTTTCTGGAAACCTTGCCTTTCAACTTGTCCCCAGTGGCATTTAGCCCTGAGAATCTCAGTGGGTATCCCAGCATATGTGACTTTGGTTAAGCTTGCTGCAAAAGCAAAGCATACAGTTTTTTATTGAGATAAAAATGGCTGTTGAAAAGAAGGTCATTAAAATCATAAATTACCTAATTTGTTGAGCTTCCCAGGAATCCTATTCAACAGAAGGTATTGGGAGACACAGGGCTTGAGTTTGCTTATTCTTTGTTCCAGACCAGGTCCCTTGTGTTTCTTCATCTAGTTTGACCTGCCTTGCCAAATAGCAACAGGTAAAATGGTTATGGAAGTTGCTCTCAGAGGGCAAACATTCCCATGGCCAAATATCTGCATAGCCAGAAGCAGAAATCGATATTAAGCTTCTTCCACAAGCACAGCAAGGAGCACGTAGGTGTTCCCATAGCCCTTCAGGGATGGTGGATACACCTATGGCCACAGTACCTGCTGCGTGTCAGCTGCTGAACTCCCAGAGGCTCTCCTCATGGGCATGGTGAGCAGGTCAGCAAGTGCTGTGTCACTGCCTGGGTGGAAACTATTGTTCCAATGGTGTTTGTCAGCAGACTGGTAGGGAAAGGCAGGCAGTCTTGGAAGGCTATAAATTCCCCAGTCTGTACACCAGCTCTCCTTCAGCAGATGCAGAGCATGAGAGATGAAGTTCCTTGTGCCAGCTACACTCATCCTGCTCCTCCTCTGCTCCCCAGGCACAGGGGTGCGTGAATACACCTCTGTCCTCACTGTGCCCAACGGAGGTCACTGGGGCAAGTGGGGCAGCCGGCAGTTCTGCCATCATGGCTATGCCAATGGATTTGCGCTGAAGGTAAAATTCTCTCCATTCCCTACCATCTCCTGCCCCCAAGGACTTTCTGCAGGTTTTTCCTCTTCTGGAGTATGATACTCTGTACCTAAAATGACGAGTCTTCTGGCAAATGTTGCCACTGTTGGTACACCAGAAAAGTCTCCATGTGGCTGATGTTGCTGGGAGAAGTCACATGAGTGCAAAAATCTGGATTCAGGGAGAGAGGCATCCACCACCACTGTCTCTCCTGAGACTCTGAGTCTCTGCCTTCCCTGTTGGGTCAGAAATAATTAGAAAACACAAAGAACATGTTACAAGGGTTAGGTCGTTTCCCAGTGACAGCTATCTTTTCCCATGTACTTCCCAAGACATTTTCTCTTTCCCATTACAGAAAGAAGTTGGTAGTGTTTCTGACAGCCATGTGAAGGACTTTTCCTGGGCCTTTTGCCCCTTGCCTTTACCTCTGTCCCTGTGTGACTTCCATTGCAGGTGGAGCCCGATCAGTTTGGAAGAGATGACACTGCTCTGAATGGGATACGCCTGCATTGTCAGGATGACTCAATAACCATTGAGTCCTTGGTGGGGGAGTAAGTAGCACTGTGGTTTCTCTCCTGTTTGCGATGCATCAGCTCACAAAACACCTATGGTGTCGTCATTTTCAGGGGTCTCTTCTCTCTGACTTGCTTTGTATACATGGTGCTGTAGTATAGTGAATTAAAATAAGTGCTTAGGGGTTGTGTTCATTAATTTTGAGGGTTATTAAACATGATTACCTCACTTTACTACTTTTTGTTTGCCCTTGAATTTTGTGCAGAGCACTGTGAACACCTGAAGTATGGTCCCAGGGTTAGAGCCTTTCTTTGGAAATCTGCTACACATGGGGCAAATGTGGGAAAAGGGATTTCTAACCATACATTTAGAAACTGCCTGATCAAAGCCCTGCCCCTGGTGCAGGGAACAACACTGCACCTCTGGAAGGCAGAGCGGCTGCTCTCCCTGGTGCCTGGTGTGTACCTGTCACACACATCAGGGATGCATCATAAAACCTGTGATCAGGCTGCCCTTGGAGTTTCCACCAGAACCAGAACTATCCAATCTCAGACTTCCTAGTGTTTTTCTGATGAGATATCAATAAAGAGAAAAGCACATCTTTGGAAGGCAAGGAAAAAAAAGGAGAAAGTAAGGGGTCCCAGACTGCAGCAAGGAAGTGTTAAGCTTCAAAGCAGCATGACAAGGCAAAGGAGCACTTCCCAGCAGCTCACAGAGCCCAGACATACTTCCCTCTGCTTCTTGTCAGGTGGGGTTCCTGGACCGGCTTCCAAGTCTGCCCTGGAGGCTACCTGATCTCCTTTTCACTGAGAACAGAGCAGTCCCAAGGAGGAGGTGATGACACAGCAGCCAACAACATTCAGTTCAGGTGCTCAGATGAAGCTGTGCTGGTAGGTGATGGACTGTCGTGGGGCAGCTTTGGCCCGTGGACCAACAGCTGCAAGATATGCGGTCTCCAGACCAAGGTAGAGCCCCCACAGGGGCTTCAGGATGACACAGCACTCAACAACGTGAAGTTCTTCTGCTGCAACTGAGCACTTGCTCCGCCTTCATCCCTGCCTACACCTCCCATATCCCACAGCAAGTGAAATATCAGTAAAGCTTTGCTCTAGCTTTATCCTGGGACATGCCTGTAGTGTTTTGACTGCTTGAATCTTGCTTGTTCTGGCCTTAGATGATATTGTCTTTTACAGCTACTGCTACATTAGCATAGCTGAATCATTGCATCAGGTACTGCTGGTATGTTGCTGTGAAAATGCCCAGTCTCTAGCAATTGCTCAGAGCCAACAGATTTCTCAACTTTCTTTTACTCTGATTGGCAAGTTTCCTTGAGGTTTGCTCTGCCCATTTTCCCCTCATTTGAAATAATATTTGACCTATTGATTCAAATGGGGTGAAATAGAAGTTCGGGTGGACTTACGAGAAGCATCAAAGGATTGCTGTCATTGCCCATTCCTAGCTTGAATTGCCTCAAGATCTGTACATGCTTTTTGCAAGCAATCTGTTAGCTCCTGCCTCAGCTCCTGCCTTAGGAAACATGGCTAGAAAGTGTGTTTACCCTGAGCATTCATCTCTGTGGCACTGTGTCACCTGGGTGGCTTGTAGCTCCCTAGGCCTCCCTTGCTGCTGCTTTGCAGTGTGCTCTGCTGGCTCACCTGGCTGCTACGGCAAAACATTTTCATGGGACTTGGATTTTGTTTGTTGCCTCTGGACTTCACGCTTTAAATAGAATGGGGGAGAATCCAAACTAAAAATAAACTCTATATCATTCATCCATTTTTTATGCTCCAATTTGCTGGGTAAGCTGGAAGATATTCCTGGTATGCTGGATGTAAAGAATGTACTTTCAATTCAGGGAAAAATAATGTTTGGAGATAATTATCACACTCTATTGACCCACCAAGCCTCTCTGGCAAGAGTTTGAGAAGACTTGCTGCCTCTCTGAGCACCTTTTAGGAAGTGTAGCTGTTGCTGTTCCTCAAAGCAATGCATTGTGCATCTTTATGTGCTTGTAAAAAAGGTAGGGGCATGGTGGTGTCATTCTCCAGGTGACTGCCTGTGTTGGACTGTGGGGATGCTGTGCCCAGGGCCACAGCTGTGTGGAGAAGCACAGAGCTGATGGTGGGGGTTCCTTCTGCCAGTTCACATCCTCTCCTTAGCACATACATAGCCATCACCCCTCTGGCTCTTCAGCCATATAAATTTTTCTTACTGTCGCCTACCTCAAAAACTACTTGAATAATAACTGTACTTCCTTCCAGTGAAGCACTTACCAAAGCTTCAGTAGTGCAAGAAGAAATCTCAGAAGGATTCCTGCATTGGAATGATTTTATTTTAAAAGAATTAGTATTAAATTTTCCAGTCAGACCTTCTGCTGCAAATTTTCATACCTCTGATTTGTTTAATCTCAGGGTTTGACTTCTTTCTTAACATTTAAAGCTTTTATTATTTGGTATTTCTAAACGATCATTTAACTGCTTTTTGTCCTCCTCTTGACTGCAGACATTTTAAGTGTGCAACTGCTTTATTAAAGAAATGCTTATTTTGTATAACTAGCCCAGTCATCACTTGAAATACTGATTATTAGCTTTAAGGAATCATTTTCTAGATTCCATCTCAATTTGGGAGTTTCTGAAAAAAACCTTATTCACCATATATTCAGCTCTCTATAAACATATAAATCCCTCAGCTCTAGCAATTAGCAAAACCAAACCAAACCAAACCAAACCACACCAAACCAAACCAACAAAAAAACCCCAACAAAACCGAAGAACTCTAAAATTGCAAATTTTTTTAATAAAGAAACCAAGCTAAGATAAAACTAAGTTCTGATGCTATCACAGTTAACTGGAGTTAGCAGTGACCACACTGAATATTAACTTCCAAAATGACTGTTTTCAAGCCCCACAAGAGGACATATTTTAGTTTGCATCTAGTTACTTGGCTCTCATTTTCCTATGAAACAGGAATAATTTCAGCTTGGAAACTGACATCCAGTATAATTACTGAGAAAATATTTGAGGACATTAAAGTAAAAATAGCTGCACTGATCTAAGCAAAACAGGCTTAATTTGATGAAAGTGAGCAGTAATCATGGTGACATGATTGTTTACATCAGCTTCCAAGCCTGGGGAATCCCCGTGGTGAGGCAGACGCGGCTCCATGCACTTCACAGAAGTCTTAGAGGGCCAACTACTGGTCACCTTCCAGCAGAGCATGTTGGACAAGAAAAAACCATCAAGTATTTAATACTACATCACTGCATGATCAGTGTCACCAGCAAATCTCAAAACAGGAAATTTCAAGTGATTTTTTTAGCATGTGAGTAAGTTGATTTTCTTTGTAAAGATACACTGAGTGAATCTAAATTGTGTGTACAGCCAGTTATGTGTGGGAAAAGAGGTCAGGTAGTTCATAATCTCCAGATAGAGAAGATTTCTGAGAGGGTTAATTTTTGGAATGATCATTGCCACTAAGCTGAAGTGCTTGCAATAAGGAACTGCTTTTCTTTTGAGTGATTTGTTCAAGAAGCAGTGCCTGTTTTCTTATATGTGTGTATGTACATGTAAATGTAGATGATGGAAAAACTGGAGCTTCATTTTGCACATTCCTTCTCCAGAGGGTAATTCAGGCTGGAAGATGCTGAACATCTGCTGCTTCTTTGAAAACGAATGATTCAGTTAAGTTTTGAGGTTTCATTGTGGGAAGAATTATTCATAGTGCCAGCAAAACTGACCTTTTATGCTTTCCTGTTGTGCCAGGTGTAACACAGCTCCCCTATTAGTGTGTGAATAGACACTCCAAATGAGAGCTGTTCCAAGAAATGTTTGGAAAACAGGATACCATCTCCTCTTCTCATAGTTTCTCATGTACTTATCAGCGTCTTAAAATCGAACAGCTATTTTTTTATCATCTGAATATTGATGGAATACTTCCATCTGGGTGTCCTCTGATGGTCCACTTGGAAAACATGGGCCATACACAAACTAGAAGGTAGGTCTCAGGCATTTACTTCACTCAGAGGAGAGGAATCCCTCTTATAACAGAAATTAAGGTATAAAAGCATCATCAAAATGTGCTGGAGCTGGTGTGGCTGAAAATGTGTGTAGCTGGAACCTGTGAGTAGCTGCATCTGCATGACTTACAAAGTCACTGTGTGTCTCTGGCACATCTACGAGTCAGGAATCTGTTGCCAAAGAACTAACACACAGTTCCTGTGGAATGTTAGTGGGACTGGTGGTAACACCAAGGACCAAGCAAGAATTATCCCTGAATCTACTGATAACATAGCAATTTTGGATCTGGAGCATGAGTAGGCTTGGGGAAGGCAAAGAGGAGTTTTCCACTGATCCATGCATACGTGGCCCAGCTCCCAGGGAGACTGGCAGAAGCAGCAGGCCTGGAGCTTTCCCGAAGTGATTTTAAAAATTCTATTGAATAAGACTGAATCAGACCAAGACCAGGCCTGCTGTTAGCGGTGCTCCAGTGAACCAAGCTTTGAGTCTGCCTCTGAGAAAGATGACCTCAGAAATCCTAGACTTTATGGCCATATTGTTCCTGTTGCAGAAGGAAAATAGATATTCCATCCATCACAGGTGTTTTGAAGCTTAAGGTGTTAGTTTTTGTGACATGCAGAGAAAACACCTGAAGATGCTTTAGCTACATATCATTGATAACACTATACATGATGAGTGCACCGTGAGCGCAACCTGCCATAGTTAGCAAGTTTTCCAGCCCCATAAAACCAACCCTAATTAGCCAGTGTGATTGCCAATTTTAGTTGTTTAGAAACAACTAAAAACATCTGGTTTACAATTTTCTGAGTATCATTATCTGGAAATGTTGCTACAGAATGTGAGGAACAGAGAACATTAAGTTATGGGTCATGAAAAGAAAAACAGCAGGACTCTGGAGAGGTGGTTCATGAAGGATTGAATTCTGGCTTCCATGCTCCCCCACAACACTGTGCCTGTGGGCATGCCTTTGTCCCACAGGACTGAATATCTATGGTATTGTGCTTGAACTCTTACTTTTTGTCTGAGGAGCTGTTGCGTGGTTTGTACCTGCCTGCCCTGTCTTCATCTCTGCAGAAAGGGAGCCTATCCAAGGCAGTCCAGGCTCCAGCAAGTAATGTTAGAAGCTGTTGTCCTGGCAGGAAGAAGGAGTAGCTGGCTCAGTGAAAGCTGGGGGAAACGAATGAGCTGTCTGGCAATGCGTAAACACAATTAGCAGCAAGGCAGCAACACCAGATATATAGGAAACATATTGCTCTTGGGCAGATAATGTAGAATCTTTCTTAGAGACCTTCACATTTGGTGTGAGTTCCCTGAGCTTTCCACGTTCTACTGGGGCAAAACTTGTAGACGTCAGTCACCATGTAACCCCTTATATCACAGACTGACTCTGTACAGCCCGCTAAGGCTTGGTGGCTTCTGCAGCAGGCTACCAAGCTGGATGACATTTGGCTCCTCTAGCAGCTGGGCCTCTCCAACAGAGGGTGGCAACTATTTCTTTTTGATCACTCAAAACCAGTTCAACAGCAGCAACAGGGTAGTGGTATTTTGGTGCATTTCTTAATGAACATAAACCAGCAAAATGGACATCAATGGCCTCTTTAGTGCTGCATTACAAAGGAAAATGTGACTGTGCTACAGGAACACGTGTGTGAGTTTATTAACTTGGTTTGTGAAAAAGAACATTTTCAGAGGGAATGGGACAGTATGAGAAGTCAGGTTATTGCGTGAGTTATTTCAGGATCAGGCCCTGAACAGGCCTGAGACATCCCCTCTGTATTTCTGCTGTCCTCTTTCTCCTCAGAAAAGAACAGGGGGAGCATTCTGCAGCTGGCTGTGAATGACTTAGAAGTCCATGGACAAAATTGTACATAACTGGCTTCAGTAAAATCCAGAAAGGGCCACTCTTACTCTAAAGGACAATGTCTCTTCATACAGTCAAAAATAATTTAACAGATTTCCCTTTTGCAAGTAGTAGAAGTAGATTAAAAAATTAATTCCCTAATCTGATGCTGTGTCTATAATGCCCTGAAATCCTTGTGCCAGCAATTTTTTTTATGTCTGTGAACTTTTTATGGTGACATAACCAGAAGTAATTTAGAAAGCAACTTTCTGTCTCAGCTTTTGCCACTTATCAAATAAGACCACTGTTGCTAGTTCTAGTTTATTGCTATAGAATCCACAACCTGGCTAGAAGTGCTGTCAATGGGAAAACACAAATTAGATTTTAAAAGTTGATTTGAACATTTTCTTTTCTGAGGAGAAAAGACAAAGGTAAATTCTGTCTCCTGCTAGCTACAGTTTCTGTACTTCACTGTGACAGCAACTTCTGTGTGCTTGCCGGGAAGAGCAGTGTCAAGGGGACAAAGCTTTTCTAATTTTAAAGGAGACTTCCATCTCAGGAAAAGCAGAACCTAAATGAAGAAAATATCACTTCTATTTCTAGAAGTTTTCAAGCAAATATCTGGGAACACATCAGTGTTTTATGGAAAAAAATAACTGGGTTTCTCCTCTGGGTCATGCTGGAGGTAGTGAAGTTGCACATCTCTAAAGTAGGGGATAAGTAAGAAAGGCATAAACTTAGGAATCATTACTGTATAAACAACCTGATGAAAAATTTCCTTTCAAGTCCAACCAAATGACTGCAACTTTCCATGTGAGATTATAACACCCATGCCACGGTGCTAAGTAGTTATTCAGCAGTACCTGCTGAGTCTCACTCCTATTAGAGGTGTAAGAAATCCACTGGTGTCCTCCCAGACTTTAAAACCCAGCTGGAAGTTTATCGATGAGTTATCTCAGAGGTGGCTCACCTTGCATGAGATACAGTGTCACACTCTTGCTTGTTAAGCAGGCTTTTATATGTGTCATGGTTTCCATAGAAACATAACTAAATCTTTCCTCCAGCATAATCCCAAAAGCTTTCACAGACCTGCAAAATACACAGTGAATAGTCAAATCATTTTTTATGCTGACAAAAAGAATGCCACAGTTGTCACCCAGTCAAGTTTCTCACATGGGGCAGAACAAGTTTAAATCCCACACGGCAGAATTGCCTTGCAGCATTCAGACGTTTTCTGGAATCCCATTTGCCTGCAAGTTCAATTTTAAAAAGCTCTAGAGATACCTTACAGAACTGTGTGAGCTGCAGATGGGAAAGACTTTAATTGTGCTCCCAAAGCATGTCGATGAGTGCAAAACCCACGAGAACAGAAACAATAATTATACTGATGATCTCTTCCCCAGGCCTATATTGCTTTCAGTTGTGCATCTTCAAGTGTTCTTCGTGTCGAGTTGTAAAAAATCTCCTTAGTAGTTGGGACTAACAGCATGTAACAGGGATTGTCTAGGCAGAAGGGTTTCCCCTTAAAAATCTGTTTCCTCTTGTGTAATTGCACTCCACTTCTCTTAGCAGTTTAGGACTGCATTCACTTTTCTAGGTCATGGCTGAAGACTTCCTTTAGCTTGGAGAAAAGGAGGCTCAGGAGGGACCTTATTGCTCTCTGAAAGGAGGCTGTAGCCAAGTAGGGATCGGTCTTTCCTCCGAGGCAACCAGTGACAGGACAAAAGGCAATGGCCTCAGGTTCTGCCAGGGGACATTCAGGTTAAACATCAGGAAGAATTTTTTCCAAAGGGAGGTTAGGTATTGGAACAGGCTGCCCAGGGAGGTGGTGGAGTCACCATCCCTGGAAGTGTTCAAGACATGACTGGACATAGCACTTAGTGCTGTGGTTTAGTGGGATGGTGATGTTTGATCAAAGGTTGGGCTTGATGACCTTGGAGGTCTTTTCCAACCTTAATGATTCTATGAATTCACTAGGAGGATGACTTCTTACAGATCTGTGTTTAACCCTGCCTACTCCTTCAGTGTCTTCAACAATGTGAGCAGAGCAAGTTGAAATAAAATCCAGACAAAACTATAATGATTAATCTAATTAATACTGTATAAAGTTCTTTCATTTTGGAAGTTTAAATATACGGCGCTGCTGCAATTCATTCAATGAACATAGGTTTAATGTAGGTGCATGAATAGTTCTGTCACTTTCAACACTTAAAATTAAACAGAAGCAGGTGTTGGGCTGAATTTGCTTGCTAGAATTATTTATTATGAATGACAGATATATGAACTACAGTGCCCTCAGGTGGAACTTACCTGAGCGAATATGGACTCAGGACCTGTAAAATACAGTCCATCAGTGACAACATCCTTGTCTTCTGCTTCTGTTACAGAAACCAGCCAGAGATTTAGCAGTGACCTAACCCTGTTTGTTCTCTGTTTAAAGGATAAAATGCAGTTCTTTCAGCTTGGAGCTAGGTTACATATTCCAGGCAGAGAGAGAAAAATCTTCCAAGGAGCTGATTCAGGGCTGCTGGCTGTGGGTAACCAATGGGTATTGATGGCAACTGATGGCTTGGTCACAGCCCCCCAGACACTGGGGGCTCTCTGTGCACACAGTCCCTTCTGCAAAGCAGATGGCCTTGTCCCCAGCCAGGAGCCAGGCAGGCATCAAGAGCCAGACACTAAACTCCCAGACTCCGCATAGTCTCCACTTCATGCGGGAGCACGGAACAGTTGTCAGCTCTCATTACATCCCCGTGAGTGAACTCAGTGCCTTCCCAGCTGGGCTAAAGCAGGACTGGATGGTGGAGACCTGAGGAATGGCAGCTGCTCTGGGGACTCTCTGCTTCCATGGGGCAAAATCCCTCCCCAGTGCACTGGCTGTCCTGCATGCTTTCCTTGGGGCAGAGGAGACAGGGAGGGAGAGGGCCGTCCCTTTTGTGCTCCTGGCACGGGGAGAGAAGGAGAAGGGTGAGCAGCTCTTGTTGGAGCTGTTGTCCTTCACCCTGGGGGTGACACCCAGCTCACAAGGACTGCATGAGGGGAGAGAGCTGGGCTTGAAAGGAGACACAAACACTGTCTTGAAGCTAAAACAGATTGAGAAACAGCTGTGATCTGAGCTATTGTTTCATGTCCCCATGCTTACCTCCAAGAATAAGAGTTACTTCGTGAAACTTCAGGATTTTTAAAAAAATCAATTAATTTTAACTTTAGTTCAAGATAGCTTAATGTTAGAAGGTCCCAGGAAGGTTGGCAGTTGATACAGGTTTGCTCTGGCAAGGCCAGGGTACCCTAGGAGCTGTCTGGGACCTCTACAGGGATGATCTACACATCTCTGCCAGGGTTATGTTCCAGTCAGACTATTGAACCTCCAGGTGAAGGGACTGGTGGAGGAGCTGAACCCACTACATAGCATCAGGTAGGATGAAGGGAAACTGTCCCTGGAGGCAAGACCCCAAGCTCTTTGTTGCATGGAAGAAGGGATGGCAAAGAGTCCCTGTGCAGGTAGAGGAGGGGTGGGACCGACTGGATGCTTGTGAGTTATTGCAGCAGGAGAAAGGCTCCTTCACCACCTGTGCAGGACCTCAGTAGGTGAGCCCAGAGGCTGTATTGGGGTAGGAGTCTAAGCTGGTTCAGCCTGATCTGTACTCTGGAGCAGTGTGAGCCTCTGAAGTGGTGTTTATCACTTCCAACGAGCTTCCTGCTGCTCTGGTTTTGCTCCTTTGCACTGGGCTTTCCTAAGAAGAAGCTAACCTGGGTGCATCTCCCTGAGCTGCAGGTATCAGAAGGTAGCTGCAGGTAGCACTGTTAGGTGTGTTATATGTGTTCCCACAGTGAGAAACCATCCTGATCTCTAATAGCCTAGAGTCAAAAAATGCAGGAAAAACATGGACAGGCAATGGTGGGTAGTGAAGCAATGTCTTTGATGATGTCCAGCAAATCAGTGGAAGAAATTATGGCATAAAAGCTGCAGGAAAAACAGCAGTGAATAGGCAATTTTAGTTTAAACTCCTCTTCCGAAGGAGACCTGTGGTCTTTTTGCATAGATATTTATAGTATGCAGTCTGCATTATAATTGTCCTTTGAGGGACTAAGCTTCATGAGATGAATAAAGAACAGTAAAACAATGATGTAATTGAATTTTAGAGCATATTTCATATAACAACATGACAAGCGTCCTGTTTCCATTAGCCCTGGAAGCTGTGTCCTTGATTTGAGCACTTACAGTGATGCTGCAGCAGCAGCAGCATCAAACTGGTGGTGATATTCCATATGAGACCCAGGCTCTCTGCTCTACTCGGACGGATGCACCAGCCAGGAATGGCACTGCCCACCAGCATCACCTCTGGATGCAGGCAAATGCAGGCCACAGCCATGGACTTTGATGGCTTTGTGATATGTCTGGTGAAAAGTGAGTCTCTGAGAGATCTTCTCAGGAACCTTTCTCCCAGTTTCTGCTAGAGAGCATTACATAAAAGGAGCCACTGTCACATAGGATATGTACCCCAATTAAACAAGGAACAGAGAGCCCAGCAGAAAGAAAGTGCATCTCTAGCATTACTGCAAGTGCATGCCACCTCCTGGGATGCGAGAGAAAGGAAAAAACATCACAAAACTCCACAAGCAGTGGTTCAATCCTTACTAAAGACCAGAGGCATGCAGACCAAGATGCAAATGACAGTGTCTCCCTTTCAAGTTTTAGACCTACCTTCTAAGAGAAAGCTATTAATCAGGTAAGCTGCAAGTCAGATCTCATCCTTTGGCTGATCCAAATGGCCAAAGCTGGATGACACTTAATATCATCTGAGGTGAGGCAACACCACCAGCTCTCCCAAGGCATAGGGCTGCAGAGATATTCCAGGTCTGCTGAGGAGTCCTAGTCAGATTTTTCAGATGTGGAGAGGGTGGAGCAACATGGGAAAAATCTTGATCCACCTTAGAAGGGAAGTTCACTGTCCCAATGACAAAACAGACCAGTCATTTCCTGCAGCACTTCTCAGCTTCCTCAAAGCCCCTAGACATGCTGGGGCACACCTAACATATCAAGACCTTCCAGAGTGCTAAGGATGTATACTTTCCTTCTTCGTAGCAACATCAACCACAAAGAAGTCCAGTTTCTGCTTAGATTAAAGGACAAAGGTCCCTAGGAATCAAAGATCTTGGGAAAGAGATGTTTAGAGCCATATTACAGCAGCCTAGATGACTATTTACTGTGATGTTGCAGTCTGAAGTGAATGTTGCTTTTATGACCAGCTTTTGATTTGACACCAAGTGCCTCTTTGCTGAATGCCTGTGAGCCAAGGACCAGCTTTGGGTTAGAGCTTGATTTGGGGATGCTTTAAATCCTGAATACTTTTTCTGGACTTCTATTAAGGAGATTCCGTGAGCTCTTTCTGTCAGTCACCATGAGGGTACCAAGTGCTTTCCTGCAGCATTTTTCTCTTGTGGACCCTGAGAATAACCTTCAGGAGATCTTCAGAAGAAGAACTGCTTGTTGTGTTCCCAGTCCTTTTAAGCACTCGTAGAAAAGGAAGCATTTACCCATCACTGGAGTTTGAGATATGCCATCCATGTGCTCACTCACCCTGCACGCTTTTTACTCTGTCTCTTGGAGCTCTGATTCATGCAGATGACGGCTGTGTGGCAACACAGGCAACAGTCCAGCCATCAGACACCATGTGGAGCACTGAGGTCATAAGATACATCTGAACTCACCAAGGTACAGCAAAGACAAAAGGTCTCCAAAGGCAAAAGTCTGCTCCTGCATGGTGTTGCAGGGAAGGAGGAGAATAGGTTGCTGGGAAGGGCAAGAAACCTCCTGATAACCTGCCTTACCTGCAGGAGCATCTCTGTGACGTGTTGGCTCTGCCAGGTTGCTGCCTTCATCCCCACGCAGTGGTATTTTGAGGAGAGGAGCATTGGGTCCCCGATGGCAAAGCTGTCTCATTGTGATCTGATTAATTTGTCAGCAGCGACTCTGACTACAGAGCAGGGTTGTGACCTGTGAGCTGCCTTGTCAGTGTACAAATTCTGGCTGTCTAAATCGACAGAAGAAAAGCAGCAAACATCTAACTTCCCAGCCAGAGTGAGATTCCTCTCTGTTGTGCTCTTTCCGTGCTTCTCATCTCTTTCTCCCTTAAATGAAGATCCATCTTCTCTTCTGGCCATTCCAGCCAAAAAATGATAGCAAGGGAGATCTGCATTAACCCTTGGTATCTGCTGTCGGTCTCCACTGAGCGTACAGCTGTGTCCCAGCCCCTCTCCTGCTCCTCCAGACAGCTCTGGCTCCTGAACCACACTGCTGCTCTGAGGACCTGAGAGGCAGCTCCTCTCCTGTCCTACTGTAGGGTTGCTGCTCTTCACCTTTGCTCTTCACATTTTCTGTGATCTGCTCTGCTCGAACTTGCCTGCACACTGAGGCCAGCAGGAAAATCCCTGCCTTTGGTCAGACATCAAGGCATGTCAGAAATGAAGATGTGGAGCAGCCAAAACATATGATAATACTCTGTCTATGTTTCACAGCCCTGCTACTCAGTTGCTGGTGTTTTACCAGACATTATCCTGCCCAGGGATTGTAACAGCATGTAGGAATATGAGTCCTTTAACAGCTCAAAGTTTAACTTACCTTAGTAAACAATTGTGCTCATCTTGTTTTAAGTTAAATATTTGGCTCAAAGAAGTTCACTGCACAAATATAGCAAAATCTTACAAGAAAGATGGCGAGGAACTTTTTACAAGGGCATGTAGTGAGAGGACAACAAGTAATGGGTTTAAAGTGAAAGAGGGTAAGTTTAGATTAGATGTTAGGAAGCAATTCTTCACTATGAGGGTTGTATTCATCTGAGCCAGGATCTTCTGCTGTCCTTTTAATCTCTGAAGGTGCTTTTGGGGAGGGGCATGCAGCATCCTAAAGCATGGGCTTTATAAAGGATGCAGAAAGGCTGCTGAAAACACAGAAAACACCCCAAAAAAGGATGTAATATGTAGAGGAAATACTGAATTTCTGTGTGGGAGCTTCACAGCTTTTGGGATGTTCAGACTGCTGGAAATAAAACGGAAACATTGATTGTGACCTGGAAAACCTTGGCAGGAAGAAAATATCAGTTAGTGAATGACTCGTTAAGCTCAGGGCAGAGGAAGGTATGATGAGTTACAGTAGGTGGATGCTCAAGATGGAAAATTTGAGTAGGAAAAAATAAGGTGCTGATATAAATTTGACGTGAATAGCTATTAGAGCAGGCAGACAGGGAAGGAGCAGAGTTTCCACCTTCGGAGGACTCCCAACATTAGCAGGATACTTCTCTGGAAGACTCGGGTTGAACACAGATCGCCAGGCTTGAGGAGGAGAGCAAGAATATCCTGTAGTAGTGGTGACATCTGTGGTGAGGTGAGGAAACCTGCTGTTCCCAACAGGACTTCAACTCTCTGGATCAGTGAGCAAAAGGAGTGGGATTTCATTTCATCTTGCTGCAGTCATCAGCTGTTGTGTTGGAACTCCCCAGTTTAGACACATGCATCAGGCAGAGGCACATACAAAAAGGCTGGTTGGGTGTACTGCCTGCCACTGCACTGAGCTCAACTCCTATGGGAGCTACAGAAATGCAAAATCTAGTTATTTAATTAAATTTGTACCACTAAGGTGTCAATAGATAGACTGGTCAGTTTTCCAGAATGACAATATGCTGCCAAAGGTGCCATTTTCCTTTAAAATTGACCATTATGTGCCAAGTAAGCCTTTTACAACAAATACCTGCTCATACCAAGGAGTAGTTTGAGTGGAAGATACAGAAAATAGGGCAGCCTAACCAGAGGCAGGCTGAAATCAATCTCCTGCTGTCCCTGACCCAGAGACTCTCTGTGCTGGGATCTCTGCCACATAAAGACAAGGCACATCCTTGCCTGTGCATTGCAAGGAAGGTCATCAGGGATTTACAGGAACGACACAAGAGAATCTGAGACCTTACATTTGCATTCTCAGCTTCACCCCAGCATTAACCTGTTCTCTAGAAGAATAAACTAGTTTCAGCTTTATGCCACAGGTTCCCCTGCAATACCAAATCCAGGTAAGGGGTTCAACTACCTGTTCAAAACCACAAATCCATGCATTCAGACATTCATTTGGTGCTTGCCTTAATTTTCACACTAACAAGATATATGCAATAATTTGACTGTAAGAAATAAATAGTAAAATTTGCAGGACCATAATGAACAAAGCCTTTTGAAGTCGTCTGACTTTCTCTCGAGAAAAGCTCTTTTAGTCTATTTTTTTGAAGAAAATAATAAAGGGATTTTGGGTGACCAGCAAGTTCAGAAAATAAACTGCCAGTGTTATGTTGAACTGGTCTATTAGTATGGATACCAAGAGGCACTCTGCTCTTCATTTACATTGTGAAGGAATGATTTCACATGCTAATGCCCTCTCTCCATCAGTGTTCTACAAATGGAATCATAACAGCATCTTGCAGTCTTGCCTGAATGCTTGCAATTGTGCAAGAATCCCAGCAGAAATCCATGCTAAGTCCTCAACCTTGCCTCCTGAGAAGTGGGCAGCTTTTTAAAAAAGACCCCAAACCACCTCTGAGCACAGGAACTCCTGGAAGATTCATTATGATTGTGTTCAATCACATTATTTTCAATACGGTTCATGTCAATTTGAAAGAGCATTTTAAAAAGGCAGAACAGGTCCTTCCATAATTACGGCTACACCAGCTGAATTTACAAACTCCCGTAAATCTGTTGACACATGGTAATAGTGGTATTTAATCTTTGTTCTAATATCAGATTTGTACTGCTTTTGTACACTCGGTGCCTTTCATTGCCAATTTCATCCCAAGTGCCCTTCATTTTTCAAAGATGGGTAAAGGAAAAATTTCTCTAATATATGAGTGTCTGGAAATGCATCATGGTGCAGGTTTTATTCTCCTGGAAGAGTGAAATGGTTGTGTCAAAAGCTCTGTGGGAAGGGAAGGGAAGGGAAGGGAAGGGAAGGGAAGGGAAGGGAAGGGAGAAGAGATGACACAATTGACAACTACTCAGAAACTTAGACTGGTCATAAAATGCTGAGTCTCATCTATACAAAAACATAGACTCCCTGTCCTCAGTGATCCAGAACAGAGTTAGTCATTCCTAGATACCTTTGAGAAAATTGCCTGAAATTCTGATTTGAGAAACAAAAAACAGAAAATGTACTTTCTTTTGCATCACAGTTTGTCCATGGAGGAATCAACAGATGCAATTCTGAGAGCATCAGAGTGCAGACAGATCTCTTGGTACTAAGTGAGAGCCATAAGTCAAATACTTCTGTTCTTGATTCTGCAGCTATTCAACATATTCAACACATCTTCAAACTATCAGTTTTCACAATACAGATCAAATTACAATCTCTAAAATTCAATCCCTAAATACTCTTATTTTTTAAAAAAATAACAACCAACACCACATAACATTGTTTTTCCTCTTGCAAGCAACAACCCGTTTATCAAGAGGAGTAATAAGGTAAAGTATACATGGCCCTTCTGCCCATGATGAAATTCTTAGTTAGCCCAGAGCACCCACAGAGCTCTGCTGGCGCCACGGGTGATGCTGGAGTTCGGACTGGTGAGCCTGATGTTCAGGTGAGTTTGATGCACAGAGAGCCCCAGGAGCAGCAGGAATTCAGGAGCAGGGGTGGGTGATTGGATGTGCAGCACAGCCGTGCAGTGCCGAGGGGAGCCTGGATGTAGCTGTGTATTTGCATGGGTCTGGCACCCACTGTCAGCTGCAGGAGTCAGAGGTCTCCACCCTTGTGCTGAAGCAGGGTTAGTGAAACCTTGCTGAGAGTAGTAGGAAGAATAAAGATAAAAATCATACATCCAAGAAATTAAATGTGTGGTCTGAAATATTTTGAATATAATTAAATTGCACTTGGAGTTTTCCCTCACATCAATCAAGCCAGCTATTAAATAATTTTTATGTGAACCTTAGGAGGATTTGATGCCATAAACCATTAAACCCAGATATTACAATTTCCCCCATGGCCAGTATGAACATCGTATTAATCATGCAGCACCCACTGCAAGCCATTTCTACTGAACTGCTTTTGTCCAGTCCCCTAAACTATTACCATCCATCTAGCACATAAATTTCCTGTAATGGATTGTAAGGAGCCCTCTGTGCAGCACGCTGAGTGATCAGAAGAATTGGATTTTTTCCTTCCTTTTCAACATTTTCGTGCATTATCTTTAGTGACTCATATGCTTCAGTTTTTTCCAGGTGTGCTTTAGGGAGAAACAAAAATAACCCACCTCCAGCATAGGCTCAGCCTCTTAGGAGAAACTGCAAGTTTTTGTTATTACTCTAAACAATATTTTCTGTTGCAGAAGATCCAGTTGGAGCCATTACTGTTCCGTGTATCCTCTGGGCAGGAAGTCTCTTCTCAGGCTATGAATCGCTTGCTATTTTTTTCCTATGGAAAAACAATAAACAAAAAAACCAAAGGATCCTCATTGGTAATGCTGTTCACATTACAGGTTGAATTGCCAGAGGAAATACATAGTTTTTCATATGAAAATTTTTCTATGAATCTATACATACACATATAGATTTTCATTCCTGTCAGCATAGCTGTTTGCAGGTCTGCATTAAACAATGAATTCCAATGACAGTGCTGTAAAAGCATCACTCAGCAGCTCTGTTTCTTCTGGGTCTGATGGTAATAGATTGTCTAAGAAATCTGGACACGTTCATTTTGCCAAGGGATCGCGTGTTGCTGAAGGTAATGCACATCAGATGAGGTGTCACACTCTCAGAAGAAGTGCAGAGGCGTTAAGCCAAATTCTGGGCTGTTTATAGTCTCCTTTACCAATCAGAGTATCCAGATGCAGGCTGAATTTATAAATACCAGAACAGGATTTGTTGCATGACAGAAGCTCTTGGAGAGAGAGATATAGGTTAGACTTTTTGCCTTACTATGTCCCAAAGAAAACTGATTATCTGTGTTCACAGTTTAAATTAAATAAATATATTTGTTTGTGGAACGATAGAGAGATTTCAGAAGAAGAGTGCTTCAGACAGCACATGCTGAGGGTTGTAAGGGGGGAAGCAGAGAACAGCAGCCGGCTGTGTTTTGTGCTGTACAGGTTTCCAAATGCTTCAGAGCAGCCCTGAGAAATTTTGCAAGCGTTTTAGAAACAACTGTCTCCAATGAACACTAGTTCTTGGCTCCCATCTGAAAGCCACTTTTGGGTCACTGGTAACTTCCCTGAAGATGGAGTGAGGAGAAAAAAACCTCTGCTGGGGATTAAATGAGAGCCAGAGACATGGCTGCAATTTCATTGTGGCTGTGGAGGCACAAGTGGAGCAGGGAGGGAGGATTGTGGCGGGGTGTTGTATTGGGTTTAGCTGGGGACAGCAAGTGTAGCAGCAAGAAGACAGAGTCTAATGGCATCTCCTTAGCTTTTTGCCTTTCAATCTTTTTGCCTATCATGGTTTGACTAATCCTTTAAATATATTTTGCGTTCATTTCTCAAACAACCAGCAGACATATGGTGCTAATGAGAACTAGAGAGGGTTTGTTTTTTTAATGAGCAAGAGCAGCTGGTAAGCAGAACATAAAATTAAAAATGGAGGGGAAAAAATAAGCCCAAGGGGATAGATAAGGTTATTAATCATAGCGGAATTCCTCAGCTCTCTCCTCTGATGAGAAGGATCAGGTGGAGTGGGACACCAGTGACCTTGAGACAAGTATGTGACAGCCTATTGCATTAGGTGAAAAATAAGTGACTGTCTGATAGATTCAACTGTGTCACAGCTCTCCATGGCGGCAGAGATGCTCTGCCCTGTCCCTGTGCAGGCAGTCTGGCTGGTGGCAGCCCCTCCAGCTGCCCCAGACTGTCACAGCATGGTCCTTCCTTTAGGAGGGAAGCCTGAGACACCTTGTGGGTGCAATCTGCAGAGAGACAGGTGAGCACAGAGCAGCAGCAACACATTGGAAAGGGAAACAACTGGAAAGTGGAAAAAATTCCTCCAGTACATCCGGGGGTAAATTTGCCATTTCTGAGTGGTGCTGCATTGCTGGGAGGGTTTGTGGCAGATGCTCACAGCTTTCTTTAAATGAAACCCACTTCATTTTCTGCTATTTGAACATGTCATCCTAAGCAATACAGAACAATAAGGGAGCTTTCCCAGGATGCACCTCTGTCTGACTGAGAGGCTGAAACTAACACAAAGAGCCATCCTGCCCAGCAGCCCAAGGTTTCTGCTGTACTACAGTGCTGCTTTTTAAAATCAAGCCTATTTCATTTAATGACTTGAGGCAGGCAGAGCCCAGCTCACAGCTTCAGTGCTGACTTGCATTCACCAGGAAACATACTTGGCAAGACTGCTGAATCAATCTGCCCCTTCCACTCAACAGAACTTGTCTGCATTTTCTTGAAGCCTGTTCCTGCTAGAAGCCTCCTGCTCACAGGGTTACTGTTGGCCTGTGGTCAGGGCACCTCCTGCCCCAAGCTAGACAGCACCTGCGTCAGGATGGAGGCCACTACAGGCATTACCCATCCTGTGATGTGGGGACCCCCAAGCTCTCAGGGGCCCTGAGCACCACCAGCTGCACTGGCTCCATGGCTGAGGTCGTCCCTGTCTATCAGACCCTATGCCCTTTGTCAGAGAAGCATGTGTTGTTTATAGGTATGTCCGACTCTTAAAGTCAGGTTGTCCTCTGGTCTTTGCACATGCCTGGCCATAAAAGACAGAAATTATCTGGCCTAATTCTAGATGTCTCTATGTGAGCCAGTCTGTTCTCACAATCCAAGGACAGACAAAGAAGGTGGGATTTGTCTCTCCTAATACAGACACAGTAGTTTGGACAGGTTAGTAGCTTTAGAAACCTTTCCCTACTGTGGCCACGTCAAGGACAAAGGGTAGTCCCATCCCTCCATATGCTTACTGGAGTACGCTTTGATCCCAGTAACTGTGGGGCAGAAATACAATTGTGCTCCTCTCAGCAGGCTAGGACATTTATGGACACTGGTGCTGCTTTCAGTGTTGGTCCTTTTGGTGCTGACAATGGTGGGGAGGGACAGGCATGGCCCTTTAGCTAACCTTTATTTGAAAGGATCCAGTTTGTACCCCCTGAGACCCACTTTATAATGCACAGAAAAAGTGGGTGGCTGCAGTGTGCACTCTTGATCTGAACTGCAGCATTGGTGTGGACATACCTTAAGAACATTTAACAGACTGCAGTAAGAACATTACCCATTGCTGGCGTCTGTGGCACTCTTGATCTCATAATTATTATGCTGAGAGATGATGACAGTGATGATGATGATGGCAATGATTTACACAAAACAAAAGTAGCCTCTTTTCTGAAAAGAATCTTTGGCAAATTATTCATCCCTCAAATTTTGTCCAGAGCATGCCCTTAATTTCCAGAGTCAAAAGCATGCTGCAGTAAAGTGACCACTTTGAGCAGGAGTCTGTGGAGTGCCTTTTCTTCCTTGAGCAGTGTAGCCACTTTTTACTCCTCCGAGGTGTACTGAAGGTTGCTTTTTCTTATAATTGAGCAAAATGTAAATTGTTACAGCTACCAAGGTAGCGGACCAGCCATTGTAACAAAGGATGACTTCTTTACAAGATGAAATCATAAGAACCTGGCTATATGGGAGAAAGTTCTTGTTTGAATATGTAATTTGAACAAGTAGCAAAGAGAATCCTCACAGCTGAATGACACTAAGTGGCTTTTTCTGTTTAATAAATATAAAAAATATCTGTCTCGATCAGTTGGATGAGTAATGGAAGCACTCAAACCCTCAAGAGACACTTTTGCTGTCTTGCAGGGTTGGATTCCTTTTGCATCTGGGATGAGAAGAATTGAAAAGGCAGCAGTGGGAGATGATTGCTGCTGCTAGCAGCAGCGAAGAATGAGTGCAGATGTATTAGGTTTTGCCCCCTACATGGTAACAACCTTTCTAGGAACAAAGAGATGCAGTGTGCCATGGGATTTGATGGAAAAGAGGGGTGTGAAACCTCAGGGGCATAGCTGAACATGCTGGGTTCAGAGACAGGGGAAATCATCCCAAATCTATTTGCTTCTTATGTCAACCTGTAAGGCCTTTGGTGGACATAAGCATCAGGCATGCTGTGGCACTCTGTGCCTAGAAAATGCTCTCCTGCTGCATGCTCAGTCCCAGCAATCTCCTCAGGAAAAGGCTCCACGTGGCTCACTCTCACCGGGACTGACAAGTGCTGTTTGAGCTGTTTGTGCTGTGAGATTCCCATGAGCCCATTGTGGGGGATGCACATTTTCAAGATCTGGCTAAGGCAGCTCTCTCTTATTCACTCCCCTATGATAATTATAGTGATATTTTTTGCTACATACTGTGCTGAGAGGGAAAGGTCCTGTGGTGTGCCTGAATGTTGCACAGTGTAAAGCAACACAGTGCTCCCTTCTGCCTCTCCCAGACCCCCCCTCAATCTCTCAGAAGGGAGAAAAAGGCTCACGTAAGAGGGGTGTTTCTGCTGATGTTATTCAAATGAGCAATGAACAAATAAAATGGTATTTAGGCATTGCCTTTGCTTCTCAATAAATTTCTCCAGGAAAAATTACCCACAGTGGTACTTAAACCTCCTTGGGAGGTCTGTAGCTGTTGACAGTATTTTCTTTCCTGCCTGCTACAGTTTGAGGGGAAAAAAGTATTCTTTATTGTACTAGCACAGCCCACAAACTTGCTGAGGCCCAGATGTGAAACACTTGTCCTAGAAAGAGCAAGGAAGAAAAAGAAATCTGAAAATAAGGAAAAAAAAGTAAAGGGAGACATTTGTAATTATAAGAAATTCCTCCTTCTGATTTAAAAAATTCCGTAACTTATTATGAACTTCAGTGTTTGTAAGTAAGAATAGAAACTCTTTGTATGGAAGAGTTGCTGGATAACATGTTTGTTCAGAACAGAAAGATTCCAGGGTGAAAAAATCAATACTCAGAGGGGACTGAATGGCTCGAACTATGGGTAAACATATGGAGGCTGCTATGAAGAGCTTAGCACTCTGAAATTCACCCGGGTCAGTAGAAACAGAAACTAATTTCCGGCTAGCATCTCTTCTGAGGCCATTTGTTAGAACCTGTCAAGTTGATATGACCTCTCTTTCCAATCTCAAGAGGGCAAATGCTTCTATTTCCTATTTACAGGGTGTTTATCATCAGGGCAAAAAGAAGTCAGCCATTAGACTGGAAAAAAAACCCTAGCCACAGAAATAGGTACAGTTCCTGCAAGGCAGAGCAATAGCATATTGCAGGAAATTTGCACAGCCATGGATCACACATTGGAGAGCAGTGTTGACTGTAGTCACACTTACATGAGCTTATGCAAGTACAGGGCTTGGTTGACTTTGTGAGAGAGTCAAATCAGTAAATGAGAGATGTCACAAAGCACGGTCAGGAGAGGGGCTGCCTATTTGACTTTTGAGTACACGTGGTGTGAGGGATGCAGGAAAGGCATTGAGCCTCACCACCTGAGCCAAGGACAGAGCAGTCATCAAGGGCAGGTGACCGATTTGAATGATTACAGGATAGAATAATATTGACAAAAGATGTTTTAAGGAAATGAAATTATTCCAGTAGAAGCTTTGTTTTTACTGATTAAGAACCCAAGGGCTGCTGAGCATGGACTTACCTCAGTCACATTATTTTCTCCAGCATAGTGGACTGGTTGAACTCTTCAAAGGAAAAAGCTCACTACTAAACGCAGAAAAGGTTTGGTGACAACTGTAATCTATCAACCATGATTATTTCAGCATATGTTGGAACCAGGCAATTTTATCTAACTCTAACTGGGAACTGACAGTTGGTGAGGAGATCTGTCTTTGCCTGTGGAGAAAAGGTCCTTTCTATCCTGCTGCAGCATGATTAATTTACCCCCCAAATAATATCCCCCTCTCAGAAGATCAGTTGGAATGTCTTGGCTGGGAGCAAGTCTGTAGAGCTGCATGTCAGCTGTGCTATTACCCGTGCAAGTCAGAAGTGGCAGAACAGGCAGAATTACAGCTGTGACTCATGTGGTGATGCTCTGGAAGAAAGTCCATTGTGAGAGGGCTTGGTGGCTGTCAGCCCCCGTGACCTGCAGGAGCACTGGGAGTGGGAAGTGTGAAACATCCCTCTGAGTTCACAGAATCACAGGATCATAGAACATGCGGAGTTGGACAGGACCCATCTGTGTCCCCCGAGTCCAACTTCTGGCCCTGCACAGGACACCCTGAGGTGACCACCCATCTCACACCCTGTGCCCGAGAACATTGTCCAAATGTCCCTTGAACTCTGTCAGGCTGGTGCTGTGACCACTTCCCTGAGGAGCCTGTTCCAGTGCCCAGCCACTCTCTGGGTGGATAACCTTTTCCTGATGTCTAATCTACACCTTCAGTGACACAGTTTTAGGCCATTGCCTCAGGTCCTGCCACTGGTCATGAAAGTGAGGAGATCTATACCTGTCCTTCCTCTTCCCCTCACAAGGAAGTTGTAACTGCAGTGTGTCCCCTCAGTCTCCTCTTCTTCAGGCTGAACACACCAAGTGACCTCAGCCCTCCTCATAAGCCTTCCCCTCAAGGCCCTTCACCATCGCCATGGCCCTCCTTTGGAAGCTGTCTAATAGCTTTATATCTTTTTCATATTGTGGCACCCAAATCTGCCCCCAGCACTCGAGGTGAGGCCGCCCCAGTGCAGAGCAGAGCAGGACAATCCCCTCCCTTGCCCGGCTGGTGATGTTGTGCCTGATGCCCCCCAGGACAGGGCTGGCCCTCCTGGCTGACCAGTTCCAGCGAGAAGATGTTCAGGCCAGTTACGGCGGCGCTCACAGGCAGTGTGTAAGGTCAGTGACACATCCCATCTCGACATCAGTGACCACGTTCTCCGTTTTTGTGAGGAACATGTAATGCAGAGCACAGAAACCTGTGAGGCCATGCAAGACCTCACTAGAGTGGCTTCCTTCTCCTGTGGACACTCAAGCTGGTAATTTCAGATCCAGTAAGAAACTTCTACATGTTGGGTCACTTGGTTTCACTACAAATAGATGGGTATAAGCATATCAAACTCCCTCTGCATGCCCCACTCAGGAGAATACCGTAACCTGAAACTTCCAGGTTCTATAAAGATTTAGATATTGTGGTTGCTATTCCTCTTTGCCCATTGAGAAGCTGCTTTCGATTCCCCAGTGCTCTCATTGCCTTGAGCCTGACCCAAGTGAGACTGTGGGCAGCCTGCACTGTAGCTGCTACTTGAGCCTTACCATAAGTCATTCTCATTTACTTGGTGACCTACTTTCAGCTGTTGCTACCTGCAACAGATGAGAAGTGGCCTGTATCCCTTCCCTGCCTGAGATGAAGCCCAACATGTGTGCTGAAGGGCAGTGGGCCGTGTTTCCCTAGAGACTCCCAGCTGGCTGACAGCTTCCCATCCTCCCTGTGTGCTCCTGGCAGGAGGTGACACTGCAGCCACCACAGCACAGGCAAGGCACAACCTGCACAGGATGAGACTAATATCAGCTGGTTGGGTTAGTGTCTTTCCTGTGCAAGGAGAAAAAAATACCTTCCTTTCTTTGCAAACTGACTGTATGTGCTGTAGATGATTTCCATCATACTCTTTGTCTGTATTACCTACATTAATCTAGTACAGCATGGGATGAAAATGTGCCCCTGAGACTAAGCATGTACGTAACTTTAACCACCAGCTGCCAACATGGATGCAAAGTTGTCTCTTCAAACTGTGCATAAAACCTTGTGGATAGTGACATTAAGTAGCTCTCTTTTATGCAATGCAGGCAGTACATTTTTTTTAGTGTGTTGACACATCATTATATTTCTCAACAAGGCAAATTAGAGCAATGATATGAAGTTTTGTCTTGAGAGTCTGAGGATTTTTTATGGTTCTGGGAGCCTGCATTAAGACAGTCTGTAAAATGGGGTGTAAATATTATAATGATGAGTTATTTCTTCCTGCTTGCTAAGAAGCAGCAGAACCGCTGGTAGAAGCCAGCATATCCCATATGGATTACTTGCATTATATTTTAACAACTGCTGCATGTACTAATTGCTTTTAGTTTATAGGGACCAAAAATAACATTATGAATACTCGAAAGAGAACTTACATTTCGTACATGACAGCCATGGCTAACCATCTCCTCAGCTGGCTCCTTTGTCCTGCTCTTGCTGTGAAGACACCCATGTGGGATCTTCCTTTTCTGTTTTTTTTTTCTGTCACCAGTTTTGATGTCACTGTGAACATGTGCAATATCCAGGGTCTAGCTGCATGACAACCTGCCCCACAGGTGCCTACAAGGATGGATTGTCCACGTCCTTCTGATTGCGGGGCAGATGGGGTGTATATTGCCAGAGTCACTGTGGTACAACCTTGGGCCTGCACAGCCCTTTCTGCTCCTCAACCCCAAGAGCCATGGACATCATTCTGTCTGTGACAGCACAGCCTTTATCAAGAAAGGTGACTGGGATTGGGGAGGAGTGCAGCCACCATGTCATGTTACTTGTTTTGGACACTACTTCTCCCTGCTAGCATCTGCTGGCAGCCCATCTATTCTGACTAGCCAACAGGTATCCCGACAGACTTACTGTGACACACCCCACAGAAAGGGCATTTCCACATGACCAAAGAAATGTAGAAATTAATATTCCACAGGACCCCTCATTCCCTGTGTAGAAACATGTTTGGTTTTCCCTCTTCTTGTTTCAAAGAGGTATAATTAAATACAAAAATAAACAGGGCTGGAGCTCCTGAGATCTCCTTCTGCAAATTCACTGTGTCACGGACATTTGTAGTTTAAACTTGCACACTGCTGAGTGCTGGCATCTGCTTGGGCTGCACCCCACCTCCTTGTCAGGGGAAGGGCTGGGTGAGCACAACTGCACCCTGATTTTCCTATGGAGAAAGCCTGACCACAGCAGCAGGGCACAGTGCTGTGTGCTCTTAGCTCTCACAGGAGGCAACTGTGGACAATCTCCTTACATACATTTAACCACATACATGCTGAGCGGCTGTTCTGTAAGTGCTACTGATATATCATCTGACCTTCTGCAAACCACAGGACCCATCACTCTGCTTTGCACCCAGTAGTTCGTGTTTGATCACAGTAGGACTTGTATTTTGCCACACATAATGTTCAAAAAAGCCATCCAGCCTTCATGTGACACTACAAAGGGGGAGAGAACATACCATTTTCCTTGGTCATATGTTCTGTTGGTTAACCATCTTTGTTCTCGTAATTGTATGCCTTATTTCTAATTTAAATGCATCTGACTTCAGTTTCTAGCTGCTGCAACTCATTTTTTTCTCTGCAAGATGCAGAAGGAATGTGGTACTGAACATCTCTGCAGTCAGATCCCCCTCCAGCCTCTTCTTTGATACAGCAACCATAATGAGTGCTTTAAGCCTAGTGAGATATTTTCCACAGTCCTCAAATAATTTCAATATAATATTTTTAAAAATCTTCTTTTTTTTTTTTTTTATCAGACCCTTGAACTGAACAAATTATTCCAGTAACAATTTCTGTAAACAGAAATGATCTGAGCTGCCAGCCACTGCCTGCATCTTTCAGTTGCTCCTGCCATGCTTGGTGAGACCTCACTGCTCTCAAGCTTGTCCATTTGGACCCCTTGTCCCTGGTGTTTCAGAAACCATGGAGGCTGCATCTCTTGCTCTAGATACAGAGCTTGATATTTGACTGTTCCCAACACTTAATTTTGAATTTCACTTGCTGTAGTTTAAGGTAAAGCCAGATAAACACCTCAAGAATCAGACCTTGAAATCCAGGTTTCTCTCTGTGTTTTCTTCTCTCATTAGTGGGCTACAAAGTCTGCTCTTTGTTTATTTGTTTTCTGATTCTTCAAATGTGCCCTCACAACTGGGAGGACAGAGCCATCAAGACAAGTGAAAAATGATTTTGTGGGAGCCCTGGTGCTATGCCAGGGGTTTGGGTATTCCCTTGACAAGAGGGCAATCAGTCCCAATTCATCCAGCCTGAGGATGACTGGAATTTGTGTCTCCCCCTCCCTGGGTGGTTGCTCTGATCACCAGCCTTTTCTATCACCCTCAGCATGAAAACAAAAGGAACGCGGCAGCGTTGCGTACCCAGCAGAAAGGTGACAACTTGGGAGCAGAAATCTGTTCAGGGGGTGCATCTCAGGCTCCCTTAGGTACCATGGTAGAAAGGCAATAAACTTAAATTTCCTCCAGACCAGACCTTAACTTTAGAATCTCAGGAGGCTAGTCCAGGTTTGAAATCCTTAGCTGGGTGGCCAGAGGTGCTGTTTAAGCCCTTTCATTCAGCTGGAATCAAGATCCCCAGCTTATTACACCCCAAGGAATGTTGTATTGAAGGATCTGAGATGTGCAGACAGTGAGTGCCAGTTATGCTTTCTTAAACAACATTTTCTTTGTAAATGGAGAATATTTCATCAACAATATTAAATTAATTCCCCCAAACAGTAAGCATTTTCTCACTTATTACAACTATTAGTGATAGTAAATCCGTAATTAATGGCAAATATGATTGCAAACCCAACACTAAATTCTCCTCTTGCAGGCATCAGTGTCACTCTGGGGAGAAGGTAGTTCAATGCTGTAAATGTACAAAATTTGGGCCATTGTTACTTGATCATGGGTTTGAAATGTCTTCTTTAATCTTTTTGTTGAGAGGCAAGCGACTGCTTCAAAGGGGAAAATGGAAGGGCACATGAGTGAATAAATAGTGGCCAATAGAGAATTCAAGCATTCATGCACTAAAGTATGATATTGTGCACACTGGCATGTCTCATAAACACCTTTGGATAGAATCTACGTCAGATCACAGCAAACCCTGACAGATGAGCCATTTGTGTTGTGCGCCTTTTGCTTAAAAAAACTGGAGTTTTATAATTTGATTGTGTAATGTAACAGAGCTCTGGAGTTTAGGAGGCTGAACTGTATTTTAGGAAAAAAAAGAAACAAAGAGAATGCAGATCAGATTCCTAGATCACAGGGTGTAAAGACAGCAGGTATCAGCTGTGGGTGCAAATTTTTTGTGTTAAGAGAAGTGCAACAGGAAGGTCTTTCCTTTGAGTGCTGGGCAACATTTGATTGCCTTCCCCTTACAGTTCTATGATTTTTTTTTTAATCTAGGCAGTTAGTATCAAGACACTGGTGCCATGTCTCTCTTCTAAAAGCATTTTCTAGTGTTGTACACATTTGTGACTCAGCCAAGGTCTTCTCAATGAAAAGCTAAAATGAGTCTGCATTGAATTAATTAGTTCAAAGCAGCCTGCAGTGTTTGCCTACAAGTGTGAATGGGTACTGGGGCTGGTTACCAAACCTGGGTGAAAACGTGTCTGTTTTAAATGGGATTTCTGACAAGGATTTGACTGACTTGAAGTAAAATCTATTTAGTTTCTGCCAGTTTTGTGTTATTTTCCTCTTTGGAAGGGAAAGTTTAGATATTCTTGAGCATTGCCCTTACTTTCCAAGCAGTACAACTGGACCTTTAATGACCTGCAGAATATGACGCATGAAAAGAAAACAGTCACTGACACGTAACATTTGTAAGAACGCTTCTAACAGAAAATCAGAACAGAAAGTTTCATGCTTTATTTCACATGTCTTATAATACTGGAATATCCATCTCACCATTTATGATCTGTCTGGCTCTTCACTCCTGATAACTTCCTAAGTGCACCCAGGGGCAGAGCTAAATAAAAGTCAAAATAATCCCAAGTAAAGAGATATTTGCCCTCAGCACTGCTTTTCTTTCTCCAAAATGAAAGCGTTTAGTGAAAAATTCTCACTAAAACCAAAGACAATACTTCTGTTACCACTTCTCATCCAGAAGAGAAATTCTTCAGCTTCTACTGAAAGTCAGAAGAGTATATAAAGGTTATTGGAAACATATTGCTATTTCTGTCAAGTTAGTGGGACCAGAAGGGCCTTTGATCTGGCCTAGTGTGAAAGTTCTTGTATTTTTATTTAATCTAAAGTAGCATTGAACAGATCAAGAATTGTGGGTGGTTTTATCGTATTTCTGCAGGCTAAGAAATGTATGTCCCAGCTGTTAGGTCTTTGTAATCTTCCATGAAATATAAGAAATTGCTGTAGCATGCTCTAAAGGAACATATCTGCATATGTGCTTTGTACATTATATGAAAGTAAGAAAATCTATTCTTGAAGAACATTTGCTTTTTTTTGGTATGCATCAGTCACTCTTCATTCTTCTCCTTCCCCCTGTGTCATGCAGAGAGCATATTTTGCTTCACATGACCTACACGGTCCATCACACACTCCAAAAATCCATTGGCACACATCACAGATGATCAGCTGGCTAAAAGTGACTCAGAAGTAATGGATTCTACGGATTGCTTCGCAAAACTTCTAAGATAAGGCCCAGATTCATTAGGAACATTTAATTTTTGGTGATGAAAAATAATTGTTCCTGGGGAAATCTTCCTCAGCTGCTGCATTTGGGTTACAGCAGACTGGTTCCATACTCCCTTTAGTTTTTCCTCATTTGAATGGATTGTGGTTTGTTTGCTCCTTTTGGCTTCTCTGCCCAGAATAGGATCTTTACCTCTCTGCTTCTCATGAGATGAAGGTTTGTAGCCCGGCAGCCCCAGACCACCTGCACTGAAGCTGTGTCTTCCGGTTGCCAGAAGTTTGAATACATTTTTTTCCAAGAAATTCTGCCACCAAGCAGCCTGAATTTACAATTTAGTCTCCAGGGACAGATGCATAAGAGCAAACTGTGCCCAAGCTTTGTAGACTCTTTCAAAAAACCAGTCTTGCTTTTAACTCAGAGTTTAACTACAGATGGTGGCTCAGCTATAGAACACCTGCACACAATTCAATGCCTCATTTCCCTCCTCCTTCATGAGTCCTCTAAGGAATGCAGTGCACTTCTGCAGATGGCTTCCCCCTCAACATGTCTCCTGCAGCCCATCTCCTCCCTCCGTAGCTGTTTCCACAATGGAAATAACCTCATTTCTGCAGAAGTGGATCCCTCAGCTCTTCTCTCCTGCTCAGTTACCATTTGTTGGATATCCCTCATCAAGTGACTTGTTCCCTACCAGAACATTCAGTTAGTGACTACTTAACGAAAATACAACTATTAGCAAATTATATGCGGAACCAAAAACTTTTTTTTTTTTTCCATAGTGTAGGGTGTCCTAAATGGTCAGTCTCCAAAGTTCACTCACTGTTCTCTGCTGGTCATAGCCAGGTGCAAGCACTACTCCTGCCATCTTCTGGGGATTTTCCTCTGTGTGAGGCACCCCATTGAGAACACACAGCATCCCCTGAAAATACTACTGTGTAAAATGCCAAGAATTCAGAGAATTCCTCAGTTTTGATAACTTTAGTGTGCTCTGTGTATAAAGCCCAGTGTCTTTTTAAGCAGCTGGCTCAAACCAGTCCTTCAAGACTGGCTGAAGTGTCCCTTTCTTTAAATCTTTGTCTTTTTGAGGAGAAATGGCAGCAGTTTTCAATTTTTAATCTTTGTGACAGTCTTCAGTGAAATAAGTGTGACTAAATTTCTGACTTTTCCTAAATCTGCCTTCATTCCTCCTTTAGTAAACACATGTCAAAAGCAGCTGAGGCTGGGTTTGGTACAACATTTGTTTTTCTTCATTTACCTGTAACAGGACTGACTGCTCTAACATCCTTGATTTGCACGTGACTGCTAACTTTTATTCTGCAAAAGGCAAGATCTGGCCAAATGACACCCTTGCACCTTCCCATTGGCAAGCTTGGTCACCAAATACCTGCTTGTTTTGTTTATGCCATGTTCATTTGCTATACACATGACTTTGCTTCAAATCCCAACAGAATACAAGTTCTTTTTACTACACAGACATAATTCTCTCATGCTTCAGTGCCATCCTTTAAAAAGCTGCTAAATAATAAGTAAATAAATAATCAATTTAGAAAAACCACGCAGAAAAGTAATCAGCATAAGAATGTGTGATGTTCCCCAGCAATCTCAGCTTTTTCATACTGCACAGGCTTTCTTGTCTTTTTTTCCCAAGTCCGCTGCCAGAACTATTTCAGAGAGATTCCCCAGTTACCTTTGATGTTCCCTACAGATCCCTCCTTGACACAGAGACTATAAAAGCAGTACTTTCAAAGAAATTGGAAACCTTGTTTTCTGCAAAAGCTCAGTTCTTGATCTTCTCCAAGGAAAGAGAGTATATTCCAAGTCTCTACTCCAGATATAGCAAAAAGACCAGAAGGTGCCAGATAAATTTATTTTCTGTACCACCTAATGTTATTTCTATATCTGTATATTTATAAATCCTCCTTTGTTAGGATCTGCACAATGTAAAAAGTGAATGGAAGTGGTATGAGCTATGTTTTGTTCCTGTCAGATGTAGCTCTCAGAAAAATGTGAGAGAGGTCATGGTCACCCAAGAGAAGATGAACAAGAGGCTTGGATTCCTTTGGATATCTGCCAGTGGATATCAGCTGATTCTCTTTGGACAACTCACTTGAGTAAACAATTTTCTTCTTGCAGCAAGTTCTTTGAGGCTGCTGATACCCACGAAGCTGTCAGGACCTCAACCACGCAGCTGTTCTGAAGCGTGGTTCCTTGTGTGGCACTGTAACCAATGCTGTGTGGAAGCTTGGGTTCATAGTGCCAGCTACAGAACCAACAATTCCACTTGATGATGAATTGGGTTGCCTCTCTCTCCTTTCTCTGTTAAGACTTATAACTTCATGTAACATTATGAAGAGATTATGAAACAGAAGCCTCAAACTTCAAGAGTTAAATTACCAAAGATTTTCAAGGGAGCAGTTATACAGTGCAACAGGGTACTTTTAAGCATCTTCCTTTAATCTAGGCTGTGATGAGGATATTCCTGCCCTGGAAAGCAGAATGAAATTGTATTCAATTTGAAGTGGAAGGAAGAAAGAAAGATCTTGAACATTAAGAAAAAGATAAACCTTAAGACAGATGTGTGGACATTGAATGACATAGGAAAACATGTAACTTACTAGGCCTAAAAATGTGGAATCTAGTTTTCATGCTGAAGGATATTTTTTAATTTTTAAAAATAGGAATTTGATTAATACCTGTTTCCAAGAATGAAAATGCACCTTATATAAATGGAGTCTTATGTGTACAAGTTGCTGTAGCAATATGTGTAAAGAGATCATATGTGCACTTGGAGAGCTGCATTCTAGAGCTACAGTCTAAAGGATATTCATGACAAAAGCTTCAGGCACCAGGCTAGACCTTGAAGGAGTCATTGGGACATAAGGCAATGAAAGCTGTTGTAAAGAGAGCTATCCAAATAATATACTGGTATGAAGGTAGCCTCTGGAATGGCTTACATTCTTTAAGGCTGAGATATAGATATATATATATATAGATAGATAAATAGATAGATAGAGAGATATGTAAGACAAGTAAACTGGACAATACGGGGAAATATGGACTCCAGATGTCTCTGGATTCCTCTTGTGTTATTTTATGCTTGCAAAATTGAAGACTCTGCAGGTCACTGCTAGAAATACAAAGATTCATCAGCTGAGTTTGAGAAACCCACTGACATCATCAACAGGACATTCATATTTATCCCTCATGTGACCAGTTAATTTTGTGTCAAGTGGGAAAGAGATGTGCCTTTTTACCAAGATAGGGTGATGCATGTTAGAGAATGATTTCAGTTTCAGGCCTGTTCTCACAATGACTGTTTTCAGTGAAAACTTACACACAGGCAATTGCACAGCATCCAACACACTGTATGTACAGTGAGGCAACACAAATTGATTTTCGTTCTGGAGCAGTCCAGGTGCTGGAAAAGAGGTAAGCTCTGGTTTATCTTTATTTGCTCTCCCCCAGTGCACACCACAACTGGAGGTAGCCCTCCTCATGTGTTGGAGTCCTGGGTACCTGTCCCGAGGACATTTGCCTGCTTCTGGTGTCTATGATGACAAAGCTCTGGGAAAACCAATGGACAGCATTTAAAGAAGATTAATTGAAAACAATATGTGAAGTCATAGCATAGCACAGCATAGCAAGAGTTTGTCCTTGTTATTCCAAGTATTAGAGTTGGAGAAAATTTTAAAAGTGGTTGCAGAAGCTCTAGCAGTGAATTAGTCAGTGTATGATTCCTTCCCCCCACTGAGAGTAGTACTTGAGTGGGAAATTATTTAAAACAGGTGGAATAGAGTAGGTGTTATCAGTCTGACTGTCATTCTGTTCAGTTTGGGGAATCTTACCGGTCCCTAAGGAAAGAGAAATCACATTCCTTGACTCATGTTGTGCTGGTAAGGGATGATATGTTCAAATTACTGGGAACATGTGTTGTATTGAATAGGTAGCAGAGGGAAGGAAGAGCTCCCTTAATTAGCATCCCGCTTTCTGAAGTACACATTGGTACAAACTAGGCTGAAAATTTATGAAATAGGAAAGAAAGAACAAATAACTGGGAGAGAACTTGCTCAGCCTCTCTGTGAGTAGCTACAAGCTGCATTTCTACTGGGTTATCAATTCTTGCACATTTTATGCGTGATCTTTGTAACAATAAAGGCCAAGATCAGTTCCTTGCGGTTGACTTAATGTATGACAAGGTGTAAAATCAAAATACAGAAAGAAAAACTGAATTTAAAATACCCTTTTATTGCTCTAAAGCAGACTGAAGTTGTATATATTTTCTCATGTTCGCCCTTTAGCTTTTGATGCTCTTTAGATTTATGGTGAAGTGCTGAATGAAAATGATAAATGGGATGTAGATACTGGAAAATGGAAATGTTGCCTGCCAGCCTGCATAATATGAGCAGCCATTCAGTCACTGGAAGATATTCCAGGTTTAAATGTACTTTCTGATGCTTCTTCTAGCCCTAGACCCTTTTTTCCCATGCCTCTTTCAGAGATACTATCTTACCATGAGATACATGCTGTAACTAGCAAACTACAAGCTCAGTTGTAGAAATTACTTTCCATTGCTCCCCTGTAGATGTGTACCTCTCTATAGGAAAGCACTGCAGCCTAATTGGAATAAAACCTTGGAGCATGAAATTAAGGATGGCTTTGTTGCTAAATAGTCAGATCATTAACATAGAGAGGAGTAATGAACTATACTTTCTTTGAACTAAGTTGTGTTTGTACTATTTATCCAGTAATTGGGTACTTATTACTTACCTGGTAGCTGGTTAAATGTGTGATAATACAATGTAACCTGAGAGCTGCATGGTGCAAATATCAGGGCTCACATTCTTCCAGTCCTAGGTAAAGTCCCATGGTGCTTTGGAGTCATGGAAATAAAATTTAGAAATTCAATTCAATCATATATCTTTCAAAAATGGAGTGCCCTAACATGACATAGATAGCCATGGCTTTGAGTGAGGAAGTCTAGGATCAAGTCTCCTTTCTGTATGAGCCAGAGCACAGTTGCAGTGAAGGTCAACCACAACTTTAAGACGTCAGGACTGGGGGTGGATTTTTCTCATCTGTCTTGTTGAAACTGTTCCAATTTACATCAGAACTTACATACTCTGGGGCCAGAGAACAAATGAGAATGGACAAAACTCACTAAACTTCATACAGAGGGTACTCAGATGAGGGAAAGGGAATGATGACTTGTATTCACCCCGTTTTCGAGGGCTGCGTCTATATACAAGAGAAAACATCCCGTAACATCTGTGGTTGAACATTCCATAATGTCTTTAAAAAGCGGATTCTCAGTGCAACTGTTTCTCACAATTCAAGAAGGAAGAAATCTGCTGCTAATCTCAGACAATGAAAAAGAGATCAGTTATGTGGTATTCAGATGATTATATCCCAAACTTCCTGTGTATTTTAGATACCAAAGGCCATGAAATGTGAGGGTGTTTGGGGGAAAAGGGATTATAAAATGTTACAATGGGTTTTTTTTTTCCCCCTTAGTGTTGAATCTCAACTAGTGCTCAGCTACTTCCACACTCCTGGAAACATGAAATGTTTCGTTTTAAAATGCCATCTACAAAAATATGGATATTTGCAAAACATTTTCCTTCTCCTGGAGGAAAAGAGGGCATGGAGAGGGAGGGAAATATGAAGAAATTCCACCACACCCACACCACACAGTTTGAGTATAATTAATAGAATGATTTGGGTTGGAAGGGACCTTAAAGATCATCTAGTTCCAACTCCTCTGTCATGGGCAAGGACACTAGACCAGATTGATCAGACCCCCATCCAAGCTGGCCTTGAGCATTCTGAGGGATAGGGCATTCACAAGCTTTCTGAGCAGTTTGTTCCAGTGCCTCATCACCCTTAGCAGTGTACAGATAGTAAAGATTTTCTTCTTTAAAAAAATCCATATTGGTAAAACCAAAAAGCACAATTTCGGTAAGTAACTTTCAGATAGCCTTTCCTCCTTTCCTCCCTTTCCCCAAAGTTCAACAATTGTACAAGCTCATAGATAATGTTAGAAGACAGGAATGCCTGGAATGCCAAATGAGACCTAAAAATAATGACATGACTTGCAATTAGTGATTAATGGGCTCCTTTTATTTGCCTTCAGTTTTCTTTTGTGAGCTTCTTTAAAAAGAACTTTTCTTTGGTGAAACTGAATTGACCAATGGCTCTTTAGATCCCACAAGAGAAACCCCAGCACTTAATCTAACAGAGAATTTTCATTATCTCTTTCAAAATACCATGGTGATGAACACTGGGGAAATGACTATTAATCATTTGTCAGCTTCAGCAGCAATATAATTTATTTTTAGCAGGCATTTAACCATATGAGGACAAGAACAGCAAAGGACAAATTTCACTGGGGCAGACTGCTTAGTCTTTCACACAGTTTCTCACACAAAGCCTTGGGTTTTCACTGGCCTGACTACCCATCACCAGTGATGGCTGTGCTGGTGTGCAAGGTGAGTTATCAGTGAGCAGTGTCAACGTTGGACTGAGGATAGTGCCTGGGAAATGTGAATCTTCCAGACAGGAGGGTGGCAATGCCTCTTCTTTCCAAGGGAAGGCAGGAGGAGACTAGCTAGATGGCTGGAGGTCAATAGGGATGAACTGTTTTAACACAGTCGGCCTAAGGAGAGGACTGAATGTCTTTCAAAGAAAAGGACAAAACAAGGTAATTTGCATGTCAGAGGAATCCAGTAATGAAGACTGATGTTAGTGTGCTAATTTAGTAAATGTGAGAAAGGTGGGTGTGTGGGGGTGTCAGGTGGGAAGCAAAGATCTGAGGCAAATGACCAGTTGTGTCCCATAACAGCTGCCTCCATGAACTGCAGTTTGGAGGGCTGACACGCCTACAGCTTCCCCCCAAATCCCTGGCTGGACCCCTTCTCCCACTGCATACACCATCTTCTTCCTTGTTCATGAGAATAACCAAGGTCTACCCAACCTCACTACACTTGCAAACACCCCTGAGCTGGTGATATTTTCAGGATATTTTCCACCATAGAACCACCAGAAACATCCATAAATAACAAGTTTCTTGTGTGACTTGATTTTCATCAAGCTTTGATCAAACCTTCATGGAGGGGTTTGAGTTAGAGATGTACTGAGTAGAATCACAGGCTCTGTACAGCCTACATAATCGGTAAGATTGGGGATTTTTGCAGCAGTAGTTACTGAGCTCCTGAGGAGAAGGCAGTATGCTCAAACTCTTCCCATAAGGTATTTTTTGGCCTCCTGGGGCATTAAACTGAAACATTTCTTGAAAATGGCCTTTTTGTACAGAAGTCATTATTTGATACAGGCAGGTTAGAAATTCTTTTTTTGTAGAAGCCCTTACTGTTATTTCACAGGGATGGTCTTCTGTTCATATTCCCTTGAGGGCCCGCGGAGCTCTAAGCATCTGTGTGGCATATTTTTGAGTGGGATGCAGAATCACACAATCACACAATCACAGAATTAACTAGGTTGGAAAAGACCTTGGAGATCATCAAGTCCAACCTATGACTTAACACACACTTTATCAACTAAACCATGGCACTGAGTGCCACATCCAGACTTTTTTCAAATACCTCCAGGGATGGAGACTCCACCACCTCCCTGGGCAGACGATTCCAGTGCCCTATCACTCTTTCTGTGAAGAATTTTTTCCTAATGTACAGCCTAAACTTCCCCTGGTGCAGCTTAAGACTATGTCCTCTCATCCTGTCACTTATTGCCTGGGAGAGGAGGCCTACACCCTCCTTTCAGGCAGGGGCAGAGAGCAATATGGTCTTCCTTGAGCCTCCTTTTCTCCAGGCTGAACACCCCCAGCTCCCTCAGCCGCTCTTCACAGGGCTTGCGTTCCAAGCCCTTCACCAGCCATGTTGCCCTCCTCTGGATGCATTCGAGCATCTCAAAGTCCTTCCTAAATTGGGGGGCCCAGAACCGGACACAGCACTCAAGGTGTAGCCCCACCAGTGCCGAGTACAGGGGAAGAATGTCTTCTCTGGTCCTGCTGGCCACAACACTGCANTGACCAATGGCTCTTTAGATCCCACAAGAGAAACCCCAGCACTTAATCTAACAGAGAATTTTCATTATCTCTTTCAAAATACCATGGTGATGAACACTGGGGAAATGACTATTAATCATTTGTCAGCTTCAGCAGCAATATAATTTATTTTTATCAGGCATTTAACCATATGAGGACAAGAACAGCAAAGGACAAATTTCACTGGGGCAGACTGCTTAGTCTTTCACACAGTTTCTCACACAAAGCCTTGGGTTTTCACTGGCCTGACTACCCATCACCAGTGATGGCTGTGCTGGTGTGCAAGGTGAGTTATCAGTGAGCAGTGTCAACGTTGGACTGAGGATAGTGCCTGGGAAATGTGAATCTTCCAGACAGGAGGGTGGCAATGCCTCTTCTTTCCAAGGGAAGGCAGGAGGAGACTAGCTAGATGGCTGGAGGTCAATAGGGATGAACTGTTTTAACACAGTCGGCCTAAGGAGAGGACTGAATGTCTTTCAAAGAAAAGGACAAAACAAGGTAATTTGCATGTCAGAGGAATCCAGTAATGAAGACTGATGTTAGTGTGCTAATTTAGTAAATGTGAGAAAGGTGGGTGTGTGGGGGTGTCAGGTGGGAAGCAAAGATCTGAGGCAAATGACCAGTTGTGTCCCATAACAGCTGCCTCCATGAACTGCAGTTTGGAGGGCTGACACGCCTACAGCTTCCCCCCAAATCCCTGGCTGGACCCCTTCTCCCACTGCATACACCATCTTCTTCCTTGTTCATGAGAATAACCAAGGTCTACCCAACCTCACTACACTTGCAAACACCCCTGAGCTGGTGATATTTTCAGGATATTTTCCACCATAGAACCACCAGAAACATCCATAAATAACAAGTTTCTTGTGTGACTTGATTTTCATCAAGCTTTGATCAAACCTTCATGGAGGGGTTTGAGTTAGAGATGTACTGAGTAGAATCACAGGCTCTGTACAGCCTACATAATCGGTAAGATTGGGGATTTTTGCAGCAGTAGTTACTGAGCTCCTGAGGAGAAGGCAGTATGCTCAAACTCTTCCCATAAGGTATTTTTTGGCCTCCTGGGGCATTAAACTGAAACATTTCTTGAAAATGGCCTTTTTGTACAGAAGTCATTATTTGATACAGGCAGGTTAGAAATTCTTTTTTTGTAGAAGCCCTTACTGTTATTTCACAGGGATGGTCTTCTGTTCATATTCCCTTGAGGGCCCGCAGAGCTCTAAGCATCTGTGTGGCATATTTTTGAGTGGGATGCAGAATCACACAATCACACAATCACAGAATTAACTAGGTTGGAAAAGACCTTGGAGATCATCAAGTCCAACCTATGACTTAACACACACTTTATCAACTAAACCATGGCACTGAGTGCCACATCCAGACTTTTTTCAAATACCTCCAGGGATGGAGACTCCACCACCTCCCTGGGCAGACGATTCCAGTGCCCTATCACTCTTTCTGTGAAGAATTTTTTCCTAATGTACAGCCTAAACTTCCCCTGGTGCAGCTTAAGACTATGTCCTCTCATCCTGTCACTTATTGCCTGGGAGAGGAGGCCTACACCCTCCTTTCAGGCAGGGGCAGAGAGCAATATGGTCTTCCTTGAGCCTCCTTTTCTCCAGGCTGAACACCCCCAGCTCCCTCAGCCGCTCTTCACAGGGCTTGCGTTCCAAGCCCTTCACCAGCCATGTTGCCCTCCTCTGGATGCATTCGAGCATCTCAAAGTCCTTCCTAAATTGGGGGGCCCAGAACCGGACACAGCACTCAAGGTGTAGCCCCACCAGTGCCGAGTACAGGGGAAGAATGTCTTCTCTGGTCCTGCTGGCCACAACACTGCAGATCCAGGCCAGGATGCCATCGGCCTTCTTGGCCACGTGGGCACACTGATGGCTCATATTCAGTCAGCTGTCGACCAGCACCCCCAGCTCCCTTTCTACCTGGCCCTTGTCCAGCCACTCTGTCCCCAGCCTGTAGGGCTGCAGGGGGTTGTTGCAGTCAAAGTGTAGGACCCGGTGCAATGCCTCATGTTTCCTGAGCAGCAGCGCTGTGACATATTCATTAAAAAATACTGCTCTAAGGAAAGCTAAGAGGTCACCTTCTCCAGCCTCCTGCCCCAGCGTGTCTTGCTGTGTCTAAACCTTGCCTGGCTTCTGGAGTTTCAACCTTAAAAATCTTCCCTGATGGAGACCCTAGTGTCTCCCTAGGCAGCCTATTCCAATGTTTAACTAGAGCTAGACATTTCTTGCCTTGCTGCAACAATGGGGTCTACCCACTCTCCATACAGGTATGGTGGAACAGCCCATGGTCATGGCACCCAGCCCCAGGTCTCCAGTCACAGCTCCCTGACCAGCCGTGGCTTGGTGATGCAGGACAGTAAGTTGTTTAAACTGACACTGAAAAGAGTCCTCATCTCCCTCTCTGAACAAACGAGTAGTCCAAGTGAGTTGCTTAGCTGCTGTGAGCTCTGTCACCTCATTCCAGCATGGATGGCTAAGGAAAGAGTATGGCAAAAGTGCAAAATACTAGAACATATTTGTACCCTAATTTAGGCGTGAGCACACTGATTTCCAGCCTGTGACCAGCTGCTCACATTGGGTCAAGGCACACTGGCACTCTTATCAACTGTGGTCCTTCCTTTCTGCATTTACATGGGAATGACCTGCAGGTTTTGTGGCAGATGCCCTGACTCTCGTGGGCTGAGCCCACCTCGTTGTGTATCTGACTAACACTAGGCTTATTGGTGACTGCAAGGCATTACCTTTTTCCTTTTCTCAGCTGCTTCATCTCCTTAAACTTGATCCTTACAGCAAACCATTCTCTCATCCCAAATTACCACTAAATCTGTTTAAACCCAGACAACAAAAATCCCTTCTTAAGGTATTCTATTAGTCAAAATATGATTAATTAGGTTTGAGTTCTTTTATTTCTGAATAGTTTAAATACTTATAAATTAAAATTTAAATAATTATAGCCTTCTCCGGATATTTTAAAGAAAGAACTATCAAGTATAAAGTTGAATTTTCAATGCCTCATTTAGCATGCTGCAAAGAAAGAAAAGAAGAATATTAAAATATTTTGTATCAGAGGTTTAGAACTGAAAAGAGAGACCTAGCATTCTGATTACTAATTAAGTTCACATTTAACACAAATAAAACATGCAGGGTTGTAAGAAAGTTTGACAAAAAAAAAGCCTACAGAGATCCGTACTTTTTGTGCTATAATTATATTGGTATTTCTACATTATTATAGTCATTATCTTGCCAGTACCCAAGACAAAAAGCCACTATTAAATCCTCTGAAGTTGATAGTGGCTGCATATGTATGTCTGTATGTGTGTAAAAGTGTGAAGAGTTGTAAAAATATTGAATGGGGTTCTGAAAATAGTCCCAATTTATGCAACCACTTAGCTGCAGCTACTGCAGCATGAATTTCACCTCGCGTCTGTGAGAAATTCAAGAGAAACTGACTTGAGAAGAACCTTGCTCAAGTCATGCATGGCTACCTACCCTGCAGTTTGCAGGAATTCCACTAAGCCATGTGCCAAGAGCAGACAGGTGAATTACTGGCTGCAAACGCAAAGCCTGATCTAGATATTGAATCCTGCAGCTCTTTAAGGATGCTGGCTTGGCTCACAGCCCTTCACCCACTGATTGTGAGCAATGTGTCTCCTGAGAGTTTCTTCAGTGTTACTCTTGGCTGCAGGAAATGAACAACAGAGCATGAGGCTGGCAGAGCGCAGTCTGATGCTGCTCACTGTCCCTTGCTTGCAAAAGGTGTGCAGCCACAGAGAGGTGAAGCCTGTGGACTGCAGAAGCAGCCCAGTCATAACCCCACTGGTTCCAACAGGGGTGTTCCAAGGTTACTTTGCTTCAGCTGAGGCGAGAACGGAGTCCAGTGTATCTTAATGTGTTCTTCTTCGATAGTCTCCATCATTCTTGTTATGTTGATTTTTATTAGTGTAGAAATGTTTAATTTACTGAAGAGGATAGAAATTATTTTCAGGTGAGGCATGTAACCATTTTTAAGAATGGACTAAGAGTGATTCTTAACAAATAGACTTGGATTTTTCTGGAAAGGCCATTTTTCTACTCACATTTAGATGTGCTAAATTTCTTATGGAGAACGTCATCATGTATTTAAAAGTTGAAATGACATGAATTAGGGATAAGGACTTTTTTAAACTGTAAAGTTGAATTGGATTGATCAATTATTTGAATGGAAATTAAAGCTAACTGGAGTTTGGAGATCAATTTGAAAATGGTATATGTATTCTATTTTCAGGTACCTTTATGCATTCAAAGTGTGAACAAACATAGGCAAATCAAGAGGAAATGCAGCAGCTTGGGAAGACAACTTTGTATGGTATTATACTAGCATTATGTTTTCAGAATGAGGGTGCTTGCAAGCCACTTCAGGTTTATTTGGAGAGTTTGTGCATTTAGGCCAACGCAGATTTCATTTACGGAAGAGTCTCCACAGTAGCAGGCTTCCTTTACTGAAGTTGCAGGAGGGACTCCCTCTTTTCAAACCCGCTCTGTCCATCTCCGATAAAGAATCAGTCAAGCTCTGCTGATCTGTGGTGAGGAGGTGATCAGAGCTACTGAGCGATTGTCTAATACTGGCCATGGGGTTCAGGCATCATGGGGAGGCCTAGGGAGGTTCACATCCCCACACAGACACTGCAATAGCATATCATAACATCACAGAACCACGGAACGGTTTGGATTGGAAGGAACCTAAAAGATCATTCAGTTCCAACCTCCCTGCCATGGGTGGGGACACCTTCCACTAGAACAGGTTTCTCAAAAGCCCTTGGATACTTCCAAGGCTAGGGTATCCACAGCTTCTCTGGACAACAGCTTCTATACCATCTTCCTTGAAAATCAGGATAAAAAATGCTATTGCTATATCAAGCAAAGCTCTCAGGCAGGTTTCCAGATGGAACATTCTGGTTTCGGAGTTTTTCTTCCTTAGTGCTCAAATCAACAATTCTTTGGTCATATGTGGCTAGCAGTTGGTAAATATCTCCACTTTGAAATCCACAGTATTTGCCTTCTAATCTGATCTCATTAATTATCTTGAAGACCCAGAGCCAGCCTGTCTGTATGATCAGTAATCCTTTGTCACACTGACACTATGGTCTGTGCCTTCTTCGCTCCTTTCTCCGACCATCTCCTGACCCAACATTTGCTTTATAAAATGCTACTGCTGGGTGGATTAGCTGCAGAAAGTTCATGCCAGGCACAGCCCTGGGCATCATTTGGGGCTTCTCCTACAGCAGGTAAAGAATGTCCCCCTTGATGTCATCCATGTTTTGTCAGCAGAGAAGCCAGATAACAGCATATTTTGGGAGATTCAAACACTCAAGAGACAGAGAAAAGTGTTTTTCTGGAGACTGGTCCATGGCTATGGAGTCCGTAAAAGGAAAATTAGGGTGAGAGGTGAATGCCAGGGCTTGGCTGCCATGCTGGCACTCACAAAATGCATTTTCCATGTGAAGACCTCCTGGAGGGATCTTTGTTGAAGGTATTAGTAGCAGAATGGCACTGGAAGTGCTGTGTTTCACTGAGATTGTCAATAATTTTGGTGGTAATAGCCTTTTCACCCTCCCTGCAGCCCTTGGCTGGCAGAGCCCTCCTTAGTTCCCGTCATCAGCCCCTCTACCCTGCAAGCAGAAGGGAAGAGCCTGGGGTGATGGCAGGAGGAAGGGGAGCAACAGCAGGATTTTGGGCAGGCTGCAGCAGCATCTCAGTGCGAGGGGAATTGAGGCGTGAAGAGAGGACAGAATCATAGAATCATAGAATATTGTGAGTTGGAAGGGATTCATAAGGATCATCAAGCCCAGCTCCTGGCCCTGCATGGGACAATCCCAACAGTCACACCATGTGCCTGAGAGCATTGTCCAAACACTTCTTGAACTCTGTCAGGCTGGTGCAGTGACCACTTCCCTGGGGAGCCTGTTCCAGTGCCCAGCCACCCAACATTTCCCCAATATCCAACCTAAACCTCCTCTGACACAGATTCAGGCCATTCCCTGAGATCCTGTCACTGGCCACCACAGAGAAGAGATCAGTGCCTGCCCCTCCTCTTCCCCTCACAAGGAAGTTGTAACTGCAATGAGGTGTCACCTCAGTCTCCTCCAGGCTGAACAAACTAAGTGACCTCAGCGGTCACTCATAGGGCTTTCCCTCCAAATCCCTCACCATCCTTTGTATACTCTCTTACATCATAATGTCTTTTCTATATTGTGGCGCCCAAAACTGCTCATAGGCACAAGAGGGACAGAAAATGAGTACAGAGTATCCTGAGGGGAACCAGCTATGAAGACTAGAGGAAGGAAAAGGGAACAGCGAGAAGGAAAAATGATGGTGGAGAGAATGTTTCATCAGTTTTTGTCCAGGGAAGAAGAATTTCCCCAGCACAGAGTGAAACTAGAATAACTGTAATGAATGGCAGCTCCTGTGTGTTGGCCAGCCGGGCTGACCCAGACTGTGTGGGGCTGTGACCACTTCCCACTGGTCTCATACCTGTCAGAGGGTATTTCAAATGTTTGCAGCAAGACAGTGAATTGTTAAAAGTTACCTGGGGACTTTTCACACTAAGTTGTATGTACTGCGTGGAGAGGACATCTGCTTTCACCTGGGATCCTCTTTCTCAAAAGCATGAGATCAGACCAATGAGTGCTGTGAACTGCACAGTGTCTCCCCCACTATTAATGTTTCCCTCAGTATTAGTACGCTTTCCCTTCTTAGCTCATTGCCAGTAGAGTTTGCTGATTTCTGTTGGTTACTGTTTGTTTTTTTTAGTAGTTTTGTGACAAAACCCAGATACAGGTGAAAGCTGCTGTGCAAAAAGCAGCCAAGCAAAACAGGGGAGAAAACTGCATCTCTCCTCAGTGGCAGGGAGCTTCACTGTGATTCACTGTGCTGCTGCTGAGCTCACAGCTCTCTGTTGGTTTTTTTAACTGCTGCAGGCAAAAGCCAGATCAATCTGTTTTAGGTATTTGTTTCATCGTTGTTATTCTGTGCCGTCAGTCACAAAGGCAAGGGACACTCACCCAGAGACAAACAGATGACTGCAATTTATGTTGTGCCAGATGGGGGTGTGTGATTCAACACTGAGAGGAACTGCCAACCAGAAAGGCCATCATACATCACAGTATCCACATTTTCCATATGATTAAGGTCTGTTGGTTCTCTGTCAGGCACAAATATCCACAAGCATGACATCATTTGCATTTTGGAGCCCTTTTCTGCCCAAGGAGTTATCATTTTACACCTGAATACTCCTTGGAGACCAAAACATGTTATCTGCCTGACTGAGGCATGGTGGAAAACCCCACAGGATTTTGGCACACGTGAACTCTACCTCCTGTTCTCTCCAGGAAATCTCAGCTGACTAGGCCAAATTAAAATTCTGCCACTGTTGCAGGAATTTATGAAGTAAAAATTTAACCTGTGTCTTTAAAATACCTACAAATGTTGGCAAAATATTTTTCACACCATAATACTCCAGTGTAAAAGTCAATCTGGCTTCCTTTTGACACAGATATAATGGGCTTGATTTGTGCAAGAGCAATGTTGCTCTTACAGAGAGTTTGCCCTCAGATGACATTTGAGGAAAGGTGAGATGTCTGTTCCCTAGGGGTTGGAGTCAATGGGCTGCCATCATCTGAATCCTGCAAAAGACAGATCCCTTTGGTATGGCCCAACACTGAAGACGTGACCTCCTTGGTAGGGACCAGTGGTCAGGTTCACCCACCATTATGACTTTTCCACACCACCATGACTCTCTGTGCCTGAGTCTTACTCCAGCAGCTCTGCAGCACAGGAAGATGACAGTGGATATGAAACAACCATGCAGCACATCTGGCCCTAAAATATATTTGATTTGTAGGTAGGGTTTCTGTCAAATAGGAAATATCTCCAGATCTGTTAAGATCCCAAATCTTATCCTCTCTCAATATCAATCACAAAAATTCTCTGTGTGTTTGTAGCATTTGTATTAAACTCATTACGTGTAAGTTATGGAGGATTCGGTAGGTATATTTGCAATATTATTTAACATTTTTGGAGGCATTATACTATTTTTTTAGGTTCTAATTTATCGTGTTACTGCAGAAAATATAATTTTGTATTACCTAATAACCATACTTGTCACAATCTGTTTGGTGGAGTGAACCAAAACCCAGTCTGTGAGCTGCAATAAAGGTTTACAGAGGAACTTCCACTGTCTTTATGAGAGATGCATGTTAAGATGAAGGGAAGCATCTTGTCTGTGCATAGTGGCTGGGGAGTAGGATCATCTCATATAATTACAGCTATCTCTGGTATGAGCATAAGTCACCCTAGGTTCCTTTCAGAGTCAATTGAGAGAAGTGGGTATTTTCAAGAAGTGATTCACTTGACCTATTTGTAGCCATCTATTTTAGGACAAAATGATCATCCTCCACCCCCCAAGTGCCTATTTCTGTGCACTGACTGTAAAGAGCAGTGAAGGTACTAGCTGAAGGGTAAAACATTGCAGGTTTTTGCTTTTGGCCAAATGAATCAGTGGATCTTTAGATTTTATCTTTACTTATTCTTGGCTCAGTCCCTAATGTTATAGTAATGCATAGTTTTGGGGCAATATAAGCACACCAAGGACTGCTCTTTTTCTGCCCCTTTTGTCTCTGCCTTTCATGTCTTCATTTTCTGTTTCTCTTTCCTCTCTGTTGTCTTTCTATGTCTCTTCCTTCTCGCTGCAGCAGCTTCCAGTTCTTTTTTGTTTCCTGAAATTGTGTTCAATGAAATAATTAATACAGTACCTAAAAATTTTATTAAGACTTTTAAGGCAGTATGCCAGTAGGAGTAAAGGGATGTGAGAGAGTTCATAACTCTCAGAACTCCTGTGTTGGTCAGGTTTCAAGGTTATCTGGTTATCTTCCCAGTCAGAGGGATGGAAATATACATCTTAAAATAAAAGCTTAAGCTGTTCAGAACCTGGACATTACAGAACCAGGATATTGCACCAAATATGTTGCATTCAGATAAAGGTATTCCAGGGAAGAGCTGCTCAGTGTGTTTGCACGATAATGTCAGTTCCTGACAACCACATTTCACTCGTGTTTTTACAGTTGCTATAGTTTGGGTACATTTCTTCCTTTCCCCTTTGTTGAGCTGACTGCAGTGAGCCTGGCAGTGTGAGCCTTCCACCAGGATTGGGATCTGCAGCACCTGCGGGGGTGGGGGTGGTGGCTGGAAGGTGAAGGGTGTTGGGGCAGGCACTGGCAGGCCTGCATCCCAGGAGCCCAGTGAAAGCAGGGACAGCTCTACCTGTCCCACCGAGTCCTGGCTCCAAACTGCATTCCCAGCCTTGGGCTGTGATGCTGAGGTGAGTAGTGGTGCTTCCCGATATTTTTGGAGTGGGATCTCCTCTCTCCACTAATTCTACTCACTTCTTCAGGACAGAAGATGACTATTTCTGCCTCTGATTTTTTTCTTGCAAACATAGTGACTTGTTGCTTTTCTCATTTCCAACAAGATTATGCAAAACCTAGCACAAAGAGATTTATCACCTCATCTTTACAAAATTCTGTTTCTTTCATGTCTATGGTTCAGTTGTTCCCCGTAGTGCCTGATTTTCTTCCTGTTAGTCATCTTTGTTTTCTTCGCCAGAAAAAAAGCACTCGAACTTCATAAATTCCAGTCCTCTAAAATAATAATACTCTACTATTTGTGTAGTGTTCAATGCAGAGTTGTATGCATGCATTATGCATGTTGCTCTCTCATCAACAGTAAAAGAACCCAAAGTATTTCAGAAGAAGACATTAAGAATACAAATGTTGCAGCCCTTTATTGCTTCTCTTTTAAGTCAAAGAAAATTAAGGAAGAGTTGTAATGTCGGTTGAAGTTTACAGTGACCCATTTCTGTTCCAGAATTTGCTAGCAAAGTTAATTTTACATTGCTAAATTTCTTAATGTGGAATTATTGACAGATACTCAGCTTCTGGTTAGGCTCATAGATGATATGGGTTGTCTACAGGAAACAGAGATTTCCGTGGAGTGGCTTCTTGTTTCGTGGAAAGCCGGAACTGGTATCTTTGAATAAAATCCAAAGTGGAAAAGAGAAGTTGACTCAAGACTGACAAGTTTAAATTAGCAGAATTTTCCCTTTGATAAAATATATATGAGTACTTTACCCATCCATTTCTAATTTGTCCCTTGCAACATCAAATCTGCCTCTCTGCCTGTCTCTCACACTTATATTTCTGTTCTACCAGAGATGAGACTACACTCAGTATAGACTCCTCAGAAGACCTTTCACACCGCTTAAAATCCAATTACCCTGAAAATCCTTCTCTTCCCAGCTATGTCTCAAGTGTTCAGGTTATGATGAAATTGCTCTGCTTGATTATAACAAGTACACTTACCTTACCAATAGAAGAAGAGCTTTTGCCTCTGTTTTACATACCTGTACATTTACATAAGCCTGATTGAACAAAAAAGTTACTGGTTTTAATATTTAATGAGCTATATTTTTTTTAATAAATAACAATGAACAGAACAGGACAGGAGAAGACAGGAAAGAAAAGGAGAAAAAACAATTTTGAAACATAAAATATTTAAAAATTACTGGCAGTTTTGGACAGGGAGGAAGCTACCACAGACGGTAGCACAGTGCTTCTGTTACTTATTCTCAGACTTCCTCAAAGAAGTTTTTTATTTAGGAACTTAATGGTTGTACTAATTTTAGAACAACTCAGGTTCTTGATTTTAAAACCAATGGCAATAAATTCAGTGTTTCTTGTTCATGTCTCTATAATTATTTTAATGTGATTTCATATTTTTCTCTTCCATTTTCAAATCTTGTCTGCATTAAGTAATTTTAATGCTTTTGTGGTAAGCAAAAATTAATTTCTGCTATATGATGAACTGAATGGGGTAGCACTCTAATGCCATGCACTTTTTCTTAGTTTTCATCAGCAAGGAGTTCAAGGTGCTTCTTAAGATCCAGGGACGTGTTTGGCATTTGAGGTAGTATGGATGTTTTCAGTGTTGACCTGCTTCCTTCTGCTGCAACGCATTTGCTTTGCGTTGCATTTGTGTCCAATCAACAAAGCAATTGCTCTTTAACACTTTTGACACCTTGTTCATGCTGAGTCATGTAAAGCATTAAATGGTTGTCAGGGGATGGAAAATATCACACTTGAAGACAAACCAAGTGCATGAGGGAAAAACCATGCCATCAGTTTGAGATTATACAGCAGGCATGCATTTTACTTCATGGTAAAAACAGGGCAAGATATTTTACAGAAACTTTGTATTGTGCACAGATTAGTACTAAAAATAGTTTGAACCAACTATATTAGCACTTTCACCTCTCTGGAATCAAATTCTCATTGCTTTGCAGAAGCATCTGTGGTTTAGCTTTAGCTGAATCTTATTACTGAAGAATGAAGTGAAAAACTGATTTTATAGAAAACTGTACCAGTGACTAAACTAACTACAGCACTCACTCTCTTTAGAAATCAGGCACTTGGATGCACCACTGCAGTGAGAGCTAAGATTTACTTCTTCTTTTTAAAAGAAATATTCCAAAAATAATTGGTCTTAATAGCAAAATGTTCAATTCTTTCAGCATTTTAATGGTACTTTTCTGTAAAAATACTTGGCATATTTGTTTATCTATCTAAAGAGACAAGTTTTTTAAAACATTATTCCTCTAGCAGCAAACATTGGTCGATATAATTTATTTCTGCATTGCTACAAGCAGTAAAAGTTCAGTTATGTCAGTATGTACCTTGCTTGTGGATTTATTTTCTTGTAAAAGATTTTGAGATTGATTCACCCAGAGCTGGATTCAAAGTAGTCCTGAGGATTTCTGCGAGGTGCTGAGCACCTCAGCCTGTATCAGCAGGGATGAAAACTACTGGATTTGGCCCACACTGCTCTCAACTCCCTACTGAAACCATTCTTTGTTCAAGCTTATTCACATTACAAATATTTGCTTTGTAATTGCTTGCAAATCACCTTGAGAAGTTTGGAATGAAACATGATGCAAGAGTGAAATATTAATGTTATGATAAGTACCTTGCAACCCCCCCAGGTGTGTTACTCCCTCACAGTACCTTTTCTGGACCTTTTTGCATAAAATATGTTGATATGAAAGAGAACTTGAGAATCCATTAGGAGTCTTCCATAGAGAAAAGGATTGGTCTTTTTTCCTATATTTTCCTTTTTTTCTTTGTTCATCTCTGCCCACTCCCCCTTAGCAGAACAATTTAGCAAGGTTCCAACTCAAGATTCTGAAGCTGAAATTACACATATAGACATATATTTGTTTCTAGTTATGCCACCATTACAAAATACATTTACTTAATAACTCTTAGTGCAAAGCTTCCCTATTAGTATTCACACCAATCTTTGCACAGAATCATTCCTCTGGGAACCGACTGTCTGTTTTGTAAAGGGCACAAGAAGCCGTGGAATAGGAAATTGTGGTATCCTGATGCTGAGTACATCAGCAAGAGCGACAGTGCTGAGTAGCAGAAGCACTCATATTTGAAAGTTGTGTACCTTCACCAAAACAAAGTGACAGGAACTAATTTGACAGGAAAATAATTTAACTTTATATTTGCCTGTAGCCTTGTTCTAAGGAGCCAAGTGAAAGTGAAGAATGAGGTTAAGAGATCAATTAAATCTTCAAGGATGAAAGGTACAAGAGAAGAATGGAAGGAACAGAAAAGTGGATTCCGATGCCACCATATTTTGCAATGCTTTCAAATATTTCTCTAGAATATTAGGAATGTTTTTACACAAGTATCCACAAACATCAGCAGGTTAGATAGCTGAACATCTGGAAAGGGTTCTGAACATTATTAAGTACATAAAACTGCTATGCACTACTAGGCAGAGACAGACTGAAGTTCATGTTGAAGGTACATGTGATGAAAGAGGCTGGGACCGCCATTGTAAGGAACCATGTACATTACATTTTACTGCTTGAAGAAGTTGCTTTCACAACATGATCGTTGCCATCTCTTGCTGAAATAGAGTAGATTTTATTACAGTAGATTTTATCTAGATGCTCAATAGGATCTTTCATTTGGACAGCATTTTGGCTGACTCAGTGTTTGTGAATAATATCCTGTAGGTAGATACGGTAGATATTTTTTATGTGCTCAGGCAGTATCTTAATGGTTTCTTATCATCTACATCTATAGCTATAAGCATGTTCTTTCTCTCCCTCTCCTGTTGCTAAAATTATACAAAAGTAAAACCTCGTTATTCCTTTTTGGGCTTCAAGGGAGTAAGTCTTTACAGACAATTAAAGAATTCAAAGAAGCTTCCAAGAGGAACTCTTCCCACTCCTTATATAATACAAAGTTTCACTTTTCAAGAAGTCTGGGTAAAATATTGTGGGATTTCCTGTCATTAAAATAAAATAGAAAAAGGTAATCTAATCAGACAAGGTGTCAGTGTGAATTAATCTTAGACCAGTTGCTAAGGTGCACTGGTGGCAATGATTTACATTTTGTAACTTTAAATTGGAAAACATCTGGTGGAAGGTGTCAGTTTGTGAAGTGACGAAATGTAACAAAGTGTGTAATGTTTGTGGAAAGCATCAGCTTGCTCAGAGAAGACAAAAGAAGCTGCAGTATGACACTGCATGTGCCATGTGCACTGGCTTTGCCTCCTTTGGTAGAACTCACCGTCCTGCTCCCAGCCACGTCCTGGTGAGCTGCTGCAGAAAGCCCTCCTTACACAAGCTCTGCTGCAGGCTGGTCGCCTCCCAGAAGCTGTGCGGCACTGCTTGCCTTGGAAAACTGCTCCAGTATATCAGGTTCAATCCTAGTCAGACCTGGTCAGTACGTTGTGATTACCCTGATTTTCCAGGCCTTGCCTGCTAACTCCTTGCTTTTGCTTCCAGAGCTGCTACACGCTTTCCTGGTGCTGCTGAGAACCACAGGGCTACCTAGAGAGTGCTATGTGAGAGACCACCAAAGGAAATTTCTACAAGCAAGTCAGAGTACTGGGAGAGACATGAGGGGCACCCTACCTCATGGGCATCAACTCTGCCTCTCCTCAGGAGAAAAGGTAGTCCTAGCAGGTAGCTCAGGAAATTTGAGAGTCCTGGTTTAATTCAGACTCTGTCTGGAATATAAGAAGCTCTTAAAGCTCTTTGCATTTTGGATCCTCATGTTGTATGAAGAGTGGACAGAGCTCCTTCAGAAGTGTGGAAAACATATCTATTTGAACCCCTGCTACGATACAGAGGGTGCTTGAAAGCAAATTGGATTTAATTTTGTATGTACGTACCGTCGTATTTTATTTGGATTAGACTTGCTGATGACATTGATATCCTTACAAAAAAACTGCTTATAGCAGGAAGTATCTCTGGGATAAATATGTTTGCAAGAGTGGAAACAAACTGGTTTTCTGTAGGGAGCTGTTCCACAAATAGTGGCTTAACCAAGCTGCGAAGACAGCTGGGGTGAGGTAGCTCTAGACCATATAAGATGCCCATCAGCATCTTCCTGTTTCAGTGTTTTAAATGCATTTGGATGGGGTTTATAGGTAACTCTGAGGCAGAACTTATGCCGCCTCTGCTACCTGGTGTCCTCAGGGTAAAATACTCAGAACACAGAAGAAATGCTGATCAAGAAGAGGTTCAGTTTACCTCATCCAGTGCTGAATTCAGTAAATCTGCCTCTCTGTGCAAGCAGAATGGAAATCAGAGATTTTGCGTGCTGTGCTACAGTTTTTCTTTTGCAGTTTATAAATTTTTCAGTCTGAATGTTTAGCCAGTTGAGTGTTCATTCTAGATAATTAGTTAAAATTGTATGCCATCACTTGTCCCTGTGATTTGCAGTCTCAATTTGACCTAATCATCTGAGTCAAAGCACTGTTATTTGGGCATTCTTATTTTTCTCGCTCCATCAGTGGTTTCCTNTTTTTTTTTTTTTTGGTGTGTGAAATAGTGATGATGTCAATATAACACAGCTCTTTCCACAGCCTTGATATCTAGTTTTGATCCTATTTTGGCCAGTTAGTATAGTGAAATCCCAGAATTTATAAATGGATCTGAGGCTGTCCTTTCATGTTTCAAGCCTGTTGACCCTGAACAAAGTTGGCTTGAAGTTAGATTAGGCAACAAGGAATTCCTGATTCTGCTGTTGATCTGCTAGGTAGTGTGAGTCTTGTGGTACGTCACCTGTGCTTTGTTTGCTTTTCTCATCCACAAGAGCAAAAGTCCTAAAAGTGCACGGAGGGTCATAGATGAAAGACATTTTATGAGTATCAAGACACAGATTCTTCTGCTTTCATTACACAATATCTCATCTTGCAGTGTAAAATAGATTCATTACTGCTTCAGTAATATGTCTTGTAACAGGATGGACTCAAACATAACCTGATGACTAGAACAACAACTCAGACCGATGTGAATTGCTGCACCTTGCACATAAACTATATTTCTGAGTAGTTGAAGTATAGAATTGATTTGTCCTTTGAGCCAGCTGTAATTGAGCAGATCATTAATGACGAATGGCAGAATGCCCCAGCCATCCTTCCAGGCACGACTCCAGATGGAAGTCATTGGATAAAGAACAGGAAGGTTTGGCAGAACGTGAAAAAAGAATAAATTCGCTACACATCATTCATTTTGCCTGACTGCAATAAAGTAATTGTAACACAATGTTGTCACAGGATAACGGTCTCCTGCTGCTTTAGAAATGCTTTGCAAAACAGATGTTTACTCTCTCTGTGGGAGACATTGATCCCGTGACAACAATCTTTTCTATTAAAGGAAAATTAAGTACTTATAGGTTCAGCAGTACTATAAAAAAGATTATTATAAAAAGCCATATAATGTAATAGGTGAAATGATACAAACTATATATGTGATATATGTGATATGTGCAACTAACGCCTAAGTGGGATTAATATACTAAGTGGGATCGAATACTTTCAGCAGATTTGCAACCAACATTTTCTCACCAAAGGCAGATAGGACAATGCAAAGCACTATGATGAAGTTGTTTTTGTAATTTTAATCTTCCAAGGCTGTGTGAGCTGCAGAAAAACAGCATGAATAAAAATAATACCAAAACTCTAACATATAGTGTCTGATGAGAAATGCATAGTTAATAACGAATAAATAAAAATCATGAATAATTACCAATAAACTAACAGATTGTAAATATTGGAAATTAAAGACCATGTATTTTCCGTCAGGACTGAAATCAGTATTGTGAATTTTGCTCATTAGCACTGAGATAAAAATATGAAAATATACAGAAAATGAGAAAACATTTGCGATTTTCAAAATATTTTCCTTAGAATCACAGAGTCACAGTATCACTTAGGTTGGAAAAGACCTCTAAGATCATCAAGTCCAACCTCTGACAGATCATCACCTTGTCAACTAGACCACAGCACTAAGTGCCACACACAGTTTTTTCTTAAACACTTTCCGTGATGGTGAATCCATCAGCTCCCTGGGCAGCCCAATCCAAGGCTTAACCACCCTTTCTGTGAAAAAAATTCTTCCTGATGTCCAGCCTGGATCTCCACTGGCACAGCTTTAGGCTTTATGTCCTCATGTCCTGTCATTTGTTACCTGGGAGAAGAGACTGACCCCACCTGGCTACACCCTCCTTTCAGGCATAGAGAGGGATAAGGTCCCCCTTGAGTCTCCTTTTCTCCAGGCCAAACACCCCCAGCTCCCTCAGCTGCTCCTCACAGGACTTGTGCTCCAGACCCTTCCCCAGCTCCGTTGCCCTTCTCTGGACACGCTCCCACCCCTCAGTGTCTTTCTTGCAGTGAGGGGCCCAGAACTGAGCACAGGATTGGAGGTGTGGCCTCAGCAGTGCCGAGTACAGGGGGACGGTCACTGCCCTGGTCCTGCTGGCCACACCATTGCTGATCCAGGCCAGGATGCCACTGACCTTCTTGGCCACATAGGCACATGTTAGCTCATGTTCAGCCAGCTGTCTAATGAGAAGAGTAATTATGCATCAGAAATTGCAGAAGAATTAAAAGTACTCAATTTCTTTTCTGAAGTGTCTGCAATACACGTGGGACACATACATTGCACTCTGTTGTAGTATGACACTGTTTTAGTGAACCTTATCCATTTTACAGACATTCTGCTGTTCATCCAATTATGTGCCAACTACACTTTTGGGCTAATGAGACTTGTATAAAAGAAGAACTTCTGTTCTCTTATGTGCTGTAAACGCCCATGTCTATGGGCTCTCAAAAGCATTTGACTGTCAGATGAAGCAACCCCTGTGGTATTTAGCTTTTGCCAAGGTTGTGTCTGGATCACGAGAAATAAAATGGGAATAATTAACTAGGGACTGAATGACTTGTTTGCTCACCAGACTCACCCCCAGGATCTGCATCATCTTGGATGCTCTGCTGTCCATTTCTATTTAGCTCGAGACAACTTATGATGGTGTTTGGTAGTTTTCCAGCTGGTTCCTCTGTGTGGTTCTGTGCACTTCACATCATGAATCCCAAACAGAGTTGCAGTATGCAGACTACCGATATATTTAGTAACTGGATCGGGCAGGTATGAGGCTTACTCTTACAAGATTTAAAGGTTGTATCTAATCAGACTAGCCAATGCATAGCAACACTGTCTGGGTTTACTCAAAGCTCTGCTTCAGCTGAAGAAAAGAATACTTGAAGAACCAAATGGCGTTTTTTGCTGAGTTGTGAATTTCACTATCTAGATGTTGAAGGAAAATATCTTTTACGTTCTTGAAAAGAGTTGTTTTGGTTTACAACTACATTTGGTTATAATAGTCCTGACCTCAGGAAGTCACTGAGGCAAAGAATTTTCCTTTCCACTTTAGGATCATTATATTATAGAAATAAAAGGAATATGGCCATGAGGAGCATGAGGAAAGTAATTTTTAAAGCAGCAAGGGTAACTCAGAAACACTGTCAAATGCTACCAATAAGTTGCATTGGGAAATGCTACTTTAAGAAAAAGAAGAAACTGAAGACCTAAAAAGTGTCATTTTTGTCATGTTGAAACCCTTTTCCCTTGTGCTGAAGAAAATGCAAATTGCCTCCAAGTAAGTTGCTTACCCTACAGCTGAAGTTCTGCACATGGAACCAGTTGACACTTTGGTATTTTAGCAGTTTAGAACTTATAAATATGTATTTGCATTTTCCATGCTAAACTATGTGGATCTTACCCAGTTGTCACTGTCACTGCATCAGCCAGGAAACCAGTGGTAGTTTGCTTCAGTGAGGGCTGTATGAAATGGTCTATGAGAAGGAAGTAAATTTAATGGAAACCAGAGCATATGAAGAACGTTAACATCTTATCACAGAGTACCCTGTGTTAGGGCTGATGTTTAGCACCAAAGGGCACCTTCCAGACCCCTTAATTCCTGAGTCCCCTCAATGGCGGGAGCTTGGCCTGAGGGCCAGCAAGGGCTTGTTTAGCAGGTCTCAAAGAATCTGTGAAAATGAAGATTTCTTTGGAGAGAAGAAGAAAAAAGGCAGAGTGACTGTTTCACCTCCCTACACTCAGATACTGATGAATATTGTTAATCACTTAAGGAGGAAACAAAGAGGAGGACAATAGATCTGAAGGTTCATGTGTGAATGACTTGCATGTAAAGACATGTCCGATTCATGTCCTACGGCTGTCGAGGGCCTCACCAGGACTGCAAAACGAAATTCTGTGCATCCCAAGTGTAATACTTCATATGGCAACAGAAGGTAGTATGGAACACTCTGGCTTTACTACACATCCTTTCAAGCCACAGGCTTCAACCATCAGACTTCATATATATTTCTATTAAAAAAAAGACACTATGTGAGTCAAGAGAATCAGGGATGACAACACTGAAAGCAATGTCCTGGCAAGGGTTGTTGCGCCCCAATCAAAAGCAGCATGCTTAGCCATAGACCTGTGCCCTCTCTGAGAGCAGACACTGGCTTGTGCAGCCTGGGGCCTTGCTCAAAAGCTCCTTCATACCTGTGGAAATCTCCCTAGTTTCCTCAGTGAGTTCTTGTTTAGGCTGCATTCAGACATTTAAAAGGATAAGGTTGTAAAACATGTCACAATACAGGGAAAAGGTAGACTAGAAAGTTAATCTTAAAATCATTGCCTTTTAAAATAAGTTTTGTTTGAACAAAGGGAAAGTAATGACAAGCTGTCTTCCTTGATGGTAGGACGAACCACTTCAGCTGAGATCACATTTCCTTGGAGCATTTTTCCTGAGAAGAACTACATGGGGTTATGACTATTGGCATGAATCTCTCAAGGCGTCTTTAAACTGACAGCATGGGTAGGGAAAGTTGGGAAAGAGACACGTTGCATGTCATCCGGGATCGAAACTCCTCTGCTTTGGGTCCTCTAATCCAGTCCTTTCTCCTCTTGTCAGGGCTGTAGCAGGTGAATGAATTTAGTGCCTTTGCCGTTTTGGACATGACCTACAGTGTTAACGGGAGCAGTGCTTGCACAAAGACCACAACTTTTGCTTCTGAAAGCTGATAGCCGGCATCCTGCCTGCCCAGTTTTTAAAACTATTTATTTCCTAAGCTTCAGCTTCCCTAATGTCATTTCAAAAGTTCGCTGGCGGGGAGGACTGGCAGGGAGCGCGGACCGGCTTCCCCGGCCGCCGGAGCTGCCAGGGAGCTGTCCAGCACCGCGGCGGGACTGGCGGCGGCGGCGGGGCCGGGGCGGCAGCACCGGGAGGGCCCCGCGATCGTCCCCAGTGCCCCCACGGGCACCGCCGCTCCCCGCGGAGCCGTGCGGGGGTACCGAGCCGCCTCCCCGCTTCCCCTTAGCCC
>VZRS01014574.1:61145-113745 GCA_013398055.1 Ifrita kowaldi | reverse complement strand
CGGCCCCCGCCCGCGCCCGGCGGAGCCCTGCGGCTGCCCCGTGGGGTCGGGTCCCTGTCGAGGAGGAGGCGGCGGTGCCCGCGCCCCCCTCCCAGGTGGTCCTGCGGGGCCGCTGGAGCCCGCTGCCTCTCCGTGCCCGCTGCTTCTCCGTGCCCGCGCCGTCTGCCGGCTGCCAGTCCCGCAAACCTGCGAGAGTACAGCTCCCGGCAGCCCGGTGCTGGAAATCGGGTCGGGAGTCACGCTTAGGCGCAGCTGCCGCTTTGGCTGGGTTTATAATTTCTGTCGAGTCCCTTTCTGAATGAAAACAAAGTCATAAAGTGCTTATCACTAGTGCTAGCAAGATTTTTTTTTTTTTTAATATAAAAAGTTACATCTGTATGATGCGTGGCGTGCACATTGTTCCTTCAACATCGAGGGGATGTGAACTTCTTACATTTGTAGGGCTTCTCTGTACTGAATAGCATAAAGCAAAGTTCCGGCTAATGTGTTCGGAAATATTTCAGCAACAGATTTCCCTGTGCCTCCTGGATGCACAGACATTCCTGACAGATCAGTTTCTTTAAAGTGGTCTTTGAAATCCACGACTGAATGATTGGATAGCTACACCTGTAGTTGAGAGTCAGTGACCCACAGTCTGTATGCTGTTAAAATCAGGAGTGAATTGGGGTAGAGCCCATGAGATATGCTGGTATAATTTTGTAAGAGTGTAATCAGTGTCTCCGGAGTTCTCGTAGATTAGTGTAAAATAGAAGGTTTTTCTCCAGCCTTTCTGTTATGACTGTGCTGTGCTCCTGTACATCTGTGATCATCACTAGAATTTCCTCCTGAAGTTTCAGCTGCAACTGAATGTTTGTTTGGTCTCTGAGATACTTTAATGTATTGAGGCATAAAACATTACTTGCAACAAGTAGTCTTAATCTGCAGGACAGCTGTATCTGCTATTGTGTCATCAGATCATCTTTTTTCATATTGTTAGACAGCTCTGGAAATTCCTTATGAGTCTCATCACCATCAGCTCTCAGTTTGCATTGGTTTTAATATACTCTTTTCTTTTTGGAGTTTAAGTGCTGGACAGGAGTAGACAAGCTGTTTAATGAGAGAAGTTAGTGCATTAAATAGCTAATAGTCATCCAGTTGCAGTTAAGACTTTTCTTTCCCATTGATTTTTTCCCTCTCCACTGGGAATGTGGTCTTGTAATGCTGATATTAATAGATGATATTTCAGGTGACCTGTCTTGTTTTAGTATATTAAAAAAAGAAGAAGCTATTTAATTTGATAGGAATGCAATTGTATAATTAGAGCATGTGTTACCGAAAATATTTGAAGTATTCAGAAGTAGTTCAGTGCAGTATTTTGAGATAACCTTAGTATTTGTGTTTTCCAAGCTTTGACTGTTACCTCCTGTATTATGTTGCTGTAGAAGACAATTACGGTTTTACAGATAAGTTGTTGAATTCATTTTCAAAATAAACACATTCCTTGAATTAAGACACGAGTAAAACTCTGATATATCCGAGTCCTCTTTCCTCCCTGCTCTCAGAGAAATTTTGTTTAAGAATGTAAAAATTTAATCTAACTTGGTTTTGATGTCCCAAATAACAGCTTTTGTGGTTTCTCTGGGAGGTAATTATAGCAACCCTCATTGCCAAAAAAATAGGTTATTTTAAAATTTTAATGTGATACACATTCCTTAAAATTTCCCCTTTTATCTTGGTACCGTAACTACAGCTTCATTCCCATTTTACACATTTTGGCATAAATTAATGTCATTAAGTCAAAGAAGGCTTGTTGTCCTAGTCCTGGTTTAAGAAAGGAACCAGGTCGCCTGCCTTTTCATTTTTCACTCAGAGAAACCACTGTTCAGATGCTTTGTTATTTGGTGCTTTCTTGCTGAGTTCTGTGACACTGAGTATATGCCTTCATGCAACAAGTCAAGTTGCCATATGTCTAACACTTTGGATCTGATTATTTTTTCACATCTACTGATATAAATGAGGAATAATTTTAATTAGAAGTAGAAAACCCCACTTTGCCTATAAAATTGATTTAATAGGACTCATTTACATTGTTGGTTAAATTACAAGGCAAATCTGAAAGGAGCACTGACAGATGTTCTTTCTAAATAAAAAGCTCTAATAGTTTTTTATAGATGTAGATAGATCTTCATTCCATAATACTATAGATAGGGGTGTTTGCTAAGTATATAAACATATTTATGTACATATAAATGTATATACTATATATCTAGCCTGCAAGGTTTAATGTTTTCTCTTCAAACATGAATGCAGCAGTTATTTGTCCTCATCCCAACTTTAGAAGTTGAAGGATGCTATAGGTTCCTGATGTTTGTACTTAGCCGTAGTTTTTTGTGCTTTCCTTCACCAATGACTAGGATTGAAGTACTCAGTAAAATATTATTTTGTGTTTTCATGGAAGAAAAATTCTGTGTGTGTATTTAATACTACTGTACCATGCAGAGAGTTCTCAATGGCAGCAGGAGCTACTGAGAGCTGCTCTGGGCGTGTGGAGAGCCTTGAATAGAGCAGGAAGGAGCATCCAAAGGGCAAAAAAGGGGTGGACACCCAAGTGGGGTGTCCATAGGGCAGAGCAGCAAGAAGGCTGTGCAAACAGGCTGTGTCTTATGAGTGGTAGTGCAAGAATGTATTTGAAATGTATCTTCTATGCAATGCGTTCATGAGTACAGCTGTACTGTCAGTTGTAAGAGATTCTGTAGAATGAAGTGCAGTAATGAAGTATTTGAGATATATTACACTAAAATATAGCAAAAATAAGTTACTGAATTTTTTATCACTTGTAATCTTGGTCTCAATTTTAGCTGAGTGTGACTTTGCACAAACACTACTTTTTGTGGGACTGGGGGAAAATGCTAAAAAGTGAACCTTGCTGTGTTGCAGCATTGAATCCACCCTATTCTCCTTGTTCCCAGACAACAGCTTCTAGCACTTTCCAGCATGCATGATTTTCCAACTTTTCTCTTATATTGATTATTGGAGATTTTTTCCTGCAGTAGTTATACTAGAGGAGGTAGGGACCTGATCCTCGATCAGTTTGGGTTCATTTTATGTTCCTGTGGGTTCGTAAATGTTTCCCGACATGCTTGGATGGATGAAGGATTGCTGCTGTTCACCTGGAATGTGCTCACTGCAAACCCTCTCTTTTTTGAGAGCCAGAACTAGGAGGATGATAGGGCTCACCTCCCACCAAAACAGCTGGGTATTTTGGGGAAGAGTGTGTGGTGACGAGACCTCCATCCACATCCCACCGTTGGCATTCATGAGTAGGCCGTGCTGGGGAAGGTTAGGGAAGCAGGGTGCGCCGGGCAGGGAGGCAGAGCAGCAACAATGCAAGGAGAGGCAGCTCTTTTGTCACAGCTGCACTCAGCAAACCAGCTGTGCATGGACTGAACATCTCCTCAAGCTGCTGCCCTGCTGCCTCCCCCAGTACCAGTTTGCTGCGTAGCCAAGTGCACTGACATCAGGAGGGTGGAGGCACAGCCCGTAGGGTCGGGGGCCGTGCTCAGCACCTGAGTGTGAAGGTGATGGTTGGTGGGACCCAACTTAGCTGCCCAGTGCAATAAACCCCAGGCTTTGCACACAGCTCTTGTGTCTCCTTCGGCTTATGAGATCCTGGCAACAGTGCTCCCTGCATATTGCCCCATGACTGTCTCTGCCCTCTCACAGCCTCTGATCCCTGTAATGTTCCCACAAAGCTGAGTAATTGTGAAGGCAGCTCCTATCCATTCTAACATGTTCCTAAATCATGTTCCTGACAGAACACAGATGTCCCTCTGTCCTCCTTCATCTGAACTGCTGTCAAATGGTCTTTGGTTATGTACTCTGATCAGAGAAATCTGGAGCCAGATCCAGCTGCTCTCAAAACAAACAGTTGCCCTTGTCACCGGGCTCGGTTCAGTTTATTGGAGATAAATAATAAAATGATGGGAACTTAATGGGAACATTGATTTATGACCTTGTTTTTAAGAAATAACTCGGTAATTATATGCACATCACAAGCAAATTTAATGATACATTCTCCTTTTGATTCCAGCTTTGTTATTGTGTTCCATTTTAAAGGATGAATTTTACACCCACGAAGACATAAATTTTGATGAATTATAAGTAGAGAACATGATACTATATGCTATATGTTATCAAAATAATATTTTCTGCCCTTAAGAGCTCTGCTATATGGGAATGGTGTCCTAGCACCAGTTGACACAGCTTGATTCTTTAAAAGTGCAATTTAGTATGTTACTGAATTCTAGTTCCTTGCAGCAATTTTCACATTTGCTCCAGTTCTGTCTTGACTTGTGTCCAATACCAGGCTGAAAATAGAATCAAAATCAGAAAAACATAATTTGTCACTGATTTGAAAAGTCAAATACTCTGCTCCCATGTAAGAGGCACAGACTATCCCTAAAGGAGCTGAGAGTGACTGGGCGTGCATTCAGACGTGTACCCCTAAGCACTGCACTGATCTTCCTGGAACACAAGTTACAGCATTAAACTAACTAACGCTTCCATTTGATTTTATTCTCTGAATGGCCTATGTAACGTATTGCTTATAAAATTGTTAAGTGAAAGTCACTTCTGTTGTACTTTTCTGTTCATTTAGAATTATTTCTGCTATTCTTTAAAGGCCCAGTTGAAAACACATCAAAGTAAGAACACTTTTTTCCTGTTTAATTCAGGAAGCCGCTACTGGCTGCCACCAAATAGTTTGGATTTAAGAACTGTCTTTTTGAATACAGCCCTTTCCCTGACAGTGGGAGAAAAGTGAACATAAAGGCAGTCATTTATGTTAGTGTGTAGGCTATTACTTATGTCACAGAACTACTGTAACTTCAAATTGCTTAATTGCAAGTGAATCCTCCAGTGAGCGGAGGTGGGGTTTTGGCACAGAAGTAGCAGTGTAGCAGCTTATATCAAACGTGGCTTCATCATAAACTCTACCACTTAGTGTCCATGAATACTACTCCTTTTACTGGCTTTTTACTTCTACTCCTTTAACAAGTTGCTGCCACTAGCAGGAGAGTAGCCCATTGATTTTTGCGTAAGATTTTGGAAAAAATTTGCACAAGTATTCTGAGCTCCTAATAACTTACATTAGGACATTGAGTATAGCTAAGCTCTGCTGTTGTAGAAATGACTTCTGCCTGCCCTTCTGAATGAAATAAGGTAATGTCAAGTGATACCTGTATCAGTGCTGCGATGAGCTTGTTCACTTAGTAGCCCAAGCTGGATGAGCTTTACATGAGTAACATCCTTCTCAAGAATGTGGGTGTGAAGCATGAAAATGGTGAAGAAAGGGACATTCTATGAGAATCTTCTAATTCCCAATTTCAGCAGGCAAACAGAATGATTTTTTTTTGAAAGTATAATAAAACCAGACTTTCGCCGAGTATCTTTCAACTTAACAGAGACAAAAGCCATTTATACAGCAGGTCACACAAGCAGTCTGTAGTCAATCAATCTGTTATTTCATAGCCTGGAATAGAGCTGTGATGTCTTAAACAGGAACATTCTGGAAAATGTCATCAATATGAGCATCACAGTGGGTTTTGGTTGCTTGTCTTGTTCAGTAGTTTAACATCTTATGCAAAGAAAATTCAGCCTCAGCAAATAAAATACTAAAAAAATTATCTGCAACTGAGGGCCTGCAGCATTGTATTGACCTTGATGAAATTTTATTGAGTGAGTTTGAGTATTTGACATCTAACGCTTAGACCAATCATAGTAGTACTGGCTTCTTAATGTTTGTGTGGTTCCAGGCAGAATCTTAACTTCCCTGCAGTGCTTGGAGAAAATGTGTTTTGGAAACATTCATACGTTGCAGACATGTTTGCTGCCTGGAAGCAGCAAGCATATCCCTGCTGGGGAATAGGCTTGCCCACGGGCAGATCTGACCCGCTGGCTGACAGAGTAGAGCGTGGCAGCATCAGTGGTAATCCCACGAAATTGATCTTAATTGCCTTGCATTTCTCTGCCTCTCCCCTGGCCAAAGAGTGCAGGTGCAAATAGAGAAAGACGTAAGGGAGACAAGAATGTCATGATCATTAATGTATGCCCCTGCGGAAGCAGTGAGCCCTCACAGCTACATCAAAATGAGCATCCATGTCCTTCATTTGAAACTGTTTGAGCAGAGCCAGTTACCACCTCACAGCAGTTGGTTGTACTCTGATAAAGTGCATAATGTTAATACAGAGGAAAGCCTTCTCTCCTTCAGTCTCTTGTGCTAATGTTAAAGGCTGCTATGAAGTGCTTTGAGTAAAAGAAATTGTTTTGTCTTGTATCCAGATTCTTTCTACATGTGTCAGTTTGCCAACTCTCAAACTAAGTTTCAAAATTAAGGCAAAAAACATCTGTGGTTTCTCCATAGGTTTTGAAGGGATAAATACCTATGCAGAGGTGCATATGAAATTAGGTCCGGTTACACTGGGGAGATTGGTTCTTCTATCTCAGCAGAAAAAATTCTGAAAAAGGACTGACATATAAAGCTTTTCATTTTCTATCAGTCTGCTGGAGTAGCACTGATGATTTGATGTTGTAGATATCAGTTGCATTAAAAGATGAACGGGTAGCATTAGCGATAGATCATCTATTATATGCTTACCTAGTGAACACATTCTCTCTGCAGAACAGAACAGATCTTCTGTCCATTCCAGACCAGGCTGAAATTCAGAGATTAACAAAGTGATCCCAGCTGGTGTTACAAGGGATAGCACCCTGAGATATTTATCCTTCACTGTCAAGGAGTTAGACTAGATGATCTAATAGGCAATTTCCATCTGTAATGTCTGTGATTCTTCTTGCTGAAAGGCAGCTGGGGATGCAGAACTTATAATTTCTGATTATTATTTAGCTCTGCTTTATTTCTTCACAGTGTTTGCATTGTTGCCATGAAATAGTATTGGGTAAAATTCTTAATGTTATTTATTAAATTAAGGCAATTCTCTGATGTGCACAAGTATTTCTCTGTGAGGAGGACCCCAGTTTGTATGAACTGCGGAGCAGAATGGTCTCAGGTTTATCTGCCGGTTGCACTGAGCTCAGGCGCTGCACCCTCGCACGGTCCCGTCTGGATCATTGTGAGCTGTTGCAGGCAGCTTGTTTTGCCTCCAGCTGTCAGTCATCCTGCCCTGGATCCCCAAACAGTCCACTCCTGGGGATTATGCATCTTCCTCTCTTGAAACCAAATCTGCTGCTTGTTGTGGAGGTCTGCAAGCAGGGGGTGCTTTTGTCTAAAGTACAAACATCTGGAATTGGGAAGTTGGTCTTCATGAAGAAAATATATTTTTAGCTCATATAGAAGCAGTTAATAAATGAGTGCACTTTAAAATGTTCAGAAGCTAGAGAGCAAAACTGTGGGTTTTTTCGTGATTGTATTATCAAAAGCACTATTAAACCCCTAAAGATTATTTAGTTTTTAAAATTTCAGATGATTGCTTATGTTGTGACTCTGCTTCTGCATCTCTGATTTCTGTCTCTTCCCTTTCATTCCATTCTTTGGCTATTGGAATGAGACAGGGAGGGATGCTGGCTGTGCAGGACCTGCTAGGGAGTCTTCCTCCTTTCTGCATCATCAGAACATTGCTGGATGCCAAAGGAGCCTTCTTTTTCAGTTCTGCTTTTCCCTAGCTGCAGCAATTTCAAGGCTTATCTTTCCACTCCTGGCACTTGGGAATGTTGATAAATGTTTGTCTTCAGCTGGAGCCTTGAGTCTTTGTTTACAACCTCTTTAATTCAATATTTTGGTGACCAGAAGGACAGGGAGAGAACAGTTTTTCTCTGCTTATGTGATCATGGGGTAAATATTAAAAATACCCAGACTGAAAATGACTGTTTTGCCATTTATCTTCTTTCGGATGGGTCAGATGCACACCTGCTCGTGTGTGCTTAGAGATCTGCAATCACCTAAGCACAAAGACTTGACTAAAATTGGTTTTGAAATATGAAAAAAGAAATTTTTTTCATTAAGGGATGATCACCAGCAGTGAAGCTGGCAATTAAAGCCTTATGCATCTACTGAGTTTGTGATTGAACACTTGAAATTTGAAGCATTTAAAACTTTCAGCGTCACAGTGCTGATTTGGCTGAGGTCCACAGCCTCTCCTGCATGCAGGAGTGCAGATTCCTCTAGGAAGGGCTTTGCAACTCCCCAGGGCACAACAGTGTGGAGGAGTCCCCCGACCTGACGGACATACTTGAAGAAATTCTGATAGAAGCAAAGTGGTTTCTAGCTGAGCCTATTATGCTCTTCAGTGCTTCAACTTCTGCGTTTAAAATTTTAAGCACTCAAGTTTTTAACAACGTGACTGCTGGAGCCCTTTGGAAGCTCAGCTAGGAGCCACTTAGCTTTTCCAAGGAAAAATCTTTGAAACTTTGTTAGGGTTAAGGAGGAACTGTCTGTGTACCTGACTGCTCTCTTGGCAGTGTTCTATAAAGCCCCTTTCTTCCCTAATTCCGTCTAGGTATCTTAGGATGCAAAAGGAATGGGATGGAGAATTTGAAACTGCATTTATGTAAATTTAGACTGAGTCATCTGGTATACTGTGTGCAGTTCTGTCACCTCAGTGTGGGGTTTGTCTGTCCTTACTTAAACACTCTTAAGATGTCGAAGTCTAAAGCAGTCACTCAATGTCTCTTCTAGACAAAAGAAAGGAATGGGTATTTATAAAGACTGAGTCCTGAGGCAGGTATTAGATGCCAGCCAGAGGATGAAATGAATCACTGTGGGTGCCTGCAGTTGGGCAGATGAGCCCTACCGTTTATTTCCACAGGTTTTGCAATCAAATGAAAGACATTTCAGAGGCAACGGAAAATGGCTAGGGAATAGGCTAAAATCTCTGTCCTCCAAGAAGATTGGAAAGTTTATGTTTGATTGCCTTAGGAAAGACATTTGTAAGAAGGGATGCAGTTAAAGTGGAAGTTCTTGCCCCTTTGCCTTGAAAACCAAGGCAATGAAGCTGCAAGAAGAGAAAAGTGAACTCAGAAAAAGAAAGCCCACAGTTTAAGCTAGAAACCTTTTTCAAAAGAAGTTGTCTGAGTTTAAAAACCAGGAATATTTCAAGTTCATTTAGACAAATATCTTCATAAAGATTTTCTCCCTTTAGTCGTAAAAATAATTTTGAGGAACTCCTGTATTTTCAGGACTTGAACCGGTTTTGCACTACTGGAGAGCAGGAAGGGCACGTTTCTCTAGGAGTGCATCTTGTGAACAGTGGTGGCTGGCGGAGTGACTGTGGCTGTCGTGGCAGGGCTGCCACTGCTGGCATTGCTGCCTGGTGGTGCCAAAAGCTGCGTGCTCTGGTCAGAGAGCAATGAGGTGCCAGGGGGAAGAGCTGTACTACATAGTGAGCAGGCTGTACAGATTAGGGAGGATGAACAGATCTTTCCAGAGGCCCTGTAGAGCCAAGAACCTGAGCTCCACGTTGAAAGGAAGGAGAAAAAAAATGGATATAAGCTTTGAGAGTCAAGGGTGGAAATTCTCAAGATGGAGAAGGCTGGAGGTTTGTTACTTCTGACAGCATAACTAAGGCCCCTGTTCCACTTGTGATTCAGCAGGTACAGAGAAGGTAAAATGCCCTGTGAAGAGGTGGGAGAGATGATCTCCCTTGGGATGGGGCAGCAGAGCCAGCAGAGCCTCAACAGTTAGAAGCTTCCAGAAGAGGAGGGTGGTAGGTATCAGAAGCTCTCTCCTGAGGAGACAGAAGCCCTCAAGCCAGCCTGCCATGCTGTTGCAGAAGGTTTGCTGCTTGCCAAGAGCTCGCACATTAAGTGTTGCAAAGAGGCTGCCAAAGCTTGTTTGTCTCCTGGACTATGGCCACTGCTGCTCATCCATGTGGGCACCTCATGGATGATCCAGTGATCCAGCCAGGGAAGATCCTGAGTGTGTCAAGAGTAACTACACATCTTTGAGTGCGAGGGTGAAGGGTGCGGGTGCCCTGGGGTCTCCTCAATACTGCTGGTGAAGAGGGAAGGCTCTGGTTGGAGCAGGCACATCTAGTAGGCAGCCTGTAGCTGTGTTGGTGGTGTTGCTCGCTGGGCTATGATCTCCATGGACATGGGATATGCTCTGAGGAGCAAGGACTGCTGAGCAAGAATCTGACAAAGTGAGCTGAGGTCTTCTCTAATTGGGTGTACAACCTTTTGAAGGGGGCTTTAAATGATGCTTATTGGGGAAGGGGGTTCATTCTCTGAAGAAAAGGGTGAGCAGAAAGATGGAAGAAACTCTTGGGCTCACCTCATGAAAGTAGCATGTTTGGGAGCCCATCTCAAGTGCCAGTGCCCAAATGCAGGCAGCATGGGGAGCAAACAGATGGCATTAGACATCTCCATGTTGCTACTGATCTTGGACCTCCTGTGGGATTGCACACATCCTTGTGTGGATTGGCTCTCAGGACAAGAGTGCTGCAGGAGATGGACACAGGCTCTTCAGGAAGGCCAGGCTGAGAAGGTGAGAAGCGGGAGTGGTACTCTATGCAAAGAGGAGGCAGCTATGTGTGGGCAGTTCCCTTTGGACAGAGCAAGGAGGCCCAGAGCATGAGAGTCAGGAGCAGAGGGCAGCTGAGCAGAGGGGGTGTGGTGGTAGCTGTGCTGCACGCTGTCTGGTCAAGAAGTGAAAGCAGAGGAAGCCTTTAGACAGCTAGATAAAGCCTCAAAATAGCAAGCCTTGTTATTTATGAGGGACTTCGGCCAACTCAAAATCCATTAGAAGGGCAATAGGTCTGAGCACGAGCAATGCAGGAAATTTTTGGAGCGTGCTGAAGACAGTGTCTTAACACAGGTGATCAGTGAGCTGACAGGGTGGGGATACTCTGCTGGAGCTATTGCTCACAAAAGAGGAGGAACTGGTTGAAGATCTGAAGGTTGAAGCATCCCTGGCTACAGTGATTCTGAGATGCTGGAGTTCCAAACACTCAGAGAAGTGGGAAAGACAAATAAGTGGAATGAATCACTACCTCATACTTCAGGAGAGCAGATTTTGGCTTATTCATAGCTCCTTTTGTCAGTCTCCAATGGGAAACTAATCTGTAGGGTAAATGGGCAATAGAAACTGGTTGAGCTTTATGGACTCCTTGACACCCTCCTCAAAGCGCCAGAACAGTTAATTTGTTCAAATGCAGAAAAAGATGTCAACAGAATTTGGAAGCAGGCATGGGAGACAATTGGGACATGCAGGGATGGAGATAGGAAAGACTTCAAGTCATGGCAATCAGGGGAGGTACTTGATGACTAGAAAAAAGGCCAGTGTCACACCCAGGAGCAAGAAGGACAGGAAGAGTCTGGGGGACTACAGGCCAATCAGCCTCAATTCTTGGGGAGGTTATGGAGCAAGTTGTTTTGGAATCCTTCTCTTAGCACAAAAAGGGATAATGAGGTGGTGATTGAAAACAGCCAGGCAAAATCTTACCCCTTGATTTCCTTCAACCCTCCTTACACACAATTATGACGTTTACCAAGGATTAATTTTACCTGACCAGCCTGATTGACTTCTGTCATGAGATGACTGGCTCAGTGGATGAAGGGATGTTGTCTACCTTGACTTTAGAAAAGTCTTTGACATGTTCTCCCATTGTGTTACTAGAGCCAAGCTGGTGAGATACAGAATGCTTGAGTGGGTGATGGGGTGGGTGGGATATGGACTGGACCTTAGGGCTCAGATGTGACCCTCAGAGTCACAGAGTCGAACCAGCAATCAGTTACATCTGCACGCCCTTCAGAGATTGATACTGGGACTAGCAGAAGACTTACCAGGATTGTTAGGGGTTGGAGCATGGGACATCTGTGTCTGTTCAGCTTTTCTGGAGAGACAGCTTTGGGGGTATCTTGTTGCAGTCTACAGCTAAACTGAGCAGGGTGTGTAGGGAAGATGGAGCCAGGCTTTCTACTGGGGTACACAGTGGGAGAAGGATGAGAGGCAACAAAGCTGAAAGATGGGAGTTTAAAATCAGAATTATGGAAAAAAATGAGATGTTATGAGGGTGTTCAGACACTAGCACAGGTTTCCCAGAGAAGTTGTGGCACTATCATCCTGGGACACACTCAAAACTAGTGTGAGGAATGACCTGAGCAACCAGTTTTAACTCAAATTACTTTGAGCAGGGCATTGGTATAGAAAACCTCCAGAGGTTCCTTCAAACCTATATGACTCATTGATTCAGTTATATTTTACAAATTATTCTAACACGTTAGGGTTAGCCATGGCCTGATGTCTGAATTCAGAGTTATTTTAGGGAAGTCCTCTATTCTCTGCCATGCAAGAGATCAGTCTGAGTATCTCCAATGTTCCCTTATACCTTATATATCATCATGCCATCTGGAGCTTGGATGTGATCTGGTATGGCAATCCTTGGATTAATTTACAGTTAGGAATACCAATAATTTGTCTTTGATTTGTCCTTAGGCACATGAACTGATGTGACTATTCCTCTTGTGATGCATACAAATATTAGTCAATCATCATAATCAAAAGGAATTGCTGAGATTTAATTGATTAAGTACTGCTCACTGGTTTACATTTACATTAAATCTTTTAATTTTAAGTAGCCATGAAGTTTTAAACCTCACCAGTAAATAAGTGGCACTAAGTACCTAAATGGCATTGCAGTGGAGGAGCTATATGGTCAAAGGCTGTCTTTTACCTCTTTGAGTGGTAGAACTATGCTTCTGGGAGAGATCATGTGTGCCATGCTACTAGGAGAAGGTTTAGCTGTTTTGCCTCCATCCAGTCTTGTTACTGGATACAGAAAAGAGGTGGAAATGTTTTCCTGGTCGTTCTCTGTCTCATGGGCAATGCATTATCCATAGCGGAAGAAGTAATACACCAGACCGCCCTTGTAGGCAGCCATAAACAGGTGTCATATATCTTCTCACTGTTTTGTTTAGACATGGCCCTGGTTACAGAATTACTTCTGTAGCAAAATGACATTCACCAGTGGTGAAATACAGCAAACTGAGAAGGTGAGCATAGCAGCTTTTTAACTATGCACAGCAACATGCCATAATAATTCTTATCAGAGATGAAGGAAGACTTTGTGACTCCTTGGATCAGTTTTCATTCTGGCTCCAAGCACATTATATCAAGCTCTGTTTATGACCCGTGTTTTAATAGTAAATTCTATTTTTGTCTGTACTTAATTTCTAAGATTTGACAGGAGTTGCCAGTGAAAAGGGGTCTGAGTTCATGGAGTTGTTTAGAATTGTCTGACAACAGCTAGGCAACTGATTCAGCTTTCAGAAGAGAAAGATAACATGGGATTTTTTTTTTTTCCATTCAGCACTACAAGAGAAGGGATGTTTACCAATGAAATAAGTTCAGGACTAGGAGATCGCTTGTATTGTCAAATCTTGAGGTAATCAAAATTATTTTTCCCTGATTAAGGACTGCAGTATGTGTGCCAGGCATGAGAAAGATAGACAATCCATGGACTATTGCTCAGGTGTTCTAAGCTGCAAAACTTCTTGAGAAGACAAAAAGCTGTTTTTCGTCCTCTCTTTTGTGGTACCAAGCATTGCTGCCTCCCATATGCTTGCTGTAAAAGCACTTTGGGACAACCAGAATGGAGATTTAATTTAGCAATCAAACATTTCTATTATTCCCTATTCATGTGAGAGGAGTTGCCGGTGGAGTACTGATGTTCTGTGTGTAGGGGCTGAGGGAAATGCTGTATGGAGATGGGAATGGCAGCTCTCACTTCTCTGCTTAAAGCTATTCTGTTTTGCTTTGTTGCTGCTGTGAGAAAATACATCTTTTCTATATGTGAAGAGTGGATTTTTCTGCCTGCTGAGCACAGAAAAGCTTCTGAATCTCTATGAGAACATGCCATGAAATATATTTGTAGTTCATTAGGCCTGAGGACTTCAACATCTGCTGTACCACTGAGAAGGGGATGTTTTTTGATATGTGATGGTTTTACACCTACGGTGCTTCCATTGTGTTTTACAAGAGAACATGCAACTTTTAAATCCTTTTGGCACAGGTAACTTAGTTCCCACAGAGAAGTAAAGCGATTATCTGATATAGAGTTAACAAGAAAAACCTCTTTCAGGGTTTGCATCTGTGTGGAGCTTATTTTTTGTTCATAGGATCATAGAATAGTTTGGGTTGGAAGGGACCTTTAAAGATCATCTAGTCCAGCCTCACTGGAATGAGCTGGGGCATCTTCAGCTAACTCAGGTTGCCCAGAGCCCCATCCAACTTGACCTTGAATGTTTCCAGGAATGAGTCACCTACCACTTTTCTGGACAACCTGTTCCAGTGTTTCACCACCCTTGTAATAAAAATCTTCTTTCTTATACCTAGTCTAATTCTATCCTCTTCTAGTTTTAAACCATTTCCCTTGTCCTGCTGCAACAGGCCTTGCTAAAAAGTTTGTTCCCATCTTTCCTATAAGCCTTCTTACACTCTTGTTAAGTGCATGCATTTCTTTTAATGTAAAAGTGTAGACACTTTCTTACAGTTTGGTATTAGAAAATAAATTTTTTGCAGTTGTATAAGCCTAGTGTGGCCTGGTATATGCTTTTTTTTGTCCTGCTGTCATCAGGCCAGATGCCTCCTTCTGCAAGCTCATGAGCAAGAGCAGGTAAAAAACTCAGCTCTTGAACTGCTGAATCTGTAGGTCAGAAGGCAAAATTTGAGACTTTCAAAAGTGATTGTGTTTTTAGAATGAAATTCCTCTAATTAAGGGGCATTTCAACTATTGCTTTCTAAAACAATTAGATGTCTATTACAAAAGGCAGGAAAAGACCTAATATCGCTAAAATTTCAGTATGTGTTGTTGTGAGTCTGACCAAAATGTCCGTGTGTGCTTTTGATAGAGAAGAAAAGCTTATAAACCTCATTTGTGTATCTCTGTCTGACTTCTGACACCAGGTCAAAATAGACAGGTGAAGAACCTCAGATTTGATACAAACTAGTAATTTTGGAGGAATAATGTTTTGCCATAAGTGACTTGGAAAATTCAGAAGAGAAAATTACATGGATATCAGATGTGCTTTATTTGCCCAAAGATCTCTCATGAATTCATTCAAATACTAATAGCCTCAACAGCAGTAATAGTACAGAAAATAAACATTTATATCCATAAGTATTTTGGTGAACACTATAGTAGTAGTAAGGATGCAAATAAAGACAATTATGCACCTACTTAGTTTGGTGAACACCTGTTAAAGTGAAATAGCACAGAAATGCTTGAGGCATGTCATGATTTTCTTTTGATGAACTTGACTTTCCTGATAATTTGAAAGATGACTGAAGAGTCATAGCTTGTCAGGAAAGTAAACCAAAATAAATTGCATCTTCATAATATTCTTTATTAGAAAATGCTCTAGGGAGCATATAGAGTGTAAAAACTCAATGCCTTTTCCTGGTGATACTTTCATCACAAAATAATAGCATTTTCTTGCAGACTATTTCAAGTTAATTATTTTAAATTAGTGAGATAGTTGATGATAGTTTTTGAGAGCTGTTTTTGAGAGTGAAGTGGCTCCTTTGTTATGTGCAACTAGCCTTATAAGCAGTATTAATTATGCCACATTGTAAAACTCTTCCTATTTAAATGGTGAAGTAAGATACAAGGAATGAATAATAATGTTTCATATCTGTTGTTGCGATGGGCATGTGGCAGGTAGAAGATAAAGAGGAGTAAAACTGGAGAAAAATAGTGCATTAAAAGATCTGCTTATTGAACTGTGCTACAGTTCCCTAATCTCACCATTTTTTAAATTATTCTTCCGTAGCCTCAGACCATTCGGCAAACTCTTCAAAAGACACTGCAGCATTTTGAGCATCAAGTTATTGGGTAAGTGTTAATGTGAGGTAGTGAAAGGTGCGTGGTAATGTTTTGCTCTGTGCCTCCCAATTCACAGCTCTGCACGATAAGATTTTTAATTTAATCCCAAATTTTTTCTCTCAAATTCTTGACGATGCTTTGGAATAACAATACATAATCTGGATGTAAATGGTGAACTGCTGTTCAGTCCTGCTTCTGTACGATCCCATCAGATGACGACTGCTTAATTAACTGTAATGTTTCTTATAAAAAGAGAATAGGAAATCTTTTTCAGTCATAGAATATCAGGTTGCAAAGGGACCTCAAAGCTCATCTAGTCCAACCTTTCTTGACAGAAGCGTGGTCTAGACAAGGTGGCTCAGCACTCTGTCCAGCTGAATCTTGAAACTGCCCATCATTGAAAGGTCTTAATCCTTTGCCGCCCCTTCTGAAAGACGTTTGTTGACTTTGCATTTGTATAAGGAGTTGTTACAGCTTTATTTTTTTTACTGTAGTTACAGAGATGCAGAGAAGAATTTTCACAATATATCAAACAGATGCTCCTATACAGACTGCTCTGGCAATGAAGAAACTGAAGATGTCTCAGGAATTCTCCAGTGTACGGCTAATGTACTTGGTAGGTATTTTTTCAAGGGAGTTTGTTTCCTTTAGTGGAAGGAAAGTTTACTGACCATCCCAATGCCAACAATGAAGCAAGAAATTTTTGCTCCAACCGCAGAAATTTAGGATATAGGCAGCAACATAACAGTGCACTGTTACTACATTTGTCTCCTTTTCTACATATGTTTTGAGTCTTTAAGACAATCCAGACTGATTGTCAGTGAAGGCAGTGAATGTATATTGTGCAATACCCAGTGATCAGAGAAGTTTCAAAGGCTTTTGGCAAGTGGACTTGCTTTGGAATTATCTCTGGTATTTTTATAGGGGTTCTGCAGAACAACAGACACTTTTATCATCTGTGGGCCTGGTGGATAGAGGGCCCGAGAAACAGCAGCAGGGTGTACCTGAGACATGAAACATTCTGGAAACTTAGATTTCCTTCGGCAAGAAGCACAACACTGAAATCTGACTGTGTATGATAACTGAAGATAAGATTTAACTTTACATGTCAGGGGAATATGATGAGGTGATACTCTGCTCACATTCTGGTCTTTACCATTGTATCCTGCTGACTTAAAATACTTTTGGAGGATATGCGTTGTGTATCTGTCTTTTCTACTGCAAACTGTTAAACAGACTTGATGTGCTCTGTGAAACAGCAAACATGTTCTGGTTGAGAGATGACTGTGTTTCACTGACTTTCAAAATGCTTTTTTTTTTGCTGTCTGGTGCTTTATTCTGTAAAATACTAGATGCTGTCAGGGATGTTCTGCATGTCTTTGCTGCTAGAAGGAGGTGGCATTTTGTATTTTGCATGTGTGGTCATGGAGAGAATTTACAACAAATTAAATTTTAAACATGTCCAGTGTTAGTTACCTTTTTTCTTTATTTTAAAATATTTGCATGTCAGCTCTCTAAAACAAATGCTATGAGTGATAAGGCAGAACTCATGCAAAGCAGAGACTTTTCGTGTTACCAGGTACATTTTAATTTCATAAAAAGCCAGACTAGACATTCAGTACTTGTTTCACCATGACACGAAGTATGTGTTCTAAGAAACAGTTATGAATAATTTTTCATCCTTCATAATGCTTTTAAAGCAATATGTTAGTCCTAGTACCTCAGCATGGCTGAGTAATGTGCAGCCTGTTTCTTCAGTGGTATCCTCACAGTGCATGTTTATTAGGGGCAGATTGGACTTTGGGGACTAAAGAGTAGGGATAACATCTAAGCATTACTATCTTGGGGAACTGTTAAAGTGGGCTTTGTTGAAAATTAGTTTGCAGAGACTTCTTGGACAAATTCACCTCTTAAAGAATGACTTCTTAGGAAAAAAAAACCCCATTCAGTAGGAGCAAAACACTGAGATAATTTAAAAGCAATGCTTTTCCCTGTCTGGGAGAACATAAGGGAATGAGCAGTAAACCCAGCTTCTTTATTTTAATTGTAGCTCCTATCACAACAGGTAAATAATTAATGGAGGCTGTGTGATTGATTCTCACATACACAGTTATTTTTCTGGTTGAGTAGGGACTGGTGAGAGCCATCTCTATGAAAGAGGGGTGTAACCACTGAGGTACGTACCTAGAACAACTGGCATTGCTGAGGCAGGAGGCAAGCATGAATATGACTGTGATGAAGGCTACAGAAACTGTTGGACCAAATCTGGCTCTTAGTTTATTTATATGAGCAGTAAGAGGCACTTGCTGTCTAGGGCTGGAAGAAAATGTTTCCTTAAAAATGCTTGGAAGCAGCTTCCTCCTCTCTGACCTTAGAAACTGCCAACATGATTCACCTCTCCCGATCCTCTAACCACCTCTGAAATAGTTATTTGGCATTCCTTATTCATCAGAAGAGTGAAAATGCTGAGATCATTGGTAAGCTTGGAAGACTGTGAGCAGATGCTTCACACTGTGGTCCTGGTGCTTACACTGCTCGCAGGAAAGTGCTGACTGCAAGCTGTTCACTGAGCTCGATGCATGTGATTTATCATGTATGAATACTGCAATTTTCCTCTTGTCAAGTCAGCACTAAAGTGTGTCACCATCTTCCTGCAGTGCAGGGACCTGATTCTCCTTGTCTCCTTGCTGAATTGCTCCCGCTACAAGTCTAGACATCAATAGAAGTCTCCCTGCTTTAAACCACTGCAATTAAGGGAACCCATGTCCATCATGTTCACGTGCTGTAAACTGTGTCTGACACCAGATGAATCACAGTTTTCCTTTGCAATGACAGCTTCTTAAATATTCCAAAGGCTGGAACATTTAATTTAACTTTCTGTCCTTTCAAAAACAGTCCAGACAGCTTCATGATGGACTCTGCCTTCATTAATTGGTGCATGGATACTTTTATAGTGTCCTTCATAAACATATAGAAACAGAGAATCCTTTAGGTTGAAAAAGACCTTTAAGATCATCAAGTCCAATTGTTAATGCAGCACTGCAGAGTCCACCACTAAACTGTGTTCAGAGGAGATTGCCAGTGTAGGTTTGAACTTTGAAAATAATGATAAGAAAAAGATTTCCATGACGAAGTATGTTCTGTGGATTACTATCACATTTCTTTCTTAGGTGACTATCATCTTATGTTAGAGAGAGAAGTTGTATCTGAAGAGATTTCTTATTTGACCTTGGGCAAGTTTTTATTCTTTCTGTGCCTCAATTTCCCATCTGTATAATGGAGATAACAGGATTTTTTTAATCCTTTAAACCATATGTCAGTGCTATTCAGATTTCAACCTTCTTGAAGTGAAGACAATTTCATCCCCCTTGTTCATTCAGCATTTTGAGCAATGGGACTGCTTTTGTCCTCATGATTTAAAATAATTTGATTTCAAGTAAGATTAGAATGTGCATTTTTACTTAAATGCTGCCAGAATAAAGCAGAAGACCTTCACGTAGCTGCAAATTAAAACTTTGGTAACAGGAAATTAGGGATGAAAACTTTTTTTGTTGTTCTGTAACTACTATTGTAAGGAATTTATTCCGGGACATAAAGCCTTCATGACCTATCTCCCGTTTATTTTTTTGGCAGATATTCAAAGAAGGTCTGTGCTACTGAGCTTTACAAAGCAGTAGAGAAATGCCTGATTTTCCTTTTTGAACCCCACTCAGTACTTCTGACACATCACGATATTTCTCACATTCCAAATGCACGAGTCAGATAAAAAATGTACAACCTTCACCTCACCTCCTCCAAACACTCTTTTCAGACTCTGCAAACAATTAATGTAGCCTTTGTGGACATGAACTATTTTTCACTCTTCAGTCGTTCACAGGGAAAAAAAAGAAAGAGAGCTTCACTAAGGCAGTCTACCTATCTTTTAAATGGCATCAGTATTTCCTTTGGAACCTCTTTGCATCTTGCTGAGGAACTCTGTAATCTGTCCTCACTTTGATAGTAAAACTAATGAAAAGTAACTTAAATTCATATAAAAAGGGCTGTTGTGCAAAACCTGCAAAGCAGCAGTAGCTGTTCATACCCAGTCTCTAAGGACATGGAAGAAGTGTTGTCTTTGAAAGCCCATTTGTGTATTTTAGACTTCAGTATCTGAATTGCATGTACTGCAGCACCATGTTAGATACACTGTATAAATAACGCTTGGTCACGCAGTCAAAGTTGCAAATGCAACTGGGATCAGATCATTGTTTCAGCAGAAAGGCCTGGGGAAGTAATTTTACCTATCTGACTTTCCACTGCTTAAGGTACAGAAAAACATTCTTCCCCATTTTTTTAATTTCAAGCAAATAATTTATACAACAGAATTCTTTTTCATCTCTTAGAGAAATTTGGCTCCTAAAATTTTACTACAATTACCTCATTTTCCTTAAAAAATGCATGGCACATGTCAGTGGCTGCTAAATCAGCTCTGCATGTGGACATCTGTGTATTGCAAGAATTTTTCCTATTATGCATTTGTAACTTACAGGATAATAATGCTCTTTCTTTTGATTTTGCTTCAGAGAGTGGTGTGAGGACTTTGCTTGTCTGTCTATCTTTCTGGGAATCTTCTGTTTGGAGGGTGATACGGTGCAGTGGCAATTCCCTAGGGATTCCCTAATCCCCTGGTGATAAGTTGTATGGAATCCTGGCCCAGAGCCCTGTCCTGTCAAGGAGATAAATCATGTTTCTGGATTCAGCCTCCCCAAGACACTGAGGAGGAGGTGGAATTCATTGTTAGTGTAAGGTTTTAGAGAGTTCTTGCTCTGGGTGACATTTGCTTGTCACTACCAAAGAGAACATGTGCTGCAGGCTGCTTTATATAGGGCAAATCTCTTCGTGCCTAAATATATCTTGCAGGGCTGATCCTTCATTTAGTACAAAGAGCATAATTCCATAAAAGTCATTTGTTCTCTGTACATTTGTCAAAGTTAAAGATCTGTGTTTCCTTTGTGAAACTAAGAAAATCTCAGCTCTTACATGAGGCAGTGGCATAAAGCTGTGTCAGGGCAGGTTTAGGCTGGATGTTAGGAAAAGGTTCTTCACCCAGAGGGTGGCTGAGAGCTTCACTGAGGTGAAGGCTGTTCAGTTTTTATTGCTTCTCTGCTGAGCACTTGGGAAGTTGTCATGGCACCAAAGCTGACAGAATTCAGGAAGTGCTTGGACAGTGTTCTCAGGTACATGGTGTGATTCTTGGGGCTGTCCTGTGCAGGAGTTGGATTTTGGTGATCCTTGTAGGTCCCTTCCAACTCAGAATATTCTATGGTTCTATAATACTCTGTTGTTAAAGAGGAGTAAATCTGGGATCATTCTGGTAACTATTAAATAATTGCTGAGAAATACTGTATTTGAAGGGGCAGGAAGTAATTGAAAAGGAGGTGCCAGGACATATCTTAGCCTACCATGAGATTAGACCAGGTGTAGTATTTGGAAAAGGTAAACAAAGGTTTGGCACACTGCTTGGGAGGTGTCTGAGAACTGTAAATGCTTCTATATTGAAAGCATATAAATTTCTATCACTTCCTTCTGCACTAAGAACTGTGGATAGTCATTAGGATGCAACTAATTTAGGATCCACGGCCTGATTTATAATTAAAGTTGTTGGTTTACAAACGATGTAAAAGGAAATGTTACACGGCCCAGAGGATTGGCAATACTAATGGATTCTAATAATACTTTATCCTGGGGGGGTCCAAGCTATACACACAGGGCTCCTGTTATTTAGCAGATGCTGCAGTGCACTGGCAACACAGAAGTAATCTAAACAAAAAGCACGTAATTCATGTGATTTCAAAACTGAGATGAGTACATCTCAATTAGAAAAGGACAAATGTTTATGCCAAATGGCCTCAGACATCCCACTCTTCTCAAATCAGAGCTATTTATTGTTAGGAAGCCGATGAACTACCAGCAGATAATGAGCGGTTTGAAGTTATGATGTACAATAGCATCTTGTAGAAGTCTATTTATAAAGAACATATTCTGGCCATGATTCATTGACTAAATGTAGGTGTTTGTCTTTATCTGAGGTACTGTGAGGCATCTTGTGGCCTCTGTCAAACTTTGAAAAATGTGTAGGTCTCCCTTAGGTCCCACATCTTGGCAGATACAGTGACTATCTGTTGGTTCTTTTGTAGATGTCTTGGATGCCTTGTGGAGACTCAAGGAGTATTAGATTTCTATATTTAGTCAGATGAGTTGAGCCCTTTATGTATGTGAGGAGTTACGAGAGATGATTTTGCATTTCATGGGAAGAGTTTTTAGATGTCATTGCAGTTTTATTTGTTTCAGGAAGTGAAGTTGCGCTCCCTATGTTAATTCAAAGACATATATATTTATTTAAATGAAAAAAAAGCAAATGAAAAAAACCCTTATTACCATTTAATCTCTAGAGTTAGCATGAAGCAAACCTGGTCTGCCTAATTTTTAGGAATTGCCAATCTAATGATTGCAGTTTCCATTTAATAAGCCCTGTGCAAGTATAAGAAGTGAGCTTTCCAAGTTGTGGTGGGGGACATAAAATCATGATAATCTTGCTTCACATAGCTTGGCTTTGCTGGCAGAATTGGCTGCTACTGAGAGCACTGTATGGGGGCAGAAACCCCTTTCGTTGCCTGTTCTTAATATCTCATCTGAGCTTCCTGTGTCAACTGTTTTGAGCATAATCTTTTATATTTATACTGAGAATGGGTGATCAGGTCCTCACCAAGAGGCAGTAATTACAATGGTATTTCTGTCATTGGTCAGAGGACAGGGAAAGAAACCACCTCATTCAAAGTGGATAAAAGAAATATTATAGGTGAACAAGTGTCAGGATTTCTTTCTGACAGTAGTTCTCATTTATATTCTGTGAAATCTTGAAAGTTATGCAGGCGCTGTATGTCACTGTAGGAGAACTGTTGCACAGATTTTACAGTTGTGTCACAACCATATGTAAGGGCATAAAATGATGTTGTTGTATTTATATAAAAACCACCAAAAAGATAATATAAAAATGCTGTTTGAGTTCCCAGGATGATATAAATTCACAATCATAATGGAGTAAAATAGAAGTCATTTATACAGTAATTAGATAATGGTACTAGACTCACTAACAAGCCAAATGACTCATCTAATGTATCTTCAGCATTAGTCTGTACACAAGAAAACCTTTTTTATTCAGAGACTAAATGTTGCTTTCCCTACCATCTGAAATAATTCTTTGGAATTCTGAACTGCCACCAGTCTTTCTGTCCAAAGGTCTGTTTAAGAAAAAGATGTTACTGATGCCAAAAATTTGATAATCCAAAAACATTTAAGAGATACTTGCTATAACTGAAGGTGGCAAATTCTGCTTCTGTTCACAGTATGAGGTCTGGAATTGCATATTTAATTGTTCCAGCCCCTTAAGGTTTGGTATTTACAGATTCTGAATGGTATCTCAGAAAAAAAAAGGTATTTTTCAATGCCAAATGAGTCAGATGCTGGCCACTCTGCAGCCATTGTCTTCATTATTTACTTTTAGGAAAAACTGGACGGCTTGTAATTGCTTCTGCATGCTGTACCAGTTAATGGATTACTTTGATTTTTTTATCACATCATTCATCTTCTGATTGTTTCTGAAGAGCCTATGATTTGTGATTTTCTTTATGGGAACAGATTCTGACCTAATTTCTCCACTTCATAATGTACAAAATACTTAAAAATACTGCACTAATTCCTTGACATTTGGTAGTGTTTTTGCAGTTTACATTAACTGCTGAAAAGAAAGTGAAGACCTTTTCCTAGCATGTTATTACAGGATGAAGTCATCTATTCCTGCTCCAGTTCAGTGAAATACTTAATTTGTACTTTGAACCTGTGCTTAAAGACTTTGGTAATTTTGGATCTGCCTGACAAGTATAGGATCTCTTCTCTTAATATCTTTGAGACATATTTTCAAAGAATAATAATTTGTCATAGATCCCAAAGTGCTTTTCAGTGGAGGCCTATAGCAATGTTTTCATTCTATTGTTGCTTTGCCTCTATTTCCAATGTGCATATTTAATTTCTCTCCAGTATGGACTAGAATAAAAGTGACATTATAAGGAAAAGCAACAAAAAGAAGCTTCTAAGGAAGAAACATTAAAATTAAGACATGTGATTTGTCCTCCCAACTTAGCTTAAGTAGTGGGAGCACAGTAGATCCCTCTCCAGGATGAAAGCAAATTGAGTCCAATGAATTTTTAGAACTTCATTCAGTATACTAGTAGAAGGTTTGTGAATAGCAGAAGCTAAAAATAATTAATTACTTCAGTTGGGGAGCAGCAGAGAGTGTTGGGATGACTTTTGGTTTATTTTAAATCACTACCATTTCGTGGAGTGTCTTGGTGAAACCAAGGAAGACCTTTTCCTGCGTACCAATTGCAAGCCAGTGCTCATTAGCAAGCCATTTCGGGGTCATACGTGAGGTGATAAGGGAATGCAGTGGCCTCTACATTTGGGAGTGCTGGGCCCTCATACAGAAATCAAATACTTTTTTTTTTCTGGGAAGCTGAATGAGAATTTTGCTTAGAGGTCCACAGTGAAAAAGAAAGAATGGAAATGCTGGCTTTTCAGAATGGAATAGCAAATTGTCAGTTTTGATGAACAGAAGTTGGCTCACGTTTTCAATGCCATATTCAATTTGAATTATTCCACTGAAAAATCAAACAGAAAAGCAACTGAGTGTGAGATGAGTTTGAAAAGATTGGACTTTTTATGTAGATGCATAACCTGAAGGTTATAAGAAGATTATTTTGATTTTGTTTGTCTTTTCTCAGCATAAAAGAAAAAAACAAAGGAAATACCATATATATATGTTGAAATTGGAAATCATACCAAATGTAATATTTAAAGAAAACAACTAGCCTGGGGAAGTCTCCAAATGTAATAAAGTATGCACTATAGAGACAGTGACTTCTGGGATTCATTTTTTTAGCAAGAAGGTTTTTCTACATGTAATAAAACTGTCTCGAATCTGGTATTGTCCTGGATTTATCTAGGATAGAGTTAATTTCTCCTCAGTAGCTGGTACATTGGTGTGTTTTGGATTCAGTATGAGAATAATGTTGATAACATACTGATGTTTTGGTTGTTGCTAAGTAGTGTTTATCCTAAGCCAAGGACTTTTTTTGTGTCTCATGCTCTGCCAATGAGGAGGGGCACAAGAAAGCTGGGAGGCAGCACGGCCAAGACTCAAACTGTCCAAAGGGACATTCCACACCATTAGAATGTCATGCCCAGTATATAAACTGGAGGAGTGACCTGGATGGGGACAGGGTCTGGCCTTGGTGGTGAGCAGTTGAATTGTGCATCACTTGTCTTACTGCGTGGGTTTTTATTTTTCTCTTTTATCATCATTATTACTATTTACTATTATTATCATTATTGTATTTTCCTTTTGTTTCAATTATTAAATTGTTCTTATCCCAACCTGTAAGTTTTACTTTTGATTCTCCTCCACTTTCCAGCAGGGTGGGGGGTTGAGCAAGTGTCTGTGTGGTGTTTAGTTGTCACCTGGGCTTAAACCATAACAGGTATGTATAGAAATAGGGGTAGGGAATCCACAAAAGATATGCAAAAGATTTGGATTATTTATATGGTAGCAAGTGAAAAGGTTATAATGAAGTATATACAGAATTAGTGTTATGTGAGCATCTGTTCATCATCTGTTTCAATAAGAGAGGCAGGAATGAGTCAGTAAAAATACATATCAAATATTCTGTGCAACTTTACACAAAGACATCACTGAAGCGAGTAGCTTTGCAGAGAAATCCAGAAAAAATTAGTTTGCATGTGTTTGTACAATAGGAATTTATTAAATAAATATTTTTAATCCAAAGATAAACATCAGGCTTCATGCTAAAATTGATCTCTAATTGGTAAGGTTTAGGAAGAAACTTCTTTGCTAGGTGCATTATACTTTCTGGGTTTTGAAGGTTGTTTGACTTATTTTAATTTTCTTAGTATATCATAGTGTCTGTTATTATAGAGAAAATTCAGACTAACACAGACCAGCAGTTTGGTTGAGTTTGGTCATATCCATTTTTCTATTAGAGCTAATGTAATTTTCTGCTGGTGCTATGTGTAACTCAATTCAAAGCCCAAATGTTTTTAAAAGTAGTGGCACGTCCTCAAGCCAGGTCATTTACCTGAGTTTCATAGTATAATTCACGTTGCTTGGAGTCAGTATGTTGTGTCCAGACTGAATGGCCAGTTCTCCAGGGCGGACAACAAGACCAATCTAAGACAATCAGCAAAACCTGAGGCCAAATGCTGAGATACAGTTCCCAGTAATGATAATGGGACGAGGCTCGCATACGTAGCAGCAGAGTCCAGGAGTGATCAGTTCTGCAAACCCCATTTGCAGTTATTGGTGCCAGGGCAGCCGAGTGCTGCGCTGTAATTGTATAATACACTTGAAAGGCAGTTCACCTGCACCGTCACTTTGGGCAGCTTTGTGGGATGTGTTTGGCCATTTGTGGGAATAGCCCAGGGGTTTCTGATGCTGTCCTGTTCCCATGCTTTCAGAGCCTCTGTAATCTTACAGCCTTGGTGCCCCTGCTAGACTGCTCACTTTTACACACAGACTTCTAAAGCTGCCCACACTTCACTATACAGAACAATGAGATTTGAAAGTATGCATATCTGTTTGTGTATACATATGAATATGATCATTTCTTAGCTACTTGCTATTAATATCCAGTTATGACATTATTGGTATGGGCTAGAATTTAATTTTTTTTGTGTTATATTGAGCATTTTTTGGTAAGATATTACAATACCATGTTATGCAGACGTAATGGTAATGAGTCAGGAATTGGCACACAGTCTTCTGAGTCAGGATATTAGGGGGCATTGTGTACCAGAGGTACTTTCTTTTGGCTTAGCTGCAGAGCTGACCATCTGTGGTCATAAAAGATCCTGGGAATATTTTTGTAATAACCTAGTTTAGTGACCAAATTTCTTTATGAGTAATGGCATCTGAATGAACTTTCCCAAATTGTTGCTATTACTTCTTTTCTAAAATATGCTTTGTCATGTTCTCATGTTGTCATATTTATATATGTAATTTAATGTATTTTAATTTGCTATTATTCGCATAAAATGTCCAAATAAAATCATCATTGCCAATTACAAAGCTGGGGAACACTGAAATACCTTGTGAATATTGATTGTCTTAACTATGGCTGTGTTCAGACACTGCCTTGAGATTATTAAAGGTTATTGTCTGCAAACAACATGAGTTCTGCCCCTGTTATATCTCAGGTATAGAAGTCACTAACCACTCTCTTCTTCCCAAATTAAAAGCCTCAAAGCAGTCTATACAATGAGAAGTTCAGTGATCCGCTGGGATATTACCAATGTTATAAACCATGCTGAATGCACATTAAAATAAAGGGCCTGTTGTGCCCTCAGGAAACAAATAACTGCCCTTCATTCCTGTGCAAATTCAAGACAAATTTTAAGGTGTTTGACTAGTTGACTGAAATGTAATTTTATATGATTTCAATGTAGTGAAGAAACTATGTTGTTAATTCCTATATTAATTTCCTTTGAAAATTCTGGATATTTGTAATTCACAGACAACTGATTAATACTTCTTTTTATACTGTTACATCTTAAAACAATACAAACATCTGATGAATTTTGTAACTCTTTTACAATATGGGGATTATATACTGATGAAACTTAATAGAGTGTATCTTCCTTGAAATAAGACAGAGGAAAATGCTTAATGACCATCTCAAAAATATTTTTTGTAGGTTATCCTTAAAATGGTAAATAACAAACTGAAACAGGATTTGATACAAATTTCCATTACTGGTATTTTTTCATCCCTTCAGCAGTGCCAGCCTTATCACCTCTGTAAATCAAAACCTTTTGAATTTATGTGATAGAAACTTGAAGTGATGTTGTGAGATATCACAGACCTGTCCCATCTACTAGCTGTGTAGGCTGCTCTTAAGAGGCAGGGTTTTTTTAAAGGTGGGTGAGTGTAGGTAGAAGCTTAAAATGAAAAGGCTTTGCTCTCCCTTTCAGGCAACAAAAGAAGTAATTATTTCCTTGTATCTTGTGGCATTGCCCAATGCCTATAATGAGAAAAGTATTTTGGCTAAAAAAACCCACAAAACTCAAAATCCCCCTTCCCCAGCTATTTAAAGTGCAATCTGACTGCAGGGCTTTATGTTGTGGATGGAAAGCCAAACAACTGACTTTGAGTCCCAGTATCTTATTCTTTAAGCTGGGGAAAGCTGGATCCTTCACAGAGGCAGTGAATAGAGGGGCTGTAAGAGTAGAAGCCTCATTTGTAGCCAGGTCAGCAGTGGAAGGGATGCAGTCATGCCCGGGTGCATTCACACAATGGCCTGGATGTGACATGCAAAAGTCAGGGAAATTGTAATGGATCCTGGCTGCCAGTGAGGAAAAGGAGACAGGCCCACTAATCACTGGCTGGGACAGCAAGCTGAAAGAATGAGGACTTAAAAAAATGGCTTCTAGGGTTATTCCTAACCACCACAGAAACCCATGGATAGGTGTCTAGTGAAAAAGCTGCTCTCCCTGTTTTGGAAAAGTACCGGGCAAATAAAGAAAAAAGGGAAAATGTGACACAGTAACAATACTATGTTGTTGATATCAGTGTCTCATTGTCCTGTGACACAGTAACAATACTATGTTGTTGATATCAGTGTCTCATTGTCCTGTAGGTCTGAAGTTTGAGGAAATGCAAGAAAAGTTTGGGGAGGAATTCTTCAATATCTGCTTTGATGAGAATGAAAGAGTTCTTCGAGCTGTAGGTGGGACCCTTCAAGACTTCTTCAATGGCTTTGATGCTTTGCTGGAGCATATTAGAACTTCATTTGGAAGACAGGCCACCCTGGAATCTCCTTCTTTCCTATGCAAAGAACTCCCTGAAGGCAATCTCATGCTTCATTATTTTCACCCACATCAGATTGTGGGATTTGCAATGACGGGAATGATAAAAGCAGCAGCAAAGAAGATTTACCGCTTGGAAGTAGAAGTAGAACAGGTCACAAATGATAAGTTGTGTTCAGAGGGGACAAACCCAGGTAACTGCAGTTGTTTGACTTTCCTTATCAAAGAACATGAAAATGCAAATACCACAAAAGCACTTCCACCAGGAACTTCCCAGTCCCCCTTAGACCTGAGGATTAGCATCAGCACTTTCTGCAGAGCTTTCCCCTTTCACCTGATGTTTGATGCAAACATGCTGGTTCTCCAGCTTGGAGAAGGTCTTAGGAAGCAGCTCAGATGTGACACTCATAAAACCCTGAAATTCCAAGACTGCTTTGACATAGTCTCTCCTAAAATCAGTGCCACATTTGAACGAGTTCTCCTGAGGTTATCTACACCCTTTGTCATTCGGACCAAACTTGAGGATTCTGACTCTGAAAGTAAAGATAAGGTAAGAATATTAATTTGGAAGGGGATGTGCTTATATGTGTGTCGTGGGAGAGGATTTTTTGCTCAGAGAAAAGCAGCTCAAGTCCTGTGTACTCTGGAAAGCTCACTCACACCTTGCAAACAGGGGTTAAGTGATACTTCCCAGCCAAGTGAATATTTTCCTAGATTATTTATAAGCTTTTCCTGTGAAGTTGTAGCAAATAATGATATTTCTATTCAGAAGATTCTGCACCGTGGGGTTGAATACTACAACTTGAATAAAAGGGTGAGGAATTTTACAAAATACCCATATGTAATCCATAATTTCACTCCAGCTATATTATGATAAGAATAGTTTTTAAGCCATTTACTAGGGACTAGCTTTAAGTATTTATTCTGAAAGATTCTCACTGCAGGTTTCACATTGCCACCTTACTATATCTTATTTCCCTATTTTGGAATGCTGCTTTCCTATAGGTTTCTTCTTACCTCTCACCCTGCACTCAAGGGAACCAGAGGTGTAAGTGGTACTTGTGCCAGTTTTATTGTGTTCCAGTCATTCAAATACATTGCCTCTTTCCTCGGTGTTTTAGGAGAGAGCTGCCTTAACCAGTGAGCCCTAGGTTGAGTTCAGTGCATTCAGCTGAGTAAGCTGAGAACGTGTCTTTAGTGTGGGGAGTTCTCCAGTGGCTGGATGGAATTTGTCTCAATGCCTACCCTTGAATTAAAGGAAAGCTTTTTGGTGTGAAGTAGGGTTCCAGGTTTTATGCACCAAAGTACTTATACTTAATGCCAACGTTGAAACTTGCTTAAAGCCTTGAAAGTCTGTGTGTGGGTGCCTTGGAAATACTGCTGCTCTAAGTGGAACTGGATGATCTTTAAGGTCTCTTCCAACCCAAACCATTCTATGCTTCTATGCTTCTATGGTGATTCAAAACATAGTTACTTCTTACAGCAGCAATATTTCCAGCTCCTCTTTGGCACTAATAAACATATGTCTGGTGCATTTTCCTCCGGTAACATGTTCCCCCAAGAGAAACAAACTAGTGCTTTTCATTTTGTATTAGTTGATGTAACTCAACCTTTTAAAAACCAAAAGAGAGTTTATTTTTCAGAACCTGTCCTCACTGTTACCCTAGCCTTTAATTACAAAAAGGAAACATGGTGTGGAAGGGGTGGACGTGTTGGCTCTGAGCTACCTTATGGCACACTTGTTTCTCCTTTGAAAGGGTCTGGTTTCATGATGCTTCATGTGGAACGTGCCTATCGCTCTCAGAAACGCTCCCCTGTCCCAGGACAGAGTCATAGCCCTTTGACCACCTTCTGCTCTTCATGAATCTGCTGTTAATCACTCTGAAGAGGAAGAAGGTTTAGGTGGGGGAGGGAGGCTTTCAAAGCCTTTTTCCCTATTTAAGTCAAGTTAAACACACAAAATATTCTCTTACCTGGACAGGTTTCATATGCTTGTGGCTTGCTCTTAGGAGAAGTGGCAGGAGTGGGGCTTGCTGGAGGCAGGATTTTAGATTAGTCAGTACTAACACCAGAGAAGCAGGTGGAAGGGGATGGCAGTAAAAGAAATCCTTTGCCTGCCAGCAGTTAGGAGAAAAATTGTATCTTGAAAAGTATGGTATAAATGAGAAGCAAAAGGGTGATGGGGTGCAGGGGAGCTGTTGTGCTGCAGGCACGGGAATTAATTTGAGAATATCATTTTATCTGAAGAGGTATTTTCTTCCGTCTCACCCCTTTGATAAGCATTTTCAAAAATTTTTTGCTTGTGAATAGTTGAAAAAAGCTCAGCATATGATGCATTTTGCTAGATATTGCCTTTTTTTTAAAAAAAAAAGTTTCACAGATTCATAATCTGTGGTTGACTTGATTACATAGATTTTGAGAGGAGGGACATAGCAATACAGTTTATGTCATGCTCAAGTCCTTTATGGATAAAAAAAGTAGACTGAGCCTTGGGAACTGCATGCTGTATAATTTTCCCATAGCTCATGTAACTCATTTAGCTCATTCTGGAATTGTTTTCGATTTGCCAACGCTTGTTTGGAAGTTGAATATTAGGCAGGTAGATCAGTGGCTGTGAGCATGACCTTACTTAGAAGCCGCCAGTAACTGACTTGGACATTTCCCTATTCTCTGCTGCACACCTCTACTCAGTTCATACTGAAATTGCATCCCACTTAGAGCTATTTATCTTTTTTAAAAACACTAAATCTGACTCTGCTATAACCAACAATTTTCAGGCTTGGTTACCTTAAATGGCAGCTGTAGGCATGTGACCCGGACAACTCTGCTGCAGTGTTGGAACTGTTCAGATGTCTTACTGCATAAAAAAAAAAATTAAAAAATTTATTATTCAAAAATAAATTCAAAAAATAAATTCAAAAATAAATTTACAATGAACAGAAGATGTTCCAGCCTCTTTTCAAAAGACGTTTATTTTCATTTCAATACATAAATTATATATTTTTTCAGACTTGCAGTGAGAAAGACAGACTAAGAAAACAGTTTTTATTTAGTCCTGACATCAGCTGTGTGTTCAGATGAAAGTAAATCACAAATCGTGATCTTTCCGTAACTAAAAACCTACAAGCAAAATAAAAAAACCCCACCTGTCCTGACCTTCAGGGTGTTTAGTGCTTGTCCAATTTATTTAACGGCTCATTTGTGTGTTTCAATTTACTGGTATTTGAATCACTGGAATAAATAAGACTATCCTGAATTTCTGCTATAAGGCCTGTGAGGTCTGGATGATAGGTGGCACTTCCTGCAGAGCTGTATGTGTGCCTTTGCACAGCCTCATGCATTGATATCTTAGCAAAGTTTTGTTAATTTGGTATGTCACCAGCTGTTCTTTGGAGCTCAGAGCATTTACAGGATACTGTTTTTCTCGTGATCAAACAAAAACAAAGAACTCCCCACGTGAAGAACATGGATGCCTGGCTTTAAATGTGATTCCCAGCACCATGTTGCCAGTTTTCCCATGCAGCTAAATGCTTGTTATTGGGTTTTTTCTTATGGTATGGTACTACCCAGATGCTGAAGGGCCCTGTTGCTGTACTTCTTATACAAACATTCTATTGTTTTTCTCATTTCACTCTAATTTTTATTTAGTTTCTTTTTTTTCTTTGGGTTTTTTTTTTGGTGTTTAACCAGAGACCTTCACTAACATCCAGTCAGATTTTCCAAATTTTGGATATTGTCCCTAAATAACAAGGTCATAATGTTTGCTGTTTAATCTCTCTAAGGAAACTCATTCTATACCTCTCTATGGGAGCAATTATTTATTGCAACAATAAAAAATAAATTTATTGTAACAATTAACCATTTGGGGTCGATAGCTTATGGCTTCACACATGGTTAATGCAACTGTACATCACAGAAGTTCAGTGTGGAGTCACATGTGGGATAAGAAATTAAATTAAGAGGGCTGAGTCTGAACTCATGTGATGGAGTGTTCTGAAATCAGTGTCAATCCTTCACTGAGGTGAAGGTGCTGGCATGGGAGGGAGCTGATAACCCCTAAGTGGTGAGCTGTGCATGCAGTGCAGGTTGGTGTCCCCCCACCTCTTCTTGCCCAGACAAGGGCTGGAAGCTCCCGATAGGCACATCCTGAGAGCGCTCATTTTCAGACTGTACTAATGAACAAGGCCATCTGTGACATGATATAAATACTCGTCTCCTTGACAGTACAGTGAGGTGGCTGGAGCTGCTTCAATTTTTAGCTGAATGGGAACACAAGGAGTGACTCTCCCGCTTTCCCTCTTCTGGCTGACGTCCTCCTCACGTGCCACTCCTGAGCCATCAGTGCTGGGCCGATTGAGAGGAGATGGGGCTGCCCTTGCAGGGGCCCACTGTCCTGAGACCTCGATCCAGACCCAGCCCTCTTGGTGCACAGATGTACAGGAGGAGCCCTGCCAGCACTTCTGGTGCCCACCAGTTCATGGGCACACCTTTCTGAAACTGTGACTTGGCATGCAGTTGGCAAGTTGAAAGTGAATCATGAAAGAAATCAGGTTCCCTGCCGTATACTGTACAGCTGTATTTTCCTTGTATTGCTGCTCTTCAGCTCAGACTAACAGCCCTTTTCCACCTTTAAAATAAATCAGTTTTTGTAAGGACACTCACTGGCCTTTGACTTAGGCCACTGAGCGCTTTAGAAATTGTCTAAGAATAAAGCTGGCACCTAAAACTGCATTACTGGAGGTGTCCAGATTTTTTTTTCTGATGGAGTGCATTTGCTTTGATTATTTTATTAAAATCATAACTTCCCAGTTAACAGTTCAGCAAAATGTGTTCTGGCAAAAAAAAATTACTTTTATTCATATATTGAGTTAAAATCTTTTTTCAGTAATTTTAGACATAAAATACTTTTATTAAGTAAAAAAGTTACATTACAAATTATAATGCAACATTTAAAATACAAAACACTGGGTTTGGCAAAAATGACCCTCAGAAATCTAATACTGTCAGCTTCTGTGGCATCCTGTGGACATAAGGTCTACTGTTTATTAGAAACTGTGAAGATGAGACCCCTCTGGCAACTTTCAGCCAGATGTGGACATTGACTATGGAGTGGAGCAGCTGGCCAAGAAGCCTGTTTGCCCCTTGCTTCAGTAAAGCACTTTCCCAGTGTGTTTTCCCAAGTGTGTTTGTTGATCATTGGAAACTGTAAAAAATTAATGCTTTTTAAGTGCCCGAAGCATGCTGTCCCCCTTTTTATACTGAGAGTCAATTCTTTATCTCCTTCTTCTGTATTTTTAGTCTGGATCAGCTGAATGAAACAAGCAGTCCTGACACTAGCAGATTAATTTAAAACCCACTGTACACAATCTTGTGTTTTGCTTTTGCTCTGTAACTGTTTTTCCTCCTCTCCTAATAAAATTAAAATGAAATGGCCTGAAAGTCATTCTGGCATAAGGGACATCTGCCACTTACGATCTAGGAATTCTAATTTTTCCTAGAGCTGATTTATTCACAGTCAGTCAGATTTTGACACTAAGCTCCCATTGCTTTGCAGGCTCATGGAGCTCTTGGAATCAAATTTGTGTCTTCTGTTTCCGCTAATGCTAATATCCCACCCATTTGCTTGTCAAAATATGTATGGACTTCGATGGTTTTCAAGATGAATTGGATTGGCTGGCTTGACTGCTTCTAGAGATGGTGATGGGTTATGAGAAACAGCAGAAGACATGACTTACCTTACGAACAGTTGTGCAGAGCTTTAATAACGTTGTGAAACTGGCCCAGAATTGTTAATATTTCTACTTTAATGAAATGAAAATGTCATTTTGAAAGTGTTTTCAGTGATAGGACTTAAAAAATGTAGCAATATAAAGGTAAAATACTTCCTTCTTATTTACATTAGCTGAAAAACAAAGAAGCTGTTTGGAAATTGCTTTGTCAAGTAAAGTGGCTATTAAAACAATCTGACTCCATGGCAAACTCTTCCCTCTTATGATTTGTATAATGTTTTGATAAGCTGGTTGGACATGAAAATGTCCATACTTTTCAATTTGCTGCAAAAGCTTTGAATGGGTTTCTAAACTACACTATGTCATAACTGGAACAGAATGCATTTCAATAATTTTTACATAACAAGATGAGAATATTTAGACACAACTCAGTTTGATTTTCAGGAATGCATTTTTTCCTACCTCTTTGTTCCGCTGACTAAAATTAGGTGTTGGTTATTCACAATACATTTTCATGCTTTTCCTCATTTGCTTATCTGAGTTCTTGAGTGACTGTGCTTTTCATGCCATCTAATCTGAATGTGTGCGATGTCAGTAAAAAGCCCTTTTCCTTGGGATGGTTGAATTAAAGCAGACACATTCAGTCACTCTTTGCCTTACTCCTTCCTGTGCTGGCACTTGAAACTTGGCAGTGCATGAAGTCAAGCTGAGGTTTTATTGATGTGTCTCTTTGCAGAGGCTGAATGGACGAAGAAGGGGAAAAGATGGAGTGTCTCCCTGTGGATTAAGTGGGCTTTGTGCAGGCGCACTCACAAGTGCATGGGTGGGAAGTCAGAGCCTGTGAGAACATCTGAGCATAAACATTGGGTTCATTGCTCAGAGGGGCAGAGAGTGCCAGGGCTGGCACTACCTGTGTTGTCAACTTTCAATTGTAAGGCCACTTCTACCCAGCAATTGCCACACCTCCTGCTAACCCCACTCCTGGAACATGGTCCGTGCCTGAAGGCAAGCCTGAAGTACCCCAGGTTACTTGCAGAACTGTCCTGCATGGCCAAAGAGCCCACACGAAAGAGGAAGCTTATCACTTTTTCCCTTCGCCTTAAATTTTTTCTTCAAACCTCAAATTAGGACCATGGGATTCCCTTCCTGTTTGGTTTTGAGTGTAGCTTAGTAGTTTTGGACCAGTTTTTGACTACTTGGCTGGTTTCCTCCAATCATATCTCATAAATATCTAGTCTTTTGAATTTAAATTGTAGTTGACAGCATGGTTTGACTCTAAATATGTTAATTTATTCATGCTCACTGGGCATGGATCTTGTCCTGAATTTTTCATGCTTTATTGCCACGGAAGCAAAGCTCTGAAATTTTGAGACTCTCTGTGAAATAAAAACTTTGCTGATGTTTTGCTGGGCCGTGGACCCAGACAGAGTGGGCAGTTAACAGCAAAATACTTTGCCTGAGACTTGTACCTGCATTTGAGCTGATTATATTCTGGGAATGTAGCTGAATCAGACATTGTAGCTTTTGTAGGTCATAAGACTCTAATCAAAGGGAATATCACTGTGAAATAACACTTGCATTAGGAATAAAATTGTTCATAGGAAATATCATTTTGCATTTGGAATAATTAGCAGTAGTATGAAAGAGAGAGGTAATAGTGATTTAGGACTCTAAAGTCAGGACTCTAAAGCCAGGTGCTGATTTGCTAATACCTCACCAGGGGCAGTGTTTCAATTTCTCTGAGCAGTATTGGACATGAGTAAGTTTGACTAGGTAACATCTTGCTGCCTTTTGCTCTTGCCAAGGATGTGTGATATTTACCCTGCTCTACTCTAGGGTCTTGCAGGAGACGGACAGTGTCAATAACAGCGGATCACCTATAGTCAGGCAGGTGGCCAATGCCAGTAGTGCTAGTCATTGTTTCAGCATGTGTTTTGCAATGATGAATGGTTGAGGAGGCCAGCGTGCTCACCCAGGAAGGATGAGCCTTTCCTTTGCAGTTCTTAACAAAGCTGAGGATGGAGTCACAATTCAAGTGTACAGCCCAGCCATGCAGACCAGTGATTGGATAACTGGATTTGCAACTCTGGGAATATTCCTTTGTCACTTGAGGGTTTCTAGGGCATGCTAAGGTAGAAGTTAACTCACTGAGCGATATATTAGATGTAGAAGTTACATAAACCACAAAGGTACTGCTTAGAGGGAATGCAGGGATGAGCCCACGTTCTTCTGCCTGTGCTAAGCAATCACAAAGAAAAAAATAATTTAGAGATTTGTAATGTGCTGTTTTGAGGATTCTCCAAATTTTATAGTTTGTTTCATTCTTCATTTTTTTTGGATATGCCTTTGATAACCATACATGTTCACATTCTCTCCAGCTAGATTATCTAAGATACATTTCCTTTAAAAAAACATATAGCACGCCCCTCATCTTGTCGTGATTAAAGAGAGTGAAACGACTTAACCCATAAAATAATGTTTATATTATTTGTTCCTGTCACTAATCTTTGGCTTTTATAAGTGAGGACTTAGACTGAGTGTCTGAGAAAAGAATTAAATGTTCTTTTTCCACAGACACAGGACAGGCATGTAAGATAATCCTAACACATAATTTTCCTCTTAAAAAAGAATAAAATTTTCCCTCTTTGCAGATTGCAAACAAATAATAGACATTTGGTACTTCAACACCTCAGAAAGATGTAAACATTTTAAAATTTGGTCCTAGATGAAGACATATTGAAATTTTATTTTCAGCATTTTGATCAAGGTAGTTTCTGTCTGTTTTGAGAGTTTTGTATATATTAGGGTTTACTCTTTTTCTTTCTCTGTTTCTAAGAACAGAAATCAAACTTCTTGTTCACACTGGAGAGCAGCTTTTTTCTGTAATGACTCTCATTCTGCTGTGGGCTCACTGGAAGAGCAGGATTTATGCAACTGTAACAGGAATAAAAACATATTTCAATTTCATTTTCACATTACCTTTCCTTTCCTTGACAATTTGGAGATTTAATCCTTTTTTCCCTTTCGTAGAAGGGGTTGTTATGAACTTACTGTGTGATCTTCATAAAAATGATTCCAGCTATTACTTTCTGTATCTTTCTGACATCATCTTCCTAGGAACATTCCAGTGGAGTGGCTTTAGTGGATTGCTGTCATCACTGGAGTTGGTAGGATCTGACCATGTCACATCTCAGTACGTCAGTCTTGTACTTCTCTCCTCAAATATTGAACTGGTAGCTTTAAAAATGTCTGTTCTGAAGAAAATGCGGGTCTAGAGGATCCTACTTGAGACGGTACAGATAATATATTGAAGTGTTTAAAAAAAAGATGGCTTACATTGACAGGTTGCAAAGATAAGTGCCACTGAAAATTCATAAAATAAAAGCTTAGAGCTTAAAAATATTTGGCCTGTGCTGTGTTTGGAAGAGTTTGAAGAATGACCCCAAATATGCAAACAATCTATTAATAAATCAATTTCTTAAGCAGGTATTTTAATGGTCAAAGATATTCAAACGGAGATAACTTCGACGTCCTCGGTCATGGCTGTTGAAGGGCAGATATGCCTGTCCCAAAACAGAAGTGAAGTCATGCCCAATGGCTAGAGGAAGAAAGGGAAACCTGGGCAGACTTCTATTTTGTTTTCTGTGTGTGTGATGGGGGTAGGCTGCCACAGCACCTCGGCACATGGTGCTGTTTTGGCTCTCTTTGAGCAGGGAAGTTCAGTGATGCTGAGACGTGGGCTGTGGGATGGGCACGAGGTGTGGATCAGGGGACGTGGTTATGTTCCCTCCTTCCACTGATGCTAGGGGTCTTTGCAGCTTAAATTCTCCTTTTGATCCTACCCCCCCCGAACGAGCGTTGCATCATTTCAGTTGTCAAGTAGCTTCTCCTTATCAGGACAACCTTGCTTAGAAAGGGATGATATTAATCAATACATAGATCTCATACAATAAGATCTCATACAATACAGCACAGGCTGACTTCTGGTATAACTTCTGGTGTAGCACTTTCCAGTGAATGCTAAACTAATTATATTTTAAATGTTTAACTTAAAAGAATTGTTACAATTTTTTTGGTAAAACTACTGGTATTTTCTGCTTGGTTACCTCAAAGGCACCCAGCAGAGGGAATGTTTGAATGGATTAGCAGAGCCTGGGGATTGTTTTGGCTGTGCTTGCTGTGGCTCAGAGTCCTTTGCTGTGCAGACTTTTGGATGACTCCCCTGTGGAAGTACATTCTGCCTCCATGGACATTGCACCTGGTAGATGTCAGGCAAAAGTAATGAAGGGCTCCCGTGTTCTCAGAGTTCTGTTACTGCCAGTAGAGGAGAGCTACCAAGAAAAGAACAGATGAGGCTGTGTTAATTCCAGCTCCACTGGAAAAATACCAGTGCTTGGCAGGTATTGAAGGAGATACTTCGTATTGAAAGAACTTTGATTTTTCAGCTTCACTGAATTGTATTTAGTTTTTCATTTTAAAGGAAAAATTGCTATAAAAATATTGTCTAGTGCAGTGATGTGAGTGCTGTGCAGACAAGCAGTGTTGTTTAATTTTCATGTGAAAGAAGCATGGAACATATCATTAAAAGGGCATCAAATTTTCTCACTCATCTCAGAGGACTGCTGATTCAGTCTATTTCCTCTTTGCTCAGGAAGGCTTCAAATTCAGTTATTGGATAACTTCTGTTCTGTGTCTTGAACATTCAGTTTCTGGCATTTGTTCCTGGGAATAGGAGCATAAAATAACAGAGAATATTTTCTGTCAGCCAAAAATGCAGAAACATCTGAGAGGTTTCCTAGCTATGTTCAGCAGCATCAGAGGGTCCTGAAAGGCTTTTGGAACCATTTTGGGTGATGGGGAACTCCACAGAGAGTTCCAGGGACATGGGAATAACACTAACAAATACATAAACAGTATTTAAAAATAACTGACTTACTGCTCCGATTCTGTTTTTTTCCCATGGTGTCATATAATTATATAAGGGCTCACTGAATGTGTTGAACACACCAGGGTGCCACACTGGACTAGCAGGACTTGAAGAAGCATCCTAGCAGCCGAGAAATTTTGAAATGTTTGCACTGTCCAGAAATTACACATTTTTTTTAGTAGAATGTTACCGGTTCATTCGGTGAGTATTGGTGTAGTCAGGTGTGCAGGTGTGTGAAAACAAAGAATAAAAAAATGACAGCGTAAAACCAAACAGAAGTACCAGGGACTGTGGTCAGGATCTCCTGACCCTGAACTGATAACTTGAGTTACAATTCTAAACTAAGCATATCGTGCTGCTGCTGTGGGACCAAAACCTGGTACTTTTGCTCAGGATAAGTAAGATGTCACATCTTGGTTTGCCTTACTAGTTATCATCAGCCCAACTTCAACAGGATTACTTTGAAAGAAGATACTTATTTTGAGTAAGGAGAAGAAAGTAAAGTCTCATTTGACTTTGAGAGAGCTGGGGCTGTTCAGCCTGGAGCAGAGAAGGCTCCGGGGAGAGCTTATATCAGCCTTTCAGTACCTAAAGGGGATTACAAAAGAGCTGGAGAGGGACTTTTTACAAGGGCATGTAGAGATAGGACAAGGGGGAATGGCTTTAAAATGAAAGAGAATAGGTTTAGAATAGATGTTCATTCCTGTGAGGGTAGTGAGGCACTGGAACAGATTTTCCTGGGAAGCTGGGGATGTTCCATCCCTGGAAGTGTTCAGGACCAGGCTGGATGGGGCTCTGAGCAATGTGATCTAGTGAAGGTGTCCCTTCCCATGGCAGGGTAGGTGGAATTAGATAATCTTTAGGGTCCCTTCCAATCCAAACCTTTCAATGATGATGGTGAAGTGCAGGAAATATATTTGGTGAGTGCTTCTACAAATGCCTAGAGTACGAAACTCTTTTGGTAGCAGAAGCAATCCATATGGCATGTTCTGGGAATTAGACTTTTGTTTCTAAATAGGAATCGTTAATGTCGTCAATACTGTATTGCTGTGTTTTTTTTAGTTTAAAGAGATGCAATCATAAATAATCCTCTTCTTTTCTTTTTTTTAAAAAAAAGCCTTTCTGTCTAAAAAAATAATTTGCCATTCAAAAAATTGTGACTTAAAATGTTATATAAGGTGCATATTTTTGAATGTGTTAATTTGATTGACATTTTAGGACTTCTTTCTATAGCCACTGTAGAAGTAAAGATTGTACCATTAATTATGGGAAATGTCCAAAAAACCACCAATTAATAATCTGAAGTGACTAACATGTTGTTTTGCACCTGTGCCAAAGTACAGGTCTACAAAATTATGAGGTGAAAGAACTGATTGATCACCCACCCAAACATTTATTTCTGGATTTGTGTTCGACTACAAATGGCTTTTGTAGGCTAAACCCAAGGCTCCTTTCACTAAGAGATCTTAACAGTGAAATTGTCAAATGCTGCTCTGGGTGATTACTGGGTAAGGATGTAAGTTCTATGTCAAGTCAAGGAGAATTTGCCCAAAGAATATCTAAGAAAATCGGGCATATCCAAGATTCTGTTTTAAGATGTTTTAATTGAAGTATTTGTTATAATGAATCTTAATATACCTTAATGCAGACATTATTTTAAAAATTCATACTATACAAGGAATTAACCTGCAATCAGCTAAGGGAAGCAACACTTGAGTGAGATGTTTGAGATGATGAAAGAAAAAGTTTCATCTGTTGGCTTTTTTGTGGCATAGATAAAAATGTTCTCTACAAAATATCCTATCAACAAAGCTCTTGGCATAGAATCTTTGCTCAAAGAAGGTGCCTCTATGGGATTAGTGTCGCTGGGTGAAACTTCGAAGGACGTGTTAGCCCATTGCTCCAGCACACTGAACTCACCATTGGCAGGGCTGTCCACGAACATAGTGGGCACACAAATAACTATAAAATACACTGTGTGGTGTTTTGCTGGAATTTATGGATGAACTCCATCCACCACCTCTACACTGGTGCAATATGGCCAGTGAATGAGGAGCCAAGTCATGGCTGGTAGTGACATGATGCCCGAGCCATGCTGGCCAGAGGTTGTTGGCTGAGCAGTGCTGCAGCTTTCCCCAGCAGCAGGTCAGCAGCCTAATGGTATCACCAGGAAAGCAACCTCATGAGGGTCTTTGGTCATGGAAATTGTCCACATTTCTCCCAGAGCACGAGTGGCTGGTTAAGAGCTAATGATCTTACAGAAGTGTTTTCTGCCTCTAGATTGATCACATCAAGAAAGGGATGTTGTAGATCTGGGTGAGCTCTTGTTTCTCACCTGGAAGCTCCATTTGAGACCTCAGGCTCCTTCCGTATCTCAGCTGAGTGAGGACCACTGCTGCATGCCTGAGTCTTGCAGAAGTGCTGTTGCTTTTTGAAATTGTTACAGATATCCTTTTGTTCCGTTCAGCCCATCCCAATCTTGTTGCAGCTGGACATCACTGAGTCAGATCAGTCATATTCTGTATTAGCAGACAGCTAATGCTACTTTCTCTCAAAAGAAAGAGCTGTGATGAAGAATAAATGGGTTTTAAAATAATGTTGCAAATTAACTGTATCAGTGAGTAATTAAATGAGCTGACTGTATGCAAAGCAAAGAGCACATCTGTCTTCTGCTCTAACCCTTTCACTCATTTTCATACTCTCCACTTTGCATGACCAGCTCTCTAAACCAGGACCCTGGCTCTTCACTTGCTGTGAAGACTGGATGTTCTTGAAAAAGTATTCTGGGACACGTACCTCTCCGTCTGACTACCTTCTAATCCCTTTGTCTGTTATTTCCTTATAGCTTATCTGTGTTTCATGAGCAGTTTGGAGCAGAGGGAATCCTCGTCCCCTCTCTTTGGGTGAGGCTTACACGTGCAATATGCTTCTCCTTGAACAAAGCACAGCTGAGGTTCTTCAGGGTTTCCAGGTCCTTGCCTGGTGGGAGGCCTCAATCCTTTAGCTGTGATAGCCTTGATGTTAGAAAATAATTGTGCCAGTGAGTCACCCAAATTAATGGAAACACCACTGCAAATTTTTATGCCCTTGAATAGTCTTCACAGAAGCCAATACTCAGGAGTTTTCTTTAAGCAGGTGCAAGAGTATTTTCCTACTGAGGGTCCTCTCCTGAGAGGAGACTTCTTTGTAACACTTTTCCCAGCTATGCAATATTGAAATTTATGACAGAAATAGCTAGTTGCCAGATCAGAGATGTCCTTAAGCTTCCCTCTGTTAATTGCTTTATCCGGTGGATTATGCAGCCAGTGTTAGTGGTTGCTGTTCAAGCAGAACTTTCGCACATGACTGGGGAAGCAGAAGGATTAAACGCGAAGGAAAAACAGATTCCATTTTCTAACAAGCTGAAGAGTTATTAACGTTTTTAGAGGATCTGCATGTGTTTCTGAATCGTGTCTGCTGAAGTGAAAATTGTACAGATGATCAGTGTTTGATAATGTGTTGTGGAATTAGAAAAAAAGACATAGTTTTTGATCCTTGCATAGATTAAAAAGCATTACTTCTTTGAAAGAAGTGATGTGTGAATCACAAAAAAAAATGCCTTGGGTGTTTAAGTTTAACAGATCTTCTCCTGTGCAATTCTTCAAGCATTTGTATTTGTATTTGTATGTAGTAATCTACCTAGAGGCTGCCTGGTGCTTTCACACTTGAGTTAGAGAAAATTAACAGAAATAAGGCATTCTGTTGAACAGGACTGATATCCCACAGCAGATTATAAAGTCCATAAGTAAATCCATCTTCCCCTTAGTAGAATTAGGATTAAGAAAGTAATTTAATTTGTAGTTTTATTCCCTTTGAAGAAATGTATCAGTAAAGGCTACTGCAGATCTGTGAGAAGAATCTAATAATATAACTCTCTGTTCTTGTTCATGAAAGTGATCTAGATTTAAAATAACCTCTCCCAGAGGAGTGGGAGTGGAAGGTTTGTTTTAAACTGGGATCAGAAACCTCTTGAAAAGTTTACCTGAGTGCCCTAGTTACCGGGACCCATTTACTGTTAATAAGTTTGTTACAGATATATTTTTGCAAAACATAGAGATTTGGAAAAAGCAAAAAAGCTGTAGGAAACAAATGAGTTCTTATATAGGCAAACAGCAAGCTGAGATAGCCACAGAGAGTCTTGTACTTGACACTGCATTTGCACAAGGGATTGGTGCACAAATGCTTAAAACTGCTGATCTTTGTTGTAAGAAATGTCCCGTCTCCACTAAATTTAGCAGGATTTGTGCAAATTACTATAAAAGAGGCAGGCAGGATTTTAGCTAACGTGAAAATAGACAAAAATATATTCCTTCAAGTACCCTTTTGTTGGAATTACAGACCACCATGCTGCACAACTAAGATCAAATTGTAATTCAGGAAGTCTGATTTTCTGTTACCTTGCATTTTGTTTAAGAGCAAAAGAACAGTTCTGTGGTAGCCTTTCTTATCTGCTTTGCACTGGAGTCTGAAAAGAAGCGGCGAAGAAATATCTTTTTACTTATGCAATGTAATGCAGCTGATAATCCACCAATGTACTTACTTTTAAGAGTACCAGTTTGCTTGATTTCTTTTTTTATTGCTCATTGAAGGGTTTTCATTTTCTATTAAAAGATTTCTGCTAAAGTAAATAGGAACCCATGAGTAAAGTCATCAGCACATATTTTGGCTATACCACTGTTGATATTTAAAAATTCAAAATTTTCTTACTTCTGAATTTTCAAATAATATAATATTTTAAAATTACATCTTAATTGATTTAAAATATGGCATGTAGCCATGTTTGCATTCAGAAAAGCATAATGTGTGTAATCCTTGTTTATACCATGCACTTCAGTTCATCATAACATGTATACTGTAACACAGTGCACCTTCTGCAGGCACTCTGGCAGTAGATGGAAAAACAGTAGTGAGGCCATATATGTCATTATTTACATATGCTTGTATCAGAAAAAACACTGAGAAATGAAAAGTGAACACAGATTTTAGGAGTTCACATTGCAACAGTGTGTAGTGTAGCTGTGTCCTGTCAGGCATTCGCAAAACTTTTCTGTTGAAGGGTTTGCCTACCAGTGTCAAATGAAACAATTCCTTTCTCTGAATCCATCTTGCCAAATAAAACCTTATTTATTTCCTATTCATGTAGAACATGGAAAGCAATTTTATATGCACTGCATTAAAAGTCTTCTTAGATGAAAGATAATATTACCTCTCTGTAATTTAGATTTTTGTTCAGGACAGTAGGAATTGGAGGAAGCACCTATGAGGGGTAGAATTGCCGTTGAATTGCCATTATTACTGATTTGGCATCACTGGTTTGTGATGCTACTGTTACTGGCTGGCAAATTCCCCTAATGCTTTTACTATATAGCTTTTAATTAGAATTTTAAATATTTTTCTTCTCTGTTGATTTTGAGAATACAGATCTCTTAGAATTTTATATAGTCCACTTAGTGTGTGATTTTCTTGTAAAATTAAGTGTTCAGAGTCTGTACAGAATTCCGTGTACATCAGTAAGAGTCTGTATATATTAGACACTGCACAGTACTAAATAGAGTGGAGCTGTTCCAACTCGATCTTGAAATCTGAACCAAGATGTGAACAAATATTTTTTGTATGAAAAGAAAGTCCTGAATCCTTTTTATATATCTTGCAATCCTACCATCTTCTGCACAAGGACTGGAGGGAGAAAAGCTTTTGGGCTCACTCATGGAACTCAGCACCCAGGCTCCCTGTTCTACAAGGCAGCAGGTGGGATGAGTTGTTTAAATGCGAAATATTTTTCTTTTCCATTTCTTATGTCCATAAAGAGGCTGGTCTGCCACAAACCACCTCATTGTACTATGTAACTTAGAAGTTTCACTGTCTCTTTAACTAAAAAAAAGTCATCAATACTGTAAGTAGGAAGGGAGAAAGGAACAGAGGAAAAATATTTTAAAAGGTCTAAATTTTTCTCATATAACTTGATGACTAGAGTGTAGTTATAACATTTGACATTTTCTGTGGTTTTTTTCAGTTATGATGTGACTGTCTAAATATTATGTGTTTATTAATGGACTCTCACAGGGGAGATAAGCTATAGTAATAAATATGATACTGGGATTTGAGAAAGTTGGTGTGTTTGGCCATTTCAAATATCCAATAAGAACAAAATGTTTTCTTTGTTTTGGTATGAAACTGTTGGCTAAATACAACATCACATGATAAGCCGTGCTATGTGTTGATACAAGGCCAAACCAGCAGTCCCAATATCATTTTCACAGTCCAAACCATTTATAGTTTGTTCTCAGATCCAGTCAACAAAGACCTTGAGCTGAATCCATTTGCTGGGACAGCAGAAAGCCCTTCCAATTAAGAGCCTTTACGAATATGTAAGAAAATGGTACCATATTAAACCCAGTAAGTTTTTTTTTAAATTGGTAAGATTTAGTGGCAGATGAGTATCAGTAAAAGAGCTGTTGTAAGACAATGCTGGAGTGCTAGGAAGCACAAGTGTAAAGCAGTAACACATAGAAAAGCACTTTGGCCTAAGGAAGACATGGACATGGCAGAACACATTCGGAACAGTCAGGGTAGAAGTGGCAGCTCTTCAGAGTCACTATTTAGAGCTGAATCTGTCAGGAGAAAAGGCAACAGAAAACTCAATAACCTTGTTATAAAATTGTATTGACTATCTTTTAAAACCAAAGCAAGACCGGCCTCTGTATTTTGCATTTGGAAGTTTGTCTGCAGGGGCAAGCCTTTAGAACCAGAAACGGCATCTGGAATCCTGGTCAGCGTGACAGTTGGTGTGCCATGCCGTGTTCTTGCTCTACTGTGAGGCACTAAATACATGCAGTGGCACTTGTGTGCGTCTCTTTTTTTGCCCCTTTTACAATTTAGCTCATAATCCATTGTCTAGATACACTGCTTTTTAGATTTACCATTTCTGCAGTATAAAACTAGTACCATAACCCACATTTAGATTGTCTGGATCTTGGAATTTTCTTAGAATATCATATCTTTTGATGGGGATGAAGGAGGTGAGGAAACAGAAATACCTTTTTGTTTATGGATTAAGGTGTCTTAAATTTGAAGATGCAAAGGGTCTCGGCTAATTCTAGCTCCTTGCAGGATTTATGGAAAGGGGCCTGCTGGGATACAGCCCCCATGTACTCCTCCTCAGGTAGGTCTGTGGTGTTCTCACAGGGAAGTTGAGTTTTAGAGGCACACACAAAAATTCTGCTTATAGCTATTAGCTGGATAGGTGTGAAGTGCTGGAACCAAAATCTGTCCTGTAATTCTTTGTTCAATTTGAATTGCTTTAATGAAATAAAGAACATTTATGAACGATGATTAACGACTGCATGAAGCACGATCCATTTCAGACAGAGTACAAAGGGAGAAATGGAATTTAAGATAAAAGTTTGACCTTCATATCTGGCAGAGAAAAAACCCTCAGACTTAATATTGACCTTATACTGTTTGAGGCAGGTCCATCTTTTTTGTGTTACAGAGTGCAACAAAGTACCAGTCTAATTAATTAGTTTCCTAGGCACACCAAAATGTTAAAAAACAAACTTAACAGATAAAACCACATCTCTCCCAGAATCTAGGAATGTATAATTCATGGACTTTGTTCTTCAGAATTTACATCAGTATACCAAAATTTATAAATAATAGGCACACAAGCTGTTTCTTGGCTGCTGGGTCAGGGGTGCTGAGTGAGGTGGCTCTCTCTGGGGAAGGCCATGAGGGTGGTGCTGCTCTGCTGAAGGCATCTCTTCTGATCTCATTTTACCACACATGCACCTGCATCTGTTTTTATAAGACTAGTGCAACTCCCTCATGCCATCATCGGAGGGGCTATACAGCCTGGCAAACATTTTTAAAAGTTGCTGTTTTCCTCCTTATCCCTTCACATTTTGAGAGTACTACCTTGCTTTTAATAATATCAGTTAATGTAGAAAGTGTTTTCCCTCTCTTCCTTCTAGGAGATAAAACACTCAGCGACCTTTCTATGGAAATCTTTATTACTTAAATTGTATTTAATGTTTGGTAATGTCACTATCTTTCTCTTTTTTAGGAAAAAAGAATCAAATCAGCTTTTTAAAAATTTCCTTTTCAAATTCAGAGTTTTGGTTTAGAGTCACTGTAGCAAATTAGAGACTGATGGGACACATTAGAGACATTAGCTATGTTTCAGATCAGCTCTGTCTAGTAAAATGGGCATTGGTCCCATTTGTAATTAACAAGGACATAATTTGGAAAGAATAAATTTATTGCTCACAGCTATTAGGTGAGTAAGTAAACTGTCTAAAGGATTGTAGCTATGTTCAGATCATTTCTTCGTTGTTTTAGCAATATTCAACTATTTTAGTACCTCTGTGTAGTCTTCCTATTAACCAATCTAATTTATTCCCTTTTCAGTATTCTGGGTATTCTCATTTTCCATTTCATCCTCTGTAACAATTCTTTTTTTTGTTTNCATAGTAGATGCTCTCTCCAGACAAATTGATAGTAACTTTTAAAAATTTTTTTTTTTTTTTTTTTTTTTTTTTTTTTTTTTTTTTTGGTTTTTTTGGTTTTGGTTTTGGTTTTGGTTTTTGGGTTTTTTTTTCAGTTCTTCTGACTTTACTAAACAAAATTTTTATTATGTTGACTGTTTTTCATTATAATCCCAGTAACTGCATATTTTTAGGACCCTAAAGGCTCCAATTTCCTGTGATTGCAGCTAATTTTTTTATAAACTGAACAAGTGACATTTTAAATTGTTCAGATTTTATTTTTCACCAGTTCCCCTACTTGCAGGAATGTCCCAATACGTTAGTCCCCTGATGGTTGGAGTAATTCTCTTCCCGTTTAAATGTATTTGTTGTTATCTGGTGTGTGTTTATTGTGCAGAATGTTGAAGCTACTCCTAAGGCACAGTAATCTAGGTCCTGATGGCTTCTTACAAGATGCACAATATAGATGACCATGCCCTAGGCAGAGGAAGATTCCATTGATGTGAAAGACTCTCAGGTGACATACGAGACCAGTGGGAATGGTCATGTTCTTTCTCCCCTTCAGTTTAATCACAGCTTAGCTTATAATGTTCTTCTATCCCAGCCCAGTAAGCCTGTTGAAAGCCCAGAGGTTTGAGGTGACAGGTATGGAAAGCTGATGCTCACTGCAGGAGTTTGTGTTTCTGGGTGCTTTGCTTTAAGTGTGTGACGATTATGTTGTTTCTCTGGCTGCTACTGCTGTGTTTTTTGAATTCCATGCATGGGGTTTTTTATTAGCAGGAATTAGCTTAAACATTTTGCCCTCACTTTTTAAATCTATGACATTCAGGGTGGCTCAGAACCAAAAGTACTTGATTTGACATGCTGTAAATATGTGCTGAAAATTCCAGGTTGGATTTGTGTTGCAATTATCGACAAAATTTAAGGATTTGAGTAGATCCATTTTCAAAACCAAATAATAATGAAAACAAATCTTTGTCAATAAAACTAACTCCATATTTGAAAAACAAGCTCTTGATTTTATACTGGAATTATTCTACTCATTTCAGAGCAATTAACTCTGATTTACATAAAATGTACGTAATACTAAGATCAAACTTTTAATGTAGGTCCTAACTCTGTCTCAGGAAATACTGCTGACTGAAAGTCACATAACTTTTGTTTTGATGTTTCCAAGGAAACACAGCTTGCTTCCACTGCCATGTGTGGAAGATATTTATTTTTTCTCATTGTATAGTTCTCTGGATTGCTTTAAAATTCCCTTATGTGATTACTGCATATTTCAGTCTGCATCTGCAGTGTCTTTGCATTGAATTGAACCAGGCTTCTATTCCAATCTTGATTTACTCAGGCACCACACAGATTCAGCTCTCTTCTAGCCACAATACCTTGTAGCTGATTTTACATTTCAGGTTTTTGTTGCTGGTTGGTTTTTTCCCCACCACTAAATGCTTCCATCACTCAAGCTCTTTCTCTCCTACACGCTTCTGCAAAACGGTTCCTATGGTGACACAGCTAAATACCTCTCTGTGTGCCTTGCATTGCCCTCTGTCATCTCTGCCTGCAGAAGAAAAGGTGGCATCAATGACATCCCATCCACACTGCTTTTATAACAAAGCTAAATTAACCTTTTTTGGTATATTTTTTCCTACAGAGAATTTTCAGTAACATTTTTTATTCATAGAGGTTCTTAATTAAATAGCAGTATGCATGAACTTTCAGTTCTTGTTCACTTTCTGTGGCTTTGCCCATATTTCTTCAGTTCTGTAGAACTTACTTTCATAATTGCGCTCTGCCTGCAATGCCTGACATCTCTAACGCAAAGGGCACCCTCCAGAAGTGCTCTTGACTTTTAAAGTGCTTCAGAGGCTTTATTACAATTTGAGTAAATGGCTTCATGTTTGTGAGTGTTGCACTCATGCATATTTATGTTACTTTAGAGACCAGAGTAAAAAGGTACACGGATCAGCTACAAGATGTTAAGAATCAGCTTCATGAAAATGTTTCCATGAGGGCGCTGGTATTATTTATAGGGCACTGTGCCAACCTAACAGTTCACCTGCACACTCCTTGGGAAATGTAAAGTAGTTTGGACAGCTTTTGCTGAGTGTGATGCCTTAGAATTATTGTGAAGCATGCCCTGCAACAATAGTTTACAGCAGATTACAGCTGCTTTCTTCCTGGTGTACTTCTACTGTAGCCATTCCTATCCCCAACTTGGTTCCAAATCTGATGTTTCTGTGACTTTGTATGCATTTTAGGAATATTCCTCCAGCAAGATAATTACATGCCAGTTTTGTCTACCTGTAGCTTGCTAAATACAAATATGCCATAGCCCTGGGAGTTATTACAGGGTACTTTGGTTTCTCACATGGAAAAGTTCACCTTTGCTGTATTTACCCCAATTTGAGATTTTCCATTTTCTTCTCATTTGTTGCTTTTAAAGCAAAATATGCTGGCAAGCTCTTCTTTATTTATCGGTCTTTCACTCATTATTTATGTTGAAGATACACTGTGGTGCTAATAGCATTGAATATGTAAATCATTATTCCTGCTGAGTTCTGCATAACAGCTTTGGAATAGTTTACATGTGGCACAGCTAACATTTCAGTGAAAATGTCACCTTGACTTGCAACTGTGAGGAATTTTTCCAGGTTTGCTTATTTCGGGTTTTGTGTATTTGTTGAACCTCAGTACAGTAGATGAAATATGGAGACGAATCTTAAAAGTATTGTTCTGATTATGCATTATAGAGATGAGTGATTAAGTTGTGGCCTGGTTGGAAGAGTCTCTGCATGAATACTGCTTCTGGATTCTTGTATTGCTATTGGCTTTCATAGCTCAGTTGGAAAAAGTATCTCACTATATAACTGACACTTTTGCAATCAATGGAAGGCTGATATTTTTTATTATTTCTATGATTCAGAAGTGAGCATTGGGAAAATCTTCTCCAGAAATACAGGAGAGTTTTCAAAATTCTGAAAGCTTGTCATTGATTTGGTATTTTCAGCAGGATTTTTGCTGTAAATGAAGTCTATTAACCTAACTTCTTTGAAAATTGGAATCAAAAGCTTGAAAGTCACATAGGTCCTTACTGCATCTTCAGTAATATTCTTAACTGTTCTTAGTTTTTAACTTTATACTGCTAGTAAGTCTTGGGGGTTTTTGCTTAAAAAGGTTGTCAATGAATTGCTCAGGTCAGAGTACTTTCTTTTTTTGTGATGTGGTAGAAATTTGAAAGCTAGAGCTTTGCAGTGTTAACTACCAAAAATATGAATAGTATTTCTATATTGTAAGAAAAGTAGCTCAGTAGCTTGCTGTTGAGCAAATACAAGATAACTTGGCTCCCAAAAAGTGAGAAATATGCCTGAAAGTACATCCTTGGGAAAAGGTAGATTTTATCTTATTTCTCTATAGATCTAGCTCTCTCTCTCTTGATCTATATCTATATATCTATCTTATCTATTTTATCTTATCTATATTCTGATAGAACAGATTCTGTTTGTGTTGCCCTGAGTTTTGCAGTTCTTCGATGTTTTCATTTGCTGTAACAGTTTCTCATGCATTTTCTGTAAACATAGCCATGTTTTGTTAACTGTCCCTTATTGTTTTCATTCCATTCTCCTAGGCGGAGACGTTTGATGAATTTTCCCTTTGACCAGTGTGATTGAGGGGTGGTAATTTCTCCCTCCAATCCACGGTGATTTCTAAGAACATATATAATAAAGCACAGGGTCTCGGACCCCCTCTTGCTTCCTTGCTTCTCTCCTGACAAGGTGTCTGCGTGGTTCTTTCGTGTCCAAGTGCGACATGTTTGCATTTTACCTTTTTTTTTTTTTTGTCTTGGTTCCAGAAAGGTGGGTAATTATGGTGCATGCTAAGCCATCTCTTCATACTCAGTTGCTGTGTTTTCACCCAGCAGTGCACATAATATCTGGGGTCTGGAATTGTCTGTTCAGACAATAGCAACACAGGCCATACATCTGATGAAATGTGCTACCAGCTGTCTGATAAACACGTTTTTACAGGGTCTCTGCATCTGTTAGTTTGGATGAGTTGACGGAGTGGCATAACCACATGCCTGATATGGATGGTAAATTTCAAATTCGTGCTCTTACGTACGAAAGTACTGGAAATCACCAGTGTAAGGGCTGTTGTTTCCTACTGTATTAGGACTGATTTGCTTTAACCGTGAGGACTTTCTATTTGCTTGGTGGGGTTTTTTTTTAATGGCCCAAATGATTTTGGTGCAAATTCTCTAATGTCATGACAATCTGAGGGAGATACTGGAAATGGAAAATTTCAGCCTGAATGGTTCAAATGTGACACATTTATGAGCAATGGAAAATGAGATCTCTTAATGGGAAATGTTTGTCACCTTTAGTAGTAAAAGAGGCTTGTAATATTGCTTATGATGCAGACAGAGCAGCTTTTAGTCACTGCTTTTTAACTTTCTCAGCATGTGAAGGGTAATGCATTTGAAATGATTAGTTGGTTTTATCTTATGACATTCAAGAGTTCTTTACAGGTGTAATTAATAAAACAGATGATGGCCTTTGCCATCTGCTTAAGTTAGGTTTACAAGAAAACCACTTCCCCCACAGTGTAAGGACACAGGTCATTATGTGTTGGCAGCTTGATTACCTGTGAACATTTATACTTAAAATTTTTCACTCAACCCCCCCCACCCAC
>VZRS01014574.1:0-52331 GCA_013398055.1 Ifrita kowaldi | reverse complement strand
TATATATATATATATATATTTTAACCCGTGTACTTGTTCCAAGAATTCATGCAACATAAATTAAGTATGTATGTCCCATCTGATATGTTGTTTGTGAGGCAAGAGCCATTACACCATGTCATTTAGAGATTACAACACATTCAGGAAGTTTAAATTACTCATCTTTACAAAAGGAACACAAAATTAAATTCTGATTCGAGCATGCCATTTCAAACCACCTTGGTTCTCATTAGGGTTCTGATAATCTAATGTTAGATTCATTACCATCTAAAATTACTGCAATCTGCTGCCTTTTGTTTTGATACAATGTCCATAATTGTTCCATGTGATGTAAGTAATTACTGAGGCTGCTTTAGGAAGATATGCAAAGACATGGCAAGAAAAGATGATCGAGCCAAGTTTAGATTTGTTATGTAGTTGTACATGTGCGTCAGAAACTACATTTTAGTAGTGTGTCTGTTTACACTTGATGTTGCATAGGTTCCAGAAAAGGAGGAATTACGCTGCAAGATTGGGAAAACAAATTAAATATAGTCTTGAATCATTCAAGATTGAAAGGAATGACTCCTAGCTATATGAGGATGAAGCTTCTGTTGTATTTAATAATTTTTTACTTCGATTTCTTTTAAAGACAATATATGCTCTTTCCTTTGTAGAACCTACTCCTCTTCCATGCAAAACAGAATAAAACAAATGCTCATACTTGCTGAAAATGAATGTTACTGACCACAAATTAAATTTCAGATGATAGGATTTGAAGCACAAAAATATTTGCTCTCAATATATTTACTATTGTAATCGGTTCTGCTCTCTTTACACCCCGAGAGGAAGGATGAAGCGAACTTCATTTCCACTGTTTGCTTTCATATACCTTATTATGAACATTTCACTAATTAAATGAGATTCTACAAAGAATATAAACATGAAATAGACATCCAGAGTAGTTTTCTGTAACAATGTAACACTACATCACAATCTGAGCCACCATATGAAAAGTTATAGTTTTGAGGCAGCCTGAAGCCACTAAAGGGACACAACACTGTGGGTAATGTTGTGTCTCAGTTGTGTTTGGCAATGTTAAAAAAAAAGGGGATGTGAGAACTGAGACATGCAGGTGTGATGGTGAGTGCTGATTGTGAAGTATTCGAAAGGTAATTTTCATCCCATAATTTCATTTCTCTTAAAAATTCCAATCTTGGTTGCCAGAAGCAGGTGCTTTTGAGAATATTGATAATTTCCTCACCTGTTTGTTTGGTTGTTTGTTTATGGTTTGTGGTTTTTTTTCCCTAGTACACATACCCACCTTTGTTTTAGAAGCTTGTATTCTTTTAGAGACAGATGAGACTTATTTAGAGTAAATCAAAACAAAATCTCTGGCTAGACATACAATAGATGCAACAGATCTTGTGTGTTTTAGTTTCTGATCCATCCAATTAAAGCACTTTTTATGTTCTGTGGTTGGAATTAGAAAGAAGTAGCATAAATCTGTAAAATGTCAGAGTTCTCAAATATATGTATATTTATTAGACTACTTAACATTAAGAAAAACTAAGGAAATCAAATTGAAACATATGAAAAAAAGCTGTTTGTTTTGGCTTTTGCATGAAGAAATAAAAAACTATCAAGTTTGATGCCAGTAAACTGTCAATTTGTGGAAGCAGCTGTAAATCAAGTTCTGCTTTATTATATTGCTGCACATTTGGAATAAGTTGGATTACTGCAGTGGGAATTATTTTAAATTTATACTACTGAAAATGAGAACATGATGTTTCCTGAAATCACTAGCCAAAGTTTATGATGAAAGCCAGAATTTACTAAGGAGAAGAAAAAAAAGAAGGGAAAAAAAATCGATGTTAAAATCAAATGTCAAGAGATTACAGTAAATAGACTTTGACTCTTAGTTCTTAGTCTTATTTTGTCAGGTTTAAGTGCTGCTGTTTCTTTTGAATGATATGGAAGAAGGAGAACAAGAATCAAAGCAGGCCACAGACAATGATGTCTGAACTGTGTTAGGAAAGCAAGGTTCCTTTCCAGATTAAAGATGTTTTCACCAGATGATACAGATACCAGATTGTTGCTGATTACCAGTAAGTCTGATGAGAGAGAAGATACTTGGAAATTGGCCTCAGATCACCTGGAAAATTCAGTAACCAAAGGGATGAAACCAGATTCTCTGCAGGCATTAAAACTTTTTACTCCCACTGTAGAACAAAGACTAATGAAAGTCAACCCATCAAAGAGTTTTCCATCTGTTTTTATAAGAAAGGGAAAGGAATTAGTGGCTAAGTCAAAAACAGATTTCAGAACACCAAAAATTAGCTGCATTGAAACAAGGCCGAGAACTTCTCACAGCAAAGCTGCTTAAATGGGAGAGAAGTTCTGCTTTTGCTGGCTCCGAGCTCCCAGTGTGACTTTGTCCTTAGCATCCCATGTGGGGTATTTAGCTTTCTACCTCGGTCAGTTTGGAATCCCGATCTCTTCCTCCTCACCTCAAGCAGCAGCTTCTTAGACTTCTTTAAGATAGCTCTCGGGAAAAAGAACCCCACAACACCACAGCAAAACCAAACGAACCCCCCAAACCACTTCCAAAAACCCCCATAAAACCAAACGTCTTCTGAGCACAAAGTACATCAGCAGCCCTGGGTCAGTCTGGGCTGTCTGGTGTTGGTCAACAGCAGGCAGAAGGCGTGAGAATAGAAGGACCATAGATTAGACTAACACAGCAAATCTAGTGCTGTAATTGTAGTGTTATCACAGTGCCAGTAAAAAAGTACATTATTAACCTCCTTTTGAACAGAACACATTCTATTCCAAGGTTGATGTATGAATAAGCATAGGTAAATGATTACTTCTGTGTTAGGAATTCAGCCTGGCTAATCAGTAGGTGTGTAAAGCTGATACTATTTGCCAAATACAGGCTGTTCATGGAATTGGTTGTTTTATGAGAGTGATAGCACAGCAGCATCAGCATGAGAAAACACAGTGTGTAGCCTTTGCTGGTCTAACAAAAAAAAATATGGTCTGATATTACCTGGGTAGGTGTACAGAAGTCAAAATGAAGGCAAAGAGGGGGAAAGCACTTTGGCATTATATAGCCTAAGGAAAGGAATCAGTCTCTGTTAGCAGAATGCCAGCTAGGTTTGATAAAGAATATTCAGTGGAAAGGTATGCCTAGAATTCATCTGAAATGGACTTTTAGAAGTCTGCTGTGTTGCATCAGGACAAAGATGTTTCTGTTCTTCTTGGCCCAAATATCACTATAATATAATTAAAATACTTATAACCTGAACCTAACTTCAATCTGATAGTATTGATATATCTGAAAATACAATTTTCTTAATCCATACATAGTAAGAGATATTCCTTCAAGTTATGCAACCTTACCACCTTTTTTGACTGAAAGTGCTTGTTTCAATAAAACCATAACTTTTATGTTTTATCACTTTATTTACTCATTGTAGGATTGAAGAGTTTTGAATTTGGGTCCACATGGGTACATATTTTGTCCTTTGGCTTAAGTAATTTATACCCGTGAAATATGTCTCTTTCCTTGCATATCATTTTCCGACACAAAAAGATATTTTGCTAGGGTATTTTTGAACAGCTACTGCCAGTGTCTTCTGTAACTATTAAGAATGCATCTCCCAATCTTACCTTAGGGAGGGAATATTTTCAAGGGTCACTGAAGAGCTTGCTAAAGTCAGCATTGTTGGAACTGTGTGGCTACAACAGCTTTGAATATGAAACTGCCACCAACTATGAAAAACAGTAAAGTTTAAAATACATTTCCAGATATGTTGCCAGTTTGAATTCTCACTTCAGAAGAAATAATTTGTAGGTTGTTTCACTAATTAATTTCAGTGTTAGGGTTATTTCTGGAAAATTTATTCTGTTACAAACGAAAATATTTGGAACAATCTTGCATCTCCAAAATTTTTCATTTCTTGTATGATCTGATTTTAATACAAAATCAGAAATTTTAAGTTCTGTAACAAGAATGTCCTGATATGACAGATTAAATGTTAAGGCACTGTGAGACAGAAATGTTGTCATTTCTTCTTGTGTGAATCCAAGACAGTTTTCCTGATGTTGATTTTCACACATGAAACTCTGAGATTTGATTGACCTTTGCAGAATTTAGGCATCTGGTGATTTGAAGTGAGCAAGACAACATATGGAAGCTGATCTCTGGAAAGCTTTTGCAGAATATGCTTTGATTTAATTTTTTTATTGACTTCAGCTGTTAACTGCTTTTGTGAAATGTGAGCATTAAGACGTTGTGAACCTTTGCAATCAGCAGAGATTGTATTTTATATATATAGTCATCCATGTTCAAATAGTGTGTAATTTCAGAGCATAGGAAAAAGCTGCAGTGAAGATCTCTACACAGTTAAGTTTGCTGCTTATCCATTTATTTCACTGTGTCAGGATTTTTACTCTGGGGGCTTAAAAGCAATTGAAATGCCGTGGTAATCTCTGATCATTTAGCATACTTCAGTCGGGTTATTGTGTAATGCAAAGGTGTTTTCACTTGACTAAGGGGCCATCAACCAAAGCAGAAAGGAAAGAAAGAAATTTTCTTCTTCCATCTTTTCACAAGTCACTGATACATCAAAATGAATTTTGATAAACAATATCTTATTTTCTTGCCCGTTGAGCAAAGGGTGTTATTTCCTTTCACAAACGTGTGGGAAGAAATTGGGTAAAATGTCTGGTTACACTGTTTAGCTATGACTGACAAATCACAAATGTCATCAGAGAGGTGTTTGTGCCAGACTTCCCATTTATTTCCACTGATGCAACATATACTTGTGTATATCAGTAGATATGACCTAGAGTGTTTCGTGTGCTGCAATAAAAGGTGAACATAGTTTGATCATTTGAGAAAGGAGGGATTTTCCACTCATTTGTGACCCTGTGTCCTAGAGCGTGCTGCTCTCAAAAACAGCCTCCCTTTTAATTCCATGTGACTTCAAATTAGGCCTTTTCATTGCCATAGCTCAAGAGCATCCCTTCTGGAGAGCCTTGCGTTTTAAAGAAAGCAATTGGAAAATTTGTTTAAACAAAAGATCTCATACTGTCTTATGAGAAAATTTGTGTCTTAACACGGAAATAGGCAATAATCAGTCTGCTTTTCTGTGTCATTTCTTCTTACCTTAAGCTGGGTAATCATCGTAATTTTCTCTCATTTCCTCGACAGATATAAGAATAGTTTCTTATTTTTAAGAAATCAACTAATCTGTGAATAATGCCATTGATTTAAATCAAAAGACTGTTGCAGCGTGATTAAGGACTGCTAAATTTTACTTTATTTTTAAAAATTATTATTATTATTATTATGGAATATTGTGCAAGAATAGAGTATTTGAGAGAATTAGTTTAACTTATTTTAACTTTATAAATAAATCATATGATGACACTTGAGAAGTCCAATACTCTGTATTCTCAGTACATCAACCAGTGTTTTATTTCATAGAATCATCAGCCTGATAATGCAATAACAGTTAATATTCCTTTATGGGTTCTCTACAGTCTTAATAATTTATTGAAAGACTATGAAAAATAATGCAATTACAAAAATTAAGCATTCTGGAGGACACCATGTCTAGCCAAATATTGCAAGTTATATTTGAAAGCTAGGGAAAGATTCCTTGGTTTTGTGTATGTGTTAATGTGAGTACTGTGAAATAAAAACTGATAATGCTCATAACAGAGGATTTCCAGTGTAAATGTGTAGGAAAAATCTATGTATTATATGATATTACAGCACTCTAGCAATATCTGGTATGAGTGCAGAATAGTTTTAACGTCATACATTAACTAGGCCCCACACCAGTCTTATTGCTTGTTGAATCCAAGTATATCCTGACTTGTGCTGAATGAGGAGACTATTTATGAGAGCCTGTGCACGGAAATGAAGTACATGAGTCAATGATAGGCCATGTAAACCCAAATAAATGAAAATGCAGAACAGCTACTGAGAGCACATGTATTACAGATGCTCAGTAAAACTTAGCTCAAAGTTTTAGGCTAAAAGGCTGCAGATTTCCAGGTAAAACCTGAAGAAAATAAGGTAGGCTGACTAATTTCCACAAAGAGAATGTTTTATTTTTGGCTCTTCTCATGGGACCATTTTCATAGGAGACTTTAGGCAAGGCTCCACTCCTCAGCTGCACAGGGGAGAGGAAGTTGTGGGAGAGATCACTCATCAATTACTGTCATGGGCAAAACAGACTTGACTTGGGGAAATTAGTTTAATTTATTACCAATCAAATCAGAGTAGGATAATGATAAGTATAACCAAATCTTAAAACCTTCCCCACTGCTTTTTCCTGAGCTTAGCCACTCCTGAATTCTCTACCTCTTCCCCTCCTAATGACTCTTCCAAAGGGAGTAAATATCCAAAGTGTGAAATTTTGAAAGGCATCTAGATCTTTTCAAACTGACTTTTGAAATACAGAATTTAGACTTAAAGGCTTTAATACTCAAAAGAATTGTGGGAGTCAAAATGCTGGAAATGGGGAGGCTCATCAAGTGCTCTGCTCTTCAGGGAATTCACATCTCCGAATTAGCTGCAGGTCAGTTTTTGCATGGGTTATAAATTGGTTAGAGTTGATCCTGTGGATGTGTGTACAGGCAGCTTTTCATTAGCTCCACTCAGCCTCTCAGCCTGTCCTGGGTAAGCTGGCCATGCTCCAAAAGCAAGGTGGCTGCGTTTGCATCATGCTGTGCCTGAGCAAATATTTTCTGCTTCTCGGCAGGGTGCTTCAGCTGAGGCAGAGCACTGCTAGGGCAGTCCTGTGATTTCTGGGGCTGGCTGGCTTGCGATCTGCCTAGCCACAGCAAGCCCTGAGATGCTGTGCAAAGCTCCCCTGAGTATCCAAGATCAGGAGTCTGCAAGCTGAGTGGGGAGCTTTGTGAGGCAGCAGTTCTTAATATTTTTAGACTGATCACTTCCTTTGTCCTTCTTTGCTCTTAAGGCTGGGTCTCCCATCTTCATTCACACTCACACTTGCCCCATCCCACCACGCTTCCTCCAGGTTTTGGTGGCCCCCATGCATCAGTGGTGAGCAGCTAAGACCCTGGGAGCATCTTATTTCTTGTCAGCCTGAGTCATTGAAACAACTTGCTTAACTGCTTTCTTTAATTTGTGCTAGAAAAGTCAAGGCAATACAGACTGACCATGTTTTGTTTTTAAAACATCACCTTCAACTTTTTTTTTTTTCTTCATTTTCTTTATTACCATATCAAGGAAAAATCAGTTAGGTGCAGTGAAGAAAATGGAAGCTAAACAGATATTTTAATGTGCACAGAAATGTGAATATTCACTATATCTGACTGTTCCCTCTCACACTCTATGCTCTATTTATAGTTAAGTTAAAGGCATTTTAATGTTTTTGCTTTTCATTTCTTGATGGGTTGTAAAATAAATACTTTGTGGAATTGATTAAAAATGACACCCTTAGCCTGAGACTACTAAACCAGGCCAGTGCATTCTTCCCAAATTCGTCAACGTAGCCTGTAAAAGACACCACATGAAGATTATCTTTTACTGCTACCTCTCAAATATGCTACTTATAGCAAGGTATGGATGAAAGGTCTCCTAATGATGTAATGGATTATGTTGAACACACTAAAAGAAATTCGACCTTTTTAAGAAAATTTAGAAAATGTAATTTTTAAGGCCTGGTACAGTTCCCTCCAAAATCAGCTTGATATATTTACAATTACTTCAGTGAGAGGTAGAATGGGTCTTTCTTATTACATCTAACTTAAGAATGATTGGCCTGGGAAAAGAAGAAATTTCTTCTCTTCATGTTCTGAAAATTTACACTGCACCAAGAGACCAGAATTGATTAATCCCAATATCAAAGTCTAATGATAGAGTCTTTTATCAAAGCTGCAAAAGTACTTGATATATGGGGTAATAAAAATTAAAGCAAAGTAAAAATACCAACAGAGGACTGTAATTCTCATCAGTTTCCTTGGTGTGGTGCTGGTGGGAATTTCGAGCAGATTTATGTACTCAAGATGAATTAAGGAAAGAATCGGATCCTATAAGTCCTAAAGGAGAAAAATTCTGCAAGCTCTCTAGTGCATGGGCTAAGAGATGTTTTAATCACAGGAATTTTAAGATACCTAGGTTGGTGATGAAATGTCACAGCTCCTAATGGTTGCTATATATATCTGTTCTCACAGATCAAAGGGGAAAGCTGCTTCTTCTGCTCCTTGCCTACTGTTTTCATGAATAAACATATGCTCTTATTTAACCATTTCACCACTTTTTGCTAAAAAGCAATTTCCACAAAGAAACAAGTGAACCTGAATCTGAGAAAGAAAAATGCTTTGCGAGAAGTATCACATTAGTAAGAGTACTTTCTGCTAGCAGGTCATCTCAGGCAGCTGGGACAGATCACTTTGAAAGGAGAAGCTCTTGTTAGGAGGTGAACACTGCTAGTGGAAGGACTAGGTGAAAGACTGATTCATGCACCCGGACAAATCTTGGGCTGAAGGCACTAGGAGCTAATCCAAAAAGGAACAACACTGTGGAAAATGGCAACCTCTCCACTCCCTTCAGTGTACTGACACATTCCTCCGCAATCTTGCTTGGTTGACATTGACAGAAATAAATAAAAAAAATCTGTCTTTAACAAACTGACACATAATATTTGTCAGTTTTAAAGGTTTTTACAGGCATGAGATAATTAGAGATTTGATTATGTAAATATGTATAGCTTTTATTTTTAACCAGATGTTTAACAAACATTAATTGGAAATGTAATCTCCTTCATTTGTCTTTCATAAACAGAGAGACAATATTAAATATGGGAAATTTCCCTTACACTTTGATTGATCTGTTGTAATTAAACTGTGGTGGGATTGTAAGTACGAAAATGCATTTTGCTTTGGTTGAAATGCAAAATTAATACAAGTGTGTGGCTTGGAGCATGTTTATTGCTATCGCCACTTTCACAGTTCACAGATCTTGAGCTTGTTGCCCAGAGCGGCTGTGGATGCCCCATCCCTGGAATTCTCCAAGGCCAGGCTGGATGGGGCCCTGAATAAGATGGTCTAGAGGAAGATGTCCCTGCCTTTGGTGGGGGGTTTGGAACTTGATTATCTTTACAGTCCCTTCTAGCCTAAGCCATTCTATGATTCTAAACAAATGAGCATATCTCTAAAAATCGTTTCCACTGCTCTGCTCCTGACCAAAGCAGACGTTTTTTAACACTGATGCTGCACACCTGTAACTCTGTGTTGGAGTAAGATGGGCAGCTAAATACCTGCACAGGGTATCCTGGCTTTTAGTAAAGTAGCAGAGAGATGTATTGTTGATATGTTGAAAAATCTAGCATGCTAATTGAAGTGTGTACAACCTGAAAGCAATCTTAGGGGATGAAATAGATTTTGCAGTAAAATGAAAATCATAGAATATCTTGAGTTGAAAGGCACCCANTTTCTTCATTTTCTTTATTACCATATCAAGGAAAAATCAGTTAGGTGCAGTGAAGAAAATGGAAGCTAAACAGATATTTTAATGTGCACAGAAATGTGAATATTCACTATATCTGACTGTTCCCTCTCACACTCTATGCTCTATTTATAGTTAAGTTAAAGGCATTTTAATGTTTTTGCTTTTCATTTCTTGATGGGTTGTAAAATAAATACTTTGTGGAATTGATTAAAAATGACACCCTTAGCCTGAGACTACTAAACCAGGCCAGTGCATTCTTCCCAAATTCGTCAACGTAGCCTGTAAAAGACACCACATGAAGATTATCTTTTACTGCTACCTCTCAAATATGCTACTTATAGCAAGGTATGGATGAAAGGTCTCCTAATGATGTAATGGATTATGTTGAACACACTAAAAGAAATTCGACCTTTTTAAGAAAATTTAGAAAATGTAATTTTTAAGGCCTGGTACAGTTCCCTCCAAAATCAGCTTGATATATTTACAATTACTTCAGTGAGAGGTAGAATGGGTCTTTCTTATTACATCTAACTTAAGAATGATTGGCCTGGGAAAAGAAGAAATTTCTTCTCTTCATGTTCTGAAAATTTACACTGCACCAAGAGACCAGAATTGATTAATCCCAATATCAAAGTCTAATGATAGAGTCTTTTATCAAAGCTGCAAAAGTACTTGATATATGGGGTAATAAAAATTAAAGCAAAGTAAAAATACCAACAGAGGACTGTAATTCTCATCAGTTTCCTTGGTGTGGTGCTGGTGGGAATTTCGAGCAGATTTATGTACTCAAGATGAATTAAGGAAAGAATCGGATCCTATAAGTCCTAAAGGAGAAAAATTCTGCAAGCTCTCTAGTGCATGGGCTAAGAGATGTTTTAATCACAGGAATTTTAAGATACCTAGGTTGGTGATGAAATGTCACAGCTCCTAATGGTTGCTATATATATCTGTTCTCACAGATCAAAGGGGAAAGCTGCTTCTTCTGCTCCTTGCCTACTGTTTTCATGAATAAACATATGCTCTTATTTAACCATTTCACCACTTTTTGCTAAAAAGCAATTTCCACAAAGAAACAAGTGAACCTGAATCTGAGAAAGAAAAATGCTTTGCGAGAAGTATCACATTAGTAAGAGTACTTTCTGCTAGCAGGTCATCTCAGGCAGCTGGGACAGATCACTTTGAAAGGAGAAGCTCTTGTTAGGAGGTGAACACTGCTAGTGGAAGGACTAGGTGAAAGACTGATTCATGCACCCGGACAAATCTTGGGCTGAAGGCACTAGGAGCTAATCCAAAAAGGAACAACACTGTGGAAAATGGCAACCTCTCCACTCCCTTCAGTGTACTGACACATTCCTCCGCAATCTTGCTTGGTTGACATTGACAGAAATAAATAAAAAAAATCTGTCTTTAACAAACTGACACATAATATTTGTCAGTTTTAAAGGTTTTTACAGGCATGAGATAATTAGAGATTTGATTATGTAAATATGTATAGCTTTTATTTTTAACCAGATGTTTAACAAACATTAATTGGAAATGTAATCTCCTTCATTTGTCTTTCATAAACAGAGAGACAATATTAAATATGGGAAATTTCCCTTACACTTTGATTGATCTGTTGTAATTAAACTGTGGTGGGATTGTAAGTACGAAAATGCATTTTGCTTTGGTTGAAATGCAAAATTAATACAAGTGTGTGGCTTGGAGCATGTTTATTGCTATCGCCACTTTCACAGTTCACAGATCTTGAGCTTGTTGCCCAGAGCGGCTGTGGATGCCCCATCCCTGGAATTCTCCAAGGCCAGGCTGGATGGGGCCCTGAATAAGATGGTCTAGAGGAAGATGTCCCTGCCTTTGGTGGGGGGTTTGGAACTTGATTATCTTTACAGTCCCTTCTAGCCTAAGCCATTCTATGATTCTAAACAAATGAGCATATCTCTAAAAATCGTTTCCACTGCTCTGCTCCTGACCAAAGCAGACGTTTTTTAACACTGATGCTGCACACCTGTAACTCTGTGTTGGAGTAAGATGGGCAGCTAAATACCTGCACAGGGTATCCTGGCTTTTAGTAAAGTAGCAGAGAGATGTATTGTTGATATGTTGAAAAATCTAGCATGCTAATTGAAGTGTGTACAACCTGAAAGCAATCTTAGGGGATGAAATAGATTTTGCAGTAAAATGAAAATCATAGAATATCTTGAGTTGAAAGGCACCCATAAGGTTCATCAAGTCCCACTCCCTGCTGCTCACAGGACTACCTAAAACTAAAACATATGGCCAAGACCATTGTCCAGATGCTCCTTGATTGATAGGTGTTTTAGGTAAAATGTTTTATGGATGCTGTCAGGATACAGCAGGGGCCAGGGCCCCCTGAGTGCCGGGAGCCATGGGAGTCAGCAGGGTGGACCTGGCAGCTGCGAGCTGTCCCAGGCACCCAGACTGGGAATGTGTGGGCAGCCAGCACCAGCACTGGCACCTCCCTGGGGATGGGGATGGGGAAAGGCCGACACCCCTTGGATGGGCCTGTGGCTAGGCAGGGCAGGGCTGTGAGAGCATCACTGAGGCAGGACTGACAGCCCAAGGGGNTATTACCATATCAAGGAAAAATCAGTTAGGTGCAGTGAAGAAAATGGAAGCTAAACAGATATTTTAATGTGCACAGAAATGTGAATATTCACTATATCTGACTGTTCCCTCTCACACTCTATGCTCTATTTATAGTTAAGTTAAAGGCATTTTAATGTTTTTGCTTTTCATTTCTTGATGGGTTGTAAAATAAATACTTTGTGGAATTGATTAAAAATGACACCCTTAGCCTGAGACTACTAAACCAGGCCAGTGCATTCTTCCCAAATTCGTCAACGTAGCCTGTAAAAGACACCACATGAAGATTATCTTTTACTGCTACCTCTCAAATATGCTACTTATAGCAAGGTATGGATGAAAGGTCTCCTAATGATGTAATGGATTATGTTGAACACACTAAAAGAAATTCGACCTTTTTAAGAAAATTTAGAAAATGTAATTTTTAAGGCCTGGTACAGTTCCCTCCAAAATCAGCTTGATATATTTACAATTACTTCAGTGAGAGGTAGAATGGGTCTTTCTTATTACATCTAACTTAAGAATGATTGGCCTGGGAAAAGAAGAAATTTCTTCTCTTCATGTTCTGAAAATTTACACTGCACCAAGAGACCAGAATTGATTAATCCCAATATCAAAGTCTAATGATAGAGTCTTTTATCAAAGCTGCAAAAGTACTTGATATATGGGGTAATAAAAATTAAAGCAAAGTAAAAATACCAACAGAGGACTGTAATTCTCATCAGTTTCCTTGGTGTGGTGCTGGTGGGAATTTCGAGCAGATTTATGTACTCAAGATGAATTAAGGAAAGAATCGGATCCTATAAGTCCTAAAGGAGAAAAATTCTGCAAGCTCTCTAGTGCATGGGCTAAGAGATGTTTTAATCACAGGAATTTTAAGATACCTAGGTTGGTGATGAAATGTCACAGCTCCTAATGGTTGCTATATATATCTGTTCTCACAGATCAAAGGGGAAAGCTGCTTCTTCTGCTCCTTGCCTACTGTTTTCATGAATAAACATATGCTCTTATTTAACCATTTCACCACTTTTTGCTAAAAAGCAATTTCCACAAAGAAACAAGTGAACCTGAATCTGAGAAAGAAAAATGCTTTGCGAGAAGTATCACATTAGTAAGAGTACTTTCTGCTAGCAGGTCATCTCAGGCAGCTGGGACAGATCACTTTGAAAGGAGAAGCTCTTGTTAGGAGGTGAACACTGCTAGTGGAAGGACTAGGTGAAAGACTGATTCATGCACCCGGACAAATCTTGGGCTGAAGGCACTAGGAGCTAATCCAAAAAGGAACAACACTGTGGAAAATGGCAACCTCTCCACTCCCTTCAGTGTACTGACACATTCCTCCGCAATCTTGCTTGGTTGACATTGACAGAAATAAATAAAAAAAATCTGTCTTTAACAAACTGACACATAATATTTGTCAGTTTTAAAGGTTTTTACAGGCATGAGATAATTAGAGATTTGATTATGTAAATATGTATAGCTTTTATTTTTAACCAGATGTTTAACAAACATTAATTGGAAATGTAATCTCCTTCATTTGTCTTTCATAAACAGAGAGACAATATTAAATATGGGAAATTTCCCTTACACTTTGATTGATCTGTTGTAATTAAACTGTGGTGGGATTGTAAGTACGAAAATGCATTTTGCTTTGGTTGAAATGCAAAATTAATACAAGTGTGTGGCTTGGAGCATGTTTATTGCTATCGCCACTTTCACAGTTCACAGATCTTGAGCTTGTTGCCCAGAGCGGCTGTGGATGCCCCATCCCTGGAATTCTCCAAGGCCAGGCTGGATGGGGCCCTGAATAAGATGGTCTAGAGGAAGATGTCCCTGCCTTTGGTGGGGGGTTTGGAACTTGATTATCTTTACAGTCCCTTCTAGCCTAAGCCATTCTATGATTCTAAACAAATGAGCATATCTCTAAAAATCGTTTCCACTACTCTGCTCCTGACCAAAGCAGACGTTTTTTAACACTGATGCTGCACACCTGTAACTCTGTGTTGGAGTAAGATGGGCAGCTAAATACCTGCACAGGGTATCCTGGCTTTTAGTAAAGTAGCAGAGAGATGTATTGTTGATATGTTGAAAAATCTAGCATGCTAATTGAAGTGTGTACAACCTGAAAGCAATCTTAGGGGATGAAATAGATTTTGCAGTAAAATGAAAATCATAGAATATCTTGAGTTGAAAGGCACCCATAAGGTTCATCAAGTCCCACTCCCTGCTGCTCACAGGACTACCTAAAACTAAAACATATGGCCAAGACCATTGTCCAGATGCTCCTTGATTGATAGGTGTTTTAGGTAAAATGTTTTATGGATGCTGTCAGGATACAGCAGGGGCCAGGGCCCCCTGAGTGCCGGGAGCCATGGGAGTCAGCAGGGTGGACCTGGCAGCTGCGAGCTGTCCCAGGCACCCAGACTGGGAATGTGTGGGCAGCCAGCACCAGCACTGGCACCTCCCTGGGGATGGGGATGGGGAAAGGCCGACACCCCTTGGATGGGCCTGTGGCTAGGCAGGGCAGGGCTGTGAGAGCATCACTGAGGCAGGACTGACAGCCCAAGGGGCTGGCATGGGGTCCAGGGCCCTGGGCAGGGCCAGGGGAGTCTTGGGAGACTGGACAAGGACTGTCAGGTCACAGGTGCCTTTGGGACTCACGCAGGTCGTGTTTAGGTATATGAAGGTATTCATTAATGGGAAAAAATTCAATCTGTTCTTGGTGTGTTGATTTTGAGGATTTTGAGATTCTCTTGGAAACACTGGTGAGTTTCTTCTTGTTTTAGAAGAACACTGTCTGGTGTTGCCCATGCCGTGTTCTGCCTGTCTGCCGTGTTGAGTTGACCCACTCCTCTGCTTGGGAGCATCTGTGAGGGAAGCTGACTGAGGAGCACATAGGGTTGAATTATGGCTCTTTGCTGCCTTGTGAAGATAGACGTTCCTTTGAAGGAATCCTTTCCACGTTGTTTTTATTCCACAGGGCTAGATTTATCTTGGACTTATCCAAGTAGCAGTCAGGAGTACCTTCTTAAAAGCAATTTCTGTGTCTTGAAGCAAGAAAAGATGAACTGTAAATCGTCATGACCTTTTTCAGGTGGATCTACTGTTGCCTTTTGTTTATCTAGTTGGTTTGGCAGACTAATGTGTTAAGGATAGAGTCATCTCCTTTACCTCTTCCCCTTTCCCTGTTTCACATGTCCTTACAGGTGAATCCATGCTTTTGATTTGTCATGCATACCTATGCTTCTTGTGAAGCAGATCCTATCTAACCCTAATTTGTTTGCTTTTAATCTGCCACACTTACTCTTTTGATACCAAGAAATTATTTTAGAGATCCAGGTTTACAACTGAAAGATATTAATGTTTTTCTCATTACCACTTTCTCTTTTACATTATAGAAAATGAATGTATTCCCACCAAAGTTTGGGATTTCCTAAAGGTACAATATTTTTTGCTACCAGTCTGGGTTTGTGAGGTATCTATGACATACAGAAAATGTTAAATTTGGTCACTTTGGTTTGAAGACTGTTGCACGTTATGAAACACTCCAGGATTTGCTATAAATAATGAGAAATTTTTAACAGTCACTTTGATGCTGTGTGGAATAATATTCTTTTGACAATGCATTGGGGTGGAAATACAAACTTGTAAGCAAATGCTGAGAGTTATAATTTCACAAGAACCCAAGCACATCCTGAGTTGTGCTGAGCAAACCTAGTTTATTCAATTGCATCAGGCATCGATTGAAAAGTTATTTTTCGTTTCTGTGGAGATGATATGTATTTCTCTTACTTTTTCTCAATAAAACAAAGGTGTAATGGAAGCTGGTGTTATTTTTGTCTACAGATAAGACAGCAAATCAGGGTTTCATTAAAATATGATTTTTTCTCATTTTCATGAATCTTTCTCCACAGCTGGTTTTGCTAGCTGTGGCTCTGACTTACCCCACTCTACAAGCAGAGCAGGAGTATTGGAAAGGTTGTAATGTCTGTTGCTTTTTCTCTCTTTAAGGTCAGAGTCATGCTCTTTCTATCTGGTGGTCAGCCAGCCATAGAGCAGCAGTAACTTTACAGTAGTACCAAGTTTTCATTTTATTGAATTGAGGTTTGGAGCATTTAATATAGAAGTCTGTTAAACCAACAGAGAACTCATATTTCCTCTAATGTACTTACATATTGGCAATTATGTGTCTTTCAATGCACAGCAGTACATTCACTCCTGTAAATTAAGTTTATTCTGATAGGAGGTAGACTTAACTGACCCGTACAGGCATGTATGTCCAAGCCTTGTGCTCCCTTCACAACAGAGAAATGTAGGTATTTCTACACATGGGGCATGACTCATTGACCATGACTTAGATGTCTCACGTAGATCACACGACTTTTATTCCAGAAACACCTGTTTCAGTTGTTGCCGGTAGAAATAGTTGTAAACTGACTGAAGCAATGAATTCCACACAATCTACACTGGCACTACATTAATTACTCCAGAAATAACTTGTGTAGTTTTTGTTTGAGTGCAAAATGATACCCTACTACCTTTCTCTTTCCTGTTTCTACCTAGATTTCTGTTAAGTCACTGGTTCATTCTTGTGCTTTCCAGACAGACTGATCACCTTTGACAGGTCTCACAAATCTCCATTAATGCATAATCCAACTCCTCATCACTTGATGTTTCCATTCTCACTCTCCCTATGAATAGAAGAGTATCCCATATTAAACTCATTTTTTCCAATTTGAGCCTTTTACTTTTTGGTCATTTCATAGACTGAGGTTGGAAGGAACCTTTGGAGGTCATCTGCTTCAACCCTTTGCTCAAGCAGGGTCACCTAGAGTCAATTTCCCAGGACCACGTCCATGTGGCTTTTGAGCATCTCCAACGATGGAAACTCCACAACCTGTGTAGGCAACCTGTACTAGTGCTTGGTCATCCTATATAAAAAAAGTGTTCTCTGATGTTCAGAGGGAGCCTCCTTTGGGTAGTCTATGGCCTCTGGTCCTGTCTCTGGGCACCACTGGAAAGAGTCTTGTTCTGTCATCCCTGATCCCTTGAGGTACTTATGTATATGGATAAGATCATCCTGAGCATTCTCATGTCCAAGTTAAACAGTCCCAGCTGTCTCAGCCTTTCGTCACAGGAGACATGTCCCAGGTTCCTGTCATCTTTGTTGACCTTTGTTGGATACTCTCCAGCATGTCCATGCGTCCCCTGTACTGTGGATCCCAGAACTGGACACGGTACTCCAGGTGTGGCCTCACCAGTTTTGAGCAGAGGGGAAGGATCATTTCCCTGCACCTGCTGCAACATGGAGCCCAGAGTACTGTTAGCCTTTGATGCAAGTGCTCATTGCTGGATCATGTTCAGTTTGGTGGCCACCAGGATTGCCACGGCCTTTTCTGCAAAGCTATTGCCACTGGATTTGTAGAAGAATTTGACCTCTTTGCATTGGCACTAAGTGTTTTTAAACAGTTTCATATGCCCAGCCTTAGATTATTCTTCTTTGGGGTACACCAGCCAATGTTTTCAAATTTTTTTTGTAGATCGTATTTTTTAGACCTTTCATCACATTCATTGCTTTTCACCAGACTCTTCAATTGATCCACCTCTTTGTTATACTAAAAAGGAACAGATTTGCCCATCTGGGGCCTGAAAGTTGGTGATCACAGAATAAGGATTACTTCCTATGTTTTGTAAGCTCTGTTTTTGTTTACATAGTCCTGTACAATGTTTTCTTTCTTAATGACAGCATGACATATTGGCTTACATTCATTTGTTCCACTCTGCACTCATGGCCATCTTCTTAGGAACAGTTATCCTGCTTGTACTTATTGCATTTGATTATTTCTGCCTAAGCATATTTATTGCCCTTGTTTTGAATTCTGGCTTTCGCCCATTTTTCCAATTTAAGAGATTTTTTTTTTTAATTCCAGTGTTGTCACATCACTTTCAGCTCTTCTAGATGTGTCATGGAAACATAACAAGCAGAGTCGTTACATTTCTTTTTGCAAGTGACTGTCGCCTTGTCCAGTGTTCACAAAATCCCCTAAGCCCCTAACTGCTCAAATATTATGAAATACCGTGCTGTAAATGTTCCTGAGACACTGCCACATATCCTATAGGACATTCAAAGAAGTCCAGTTGTTTTAAAATTCAGGCTGGACCTCCTTTCTGAAAGTCACCCTATACTCTTTGTGCCTTGAAGTGATGATGGTGATGGTGTCCAGGTTGATTTGTCATAAGCTGATTGTGCCCCAGTCTTTCCATCCTCTAAATAACTATGAGCCTTTTAAGGAAGCTTTGTTTACTCTTACTGAATTTGTTCATTGTATGAAATCAAGCATGCATGTGTAACTGTGTATGAAAGTGTGGCCTAGCACTGTAAATTTCTGACCTACTCCCAATAAATAAATCTGAAAAAAGAAGACTATAATCACAGTTTGGGAGGGTTTATGCACTGATCAAAATCAAAGGAGCAGCTGCATTAAAATTTGTGGATTGCAGAGGCAGCAGAAGAGGTCTGGCCTAATGAGAAAGAAAAATATTTTTAACCCCCCAATTATTTCTCAAAGATACCATCTTGTATTCCCTTAATCTTTTTGAGGAGATGTGTACACCTTCTCTCAGTCACTATTTCAAAACACACATCTTTGTGCAGAGTAGTATCCTCCCTCAGTGCAACCAGTGAAGCTTTTCCCTGTGCTTTTCTGTAAAGATTAGGCAGTGGATTTGGCATTTGATTCATAAGCTCTTTGATCCTAGGATGGCTTGCATCCAGAGTGTGCAGAGGGTGTGCAGAGGGTTGGATATTGTGTACCTAATGAAGTAGCTGGTGGTGCACTGCTCAGTGGGAGACTCTCCATAGTCTCAAACAGCAGCTTTAGAATTTGTCAGTATTTCCAACGTGGGTCTTTGGGGAGAGAGACTGAAGGAGTTCCTTCGAATCAGGAACTGTTTGCTCCCTTTCATTGCAGTGGGTTTGTGATGGAAGTAAAATTCAGCGATAGGTTTTTTTGTTTTTCATCCCAGAACTACTTAGGCTGCACTGTCATTTCACAGCAACATAATACTGTAAAATACGATATGTAATTGCTCATTTCAAAATGTTCTCTTATACCACTGTAAATCAGGAGAATGTCCTCTGAAAATGGTGGAATTATTTTCATTTTATTCAGTGAGAATATAATTAAAGAGACAGGAAGGCAATGAAATGTAGGAGCAATGAAATACAACCGATGACAGAAATGTTTCAATCTTTCCCTGCTTGCAAGAAAGATGGATGATGCCATTCCAATTGCCTGTAGGCTTAGGGTCCAAGTGTAAAGCTGTCCAGCTTTGGGGAGGTGCCCAGAAGAGTGACTTACTTTGGCAAGCTTCAGGTAAACCTGATATTCTATATGATCAGCTATTCTTTAAGATACAAAGAAGAATATAAGAAGCAAGAGAAATCAAAGAAAAGAGATGGAGGTCATGCTGGATCACAGTTGCAGACTGAAGTCTGCTAGAAAGAGTCTGAATAATCTCTGAAGCTTCTTTGGAAAGAAAAGGGCTTTGCAAAAACTGAGAAGAATGATGCAGTCTTAACTCTTCTCTGCTGTTGTTCTTGACAAGATTTGAGTGTTTCTCCCCAGGAAAGCTGGGGCAGCTTCATGTCTGCTCTCCTGTTCCCTGATTTGGCAGCTTGAAGAGACTGGCAAGCCATTTCCTAAAACATCCACCAGTCATCAAGAGAGAGCAGGACGACAGAATCACTAATGTAACATGAAAGACAGGATAGGAAACATCAACAATTCCTGTTAGGCAGAACAAGTGATAATAATATTCAGGGGATAAAGCGGAAATAGCACTGAACCTTTGACAGTTTTAGGAAGCTAATCAGTTGTGTAGGGAGAATATCTTTGCAAAAGTTTCTAAAAATGCTCAACCCTGTTGAAGCAGGGGGTCAGCTCACTTGGTTATTATTAGTTAGGCATTTTACAGGATTGTCTGTCTTTTATTGCTTTTCACAGATAAGTCTCAAAGTGTGTTACAGGGTGGTCAATAGCATCGTTCCTACTGCGCTAAAAGGCCAAATAAGAAGTCAGGGTCGATAATTTTCCTGAGGTTACCCAGAAGCAGAGCAGAAGACTCCAGAGTGCCTGTTTAGTACATTATTTACTCAGTCAGTGTTTCCTGAGAAAAGTCCACCCGGGGACGGTTGGCACAATATATTAACACAGACAGAGATCACATCAAAGAGTTTAACACCTCAAATTGACAGAGGTGAAGTGGGAGCACAGGGGGATGCATTATTTTTCTTCTAGTCTCACAGCAGGTTAACAGGAGAAACACGACTCCAAGCCAGGTGCCATGCCTTGCTGACAAGCAGCTCACCCCCAGGGCAGGCTGGCTCAGCCAGGGTCTGTGGTCACACTCTTGCCTCCTGATCTGAAAACACCCTGTTTTCACCTGGAGATGGAAGAGGCGAGTGATACTATGAGATACTTTTATTTTGCACAGGAGTGAAATTCTACAAACAGAAAACTCTCCAGCAAAAGGGAACAAAACAGGAAGAGAATTTAGAAATGCTGTACCACGTATTTCATATTTGGGAACTTGTACTTCGGAGTTAAAGCAATTTTGCATGTGCCCTTTTGAAAGCATGAGGCTGCATGCATGAAGAATGCATCCTATTTCCCAGGGAGCCATGTTTCAAAAGTAGAAAAAGAACACTTAGCCACGGAGCATTAAATCAGCTCATGAAGGTAGCTGACTAGCTTTCTCACAGAGATGAATGTCCCAGAGTGAAGCTGAGGAAGCAGCGCTTAGAAATGTAAATATTAGTAGGTGTGCAGGAACATAAATTAGAAAATTTGATGATTTTAATTACTTGCATTTACTTTCAGTTGCTGAGTTCCCTGGCTGACATCAGAAGCTGCATCTGTTAGGTTGCTAGCAGAGAAGGCAGAGGGCAATGGGGACAGGATAGGCTCAATTCTCATGTTGCCATGGAGTCTGCAATGGCAGTATATTACCTGACGTATTAAAAAAAACTAGTAGAAAGAGGAGCTTCCTAAAATCTCCTCCAAACATGGAAGTACCATGTAGGATTAGCTGTCACCTCAGCAGGAGCTCTCAGGCCACTGGGCACTTAAATCAAATCATTATTACAGACACCTCTGGGTTCCCTGATGGAGGTTTTTCTATTTTGCTTGGTAGGACTAGGGATGGAAGGAGGATTAAATGGTAAGTGAATCATGTGACAGTGAGCAAATGCCTACACAATGAAAGAAATTGTGACTGGAGGAGACCTTTTTATTTCAAGAGATTGTGTAAAATGGAAAAACACAGATGTAGGCCATTATGGTGCCTAACACTGTGCTTAGATGCATAAAGTTTGTGTGTTGTGCCTGTTTTGACTATGAGATCCTTGGGTTAAGTGCTGTGGGTATTTTAGATCACCTAGCACAGTATTGCCCTGGTCTTTGTTCAGTCCTGGAATGGAAGCATTAATGGGGTTGTTCTTCATGACAGAGGCTATGGCAAGCTGGATTTGCAAAGGGATACAGTTTGTCTGATTTAATTTAGTTTTCAATGTCCATTTCAGTCTGGTAGTTTTGTGCTCGACTGCTGTCATGGAGCAAGAGGTAACAATCCACAGCCTCGGTGATATCAACCCTTGGACAGCGCTCAAAATGTCTAGCCATTTAACAGGCAAATGCAAAGGCTATAAACCAGTGTGATGAACCACCTGATGCTCCTTCCTTACTGTTCCTTCTACTACCCCACAAATAAAAATTGGATGAATCTCTATTACTAAGAAATGTGCAGATTATAACTGAATGTCAGCCTTCAACTCTGCTGCATGTATGAGAAGGAAAAGAGGAAACAGGAGGACTAATACGATATTTTCATGCCATTTGTTACTTTATAGGGTTTTCACACCTATTTTTATTTGATTCCTCTATAAAATAGCCACAATTGACTTGTATTAGGTATTTTGCTGAAAAAGAACAGAAGGTACTTCATTTCACTAACCTGCTTTCAGACAGTTGCAATTTCTCATTACTTTTTTTGCTTCTTGTAATTTATAGCTAAGTAACAGAGAAAGAACAACTGTGGAATTTGCTTGTAAGGCCATGTACATTCCAGGAGCAATATTTAGACGTCATTCTGAGAGTACATATTATTGCTTTCTTATTTAATTGGGTACAAATAAAATCCAACGTCTGATTTAGGAATACTTTTGTGACAATTTAGGCTATTTTTTGACTCAATTTGATGAGCAGACTGTGTGAGTCTCATTGAATAGGTGAGTGCAAGAGGCCTCTATATAAAAGGCTGCAGTTTATCGTTTTAGCTGAGAAGGAAAGACGGAGAAAGTAGAATGAGGATCCACATCTATCAGCTGATTTTTCCCCTTTTCTAAACTCTGTTTTTTATTTTGCAGGTGATGGAAATTAAAGGACAAATGATTCATGTGCCAGAATCAAACTCGATATTGTTTCTGGGTTCCCCCTGTGTGGACAAGCTGGATGAGCTAATGGGCCGAGGCCTCCATCTTTCGGACATACCTATCCATGATGCTACTCGTGATGTCATATTGGTTGGGGAGCAAGCAAAGGCACAGGATGGCTTGAAAAAACGAATGGATAAGCTGAAGGCAACGCTAGAATGTACACACCAAGCCCTGGAAGAGGAGAAGAAGAAGACAGTAGATCTCCTTATTTCTATTTTCCCCGAAGAGGTGGCTCAGCAGCTGTGGCAGGGGCAGCAGGTTCAGGCCAGGAAGTTTGATGATGTCACCATGCTCTTCTCGGACATTGTTGGCTTCACTGCCATCTGTGCTCAGTGCACGCCCATGCAGGTCATCAGCATGCTCAACGAGCTCTACACGCGCTTCGACCACCAGTGTGGATTCCTTGACATCTACAAGGTAATAGCTCAACTCCTAACCTAGCAAAAGCTAGTTGAAACGAATGCAGAAAGAATCCCAGTAGCTTTCTTCCTAAATTGCAGACCTTCCCTTTAAAAATATGAAGGCAATATTTTTGTTTTATGTGCAAAAAACCCAAATCTGAAATATGACCATTGAAACTCAAATGCTTTAATATGAAACTGTCATCATGGTACTCCCATGGAAATATAGACCTCATATTTCCATTTCCTTATAGAAATGTACATCTCCTGTATTATAGCCTGCTTTCCTTTAGATGACACATCAGCCACAGCATCCTAAGGATGAAGAAGTGCACAGTGATGAATCCTAACCCAAGCTGCAGCTCCTGGGAGGCACTCACTTTCAACTTGAATGGTTTAGGGTTTAGGCATTTATCTTTCCCTTGAAAGAGCTAAAATTTTCCATAAGGAGCAGCGCGTTTGCTAAAAAATGTTATTATAAGAAACTTCCACTGAAAAACAGGAAGAGGACAGCAGATGTCCGTGCACAGTCAATGAAATGAATGGGACATGGCACTGGTGTGCCATGCTCCAAAGGAAATGTCACACATGTTGGTCCCATTAGAGAACTCATCTTCACTTCTCTGAAATGGATTTGGTGTCCAGTATGTACTTGAGAGAAAAAAGAGGGGCGGTAGAATTTAATAAATGCACTGAAGATATTATCTGTGTAATTATCCTGTGAAACCTACAGACTCTGTTGTATATGGCATACCTTTAATTTTCTGATAGAAGAAATAGAGCAAGTTTCTTTTTATATGTTAATGCACGAGAGAAAAAAAATGTGGTTGTAAAATTATATATTGACTTTATTATATATCTGAGGTTTGCAAACTAACAGTTTTCAAACTGTTTCATACAGTATTTGTTGATAGGCTGTAGAGAAAAAGGGCTCACAGGTGTGCTGCCCCTTTCATTTCTAGCCTTTAATGCACTTTAAAAGGAATTGAAAAATAATTTTTACCCGCCTAAATAATAATCAGGGGTGAAAAGTTATAGCACGTACCACAGATAGAACTGAAAATGGTATAGCTAAAGGTTGGTAGGGCACTTTACCAAAGTAAACAAGCACACTGTAAAGAAATTTTAGGCTTCTGGGTTAGGGATTTGTTTTACTAATGCTCAGAAGCCAAAGGCTACATTGGGACACGAATACAGTGGGAGGTACCAGCCCTCATTTGAAAACTGTTACAGTGATACAGTCGAAAAAGATGGTGAGTGCCGTCTCAGTTTGTGTTAGTCTGATGTTGCTGCAGTGGATTAGGACCCAGCTCTGAGAACAGGACTTGAGGAACTTCTGACCTAGAGTCAGGAGTGATGCCTAGTGACCCTGCTTCGCATGCTGTGTGTTCACATGCTTCACATGGGTATAGTCACTCTGTTCCCAGGTGATTAATTTCAGCTGTTTTGAAGCATTCAGAACATTCTGTGTTGAAAATTATGGTTGCATGGGAATAGGATATAAAGCATGCAAAACTCTATGATCTGACTGTAAGGAAGGTTGGTTGAGTCCTGTGAGAACACTAAGAAGGAATATTTATGCATAGGTCATGAATATTATATAATTTAGACCATGGCTTTCTGCCTTTCACCTAGCTTTGTGCTACTGTGGCTAGAAAGATGTTACTTTATAAGAAGACAGTCCTGACCAGTGAAATAAGGTCATAGCTGTTGAGATAGGCAAGATGAGATTTATGCATTCATAAAAAGGAATAAGCACTTCCGTGTCAAGTCTCCCATGTAATTCTGTGAGCAAAGGTATGAATAAAACCTGTTTTTCTATGGAAGAATGGCTTACAGCTCTAACACCCTTTCTCTGCTGTTCCTGCCATAGTGTAGGCAGTTCCTTCTCAGATCCTTTCATCCTGGATTTTCCTTATCTCCCTACTCCCCCTATCCCTGGACCCTCCCTGCGTGTCCCCTGATTCCCACTACCACCCACTAAATAAGCAAGGCAGTGTGCTCTGTGGCTATTCTGGAGCTGTATGTACCTTTTTTTCTCCCCTCCAAATGTTTTTTAATTTTTTTTTTTAACCAGAAGTCTAAAAAAATTTCTGTGGGGTTAAGTGAAAATGACTCAGTTTAGCGCTACAGGAAGAAAAAACTCAGGCAATGAACCCTCTTTTGTTTCACTAGAGAATCAGGCTTCAAATAAAATAGCAATCCTTTTGAAAGAAAACATTTGAATTTTAAAGTGAAAATAGCTTGTGTGTTTATATCTTTTTCATCTGTTTCAGCTGATGTTCTGGAAGCAAAGTTTATTGCTAGGAATGATCACCACCACAACAATTATGATTTTAGAAGTGATTGTCAGGTAGTGAATTTTAGATACTTAATCACCACTATTTGTACCCAGCCCACCTCAAAGATATACTCGTGTAACTAGGCTACAGAAATTTATTATGTGACCTAAATACATCAGTTTTTAAATTTGCTTGGTTTTAAGCAGCATGGCAGGAATAATTTGCAAAGATTATTTGGTGGGTACATCTGAATATCAAATTCATCGTTTTGTAAACAGAAAATTAAGCAAAATTCAATAAATAAATTCCATGCTGTAAATTATTTACCCAGCTTTACTGTTACAGGAGTTTGTATTCAGAACCTCAGTGCTGCTAATCTTGGACTACGACGATGAACATAATATTTTGATTTATAGAGAAATATGGCACAGGAAGAACACTAGTCAGACATAGAGGGGAAGCATAATGAACTGTTAGATACAGACTAAAAATGCTTGGAGAGGGCTGAAGGGTGATGAGTTAGACTTCGAAATTTCTTGGAAATCAAAGTAAGTAGCTATAACTGGATGAGGTAGGGAAAGCTTATCCAGTGGGTGGATGTCTCAGGGGGTTTTCTGATGCCGCTCGATTACCAGCATGCCACGGCCTTCCTAGAGAGAGTGTCCTGCAAAGGAACAGCTCTTCTAGGGGCTAAGGCAAACCTCCCTGGACAGCGAGGGATTTCAGCAAGTGTAGCGATTTCTCAGCTACAAGTGATTTCAGCTCTTGTGATTCAGCTCTTTGTGAAATACCCCGAAGCTAACACGGGGACAGAGAGACAGGGAGACCTGTATGGCAGTTCCACAGAAAGGTAGCTTTATTGTCCAGCAGCTCTGTGAAGGGAAGGCCAGGGACAAGTCCTCCCCTGGCTTTCAGGGCAGACCCGGGCTCTTTTTATGGGAAAGGCTGGGGGAGGGCAGAAACCAGTTAGCCAACGGGATACAATGTATTACCATAGCGAAGCAAAGCATGCTGGGGGTAGTTCACTGGTCACCGTAACCTAAAAGGTGAGTTGCTCAACTCAAGAGTCCTTATGGCCTCAGGCATCCCTTCTCCCGGGGAGCACAGAGGGCTGCTGGGCCAAGAGCTCACAGCACTCCACAGGTGGAGGCACAGGTAGGAATGACACAGACAGATGATGGGCTCAGAAAATGAATTTCACAGCAGCATTTTGTATGGATACCAGCGACGACAGATTACATTTGTCCAGGCTGAAGGGAGAACATTGCCATAATTGAGATGCACGGTGTTATGAGCCTGGGTGACAGTTTTAGCAATCTAGAAGAATCTGTGTTTTAGAGTGTGAAACCTGGGAAAGAATCTGCTGACATACAGCCTTGGTGAAAAGATTCGGAGGGACACGTTCGTGATAATCACAGAAGGGCAAGGAGGTGAAAGAACTGAGACCTGGTGATGCATTTGGAAACTGGTGCTGCTGACTCTCAGAGCTAATTATATTTGGTTTGGAGTTGAGGAATGGGAGAAAAAAATGCTGTCAAGCAGGGAGTGCAGTTCAGAGCAGTGTAGCTGCAGATGCTTGGCAGGCTGGTGTTTGTGGACATGCAAGTAGAAACATGGGCTCCAGGAGCAGAAGTCATGGGAGAGATATCTTAGTAAATTTTGAAAGGTGTGGCTTTGGGTAAAATATGTACTTGTTGGCCTGACTGTTTTGACCTGTTTTTCTCTGCGTCTGAGTTCCTGTTGTTTATCAGCCAAGTACAGGGAAATGATGCTTCAGTTAAGCCATCTCTTTATCAAATAAGCTATTTAGATATGCTGCAGCCATGTCTGCTGGCATTTAAAACTTAACCCTGCAGTCTGAAATCTTCCCTGCTTAAGATTCCCATAGCTTCTGTTTCTCCTTCATGTAATATGTATTTGACATTGGCTCATTTAAAATATTTGTTCCTTGTCGCGCCCTTCTGCCTTTGTAGGCCTACTTTCTCAGCTCTTTTGCCCTCAGTTTCCTTTCTGGAACATTTCCCCCTTGCACCCTTTAACTACTGTGTAAAGGCACCATTTACTGTGCGTGTTTTTTTGGCTGTGTACGCAGTGACTGTGTGGCTACATATGTTAGCTGGGTAATGTCAAGCCAAACAGAGCAGAACCAGACCTGATCCTGTAGGTGTTAGTTTCTTTGTCCTTTCTCTAAATAGGGCAGCATTTGTCCTTGAAGACATTGCAGATTTTCCTTGACACTATACGTCACTTTCTGTGAAGTGCTGAGTCCCACTTTCCATTTCTAAGCAGAGAGTCCTGAATGTTTTTTGAAAATGAACTGTGGTCAGCTACCAGAATTTCTTTGCTATACATCTTCGTTGAAAAAATTTTAATTGTAAGTTTATTGAGTATTTATATAGGACAATATACTTACATATGTTAATTTTACAGTCAGAATCCACAACTTTGTTTATATGAATTTCTGCATTCTTTTTGGTTTCATTATTTGGCTAAACTGGCACTCTCTCTGAGTGGTACTACACACAGCTTCCTTGGGATTTTATTCCTGGCAACACGATTCACTTAGCATGTTAGATCTTTGTTTTCTGATTTTATGTTCCTAACAATGTCTACAGCCTTAATGTTTGCTCATTGTAAAGACCTGAGACTGAAACATGATGGCAAATCTGGACTGTCCTGCAATTATTCAAGACTGATACTCACCAGTTTTGTTTATATTTAGGTTGTGATACAATGCTTTTAGGAACCTAACTTTAAACTCCCATTTTCTAAGAATATCGCTTTACATTTTTGTACTGGTAGTTTAAGTTGCAAAAATCTGTATTTATTTTACAGAAAATACCAGTACATTCTCAGTGCCATGACTATCCCCTCTTGAGAACTAATACATCTTGTATTCAAATACATGTTCTCGACCTTACTATCAGTGCTACAATGACTAAAGAATACGTCAATAAACAGGGTCATGAGCTTCAGACTATTCTGAAGTTTTCCAGGCTTTATGTTTCATAAGTTAAAAAACATAGTCCCGAAGTTTTCATGTAAAATCTACGGCCACTATTTTTGCCAACTTTCCATCCAGTTATAACCTCTTAAGTCCAGTACAAATACATGGCCATTTTGAGAAGTTTTGAAATTCTAAACTTCTGCTTAGGCATTTGCAAAATGCAGGAGATGCAATTAAGATATGTAAAATGATAGTGATACTCTTACATGAGAAATACGATGCGCATAAAATATTGCAAGACACCTTTTTTAAAAAATGGAATGAGACAGTTCTGAAGATTATCAGTGCACTAGGTGTTGCTTCTTCCTGATAAAGTCAATGGGTTTTGAATGTGTAACAAATGAAAATGGGTAATAGAAAAAAATTTCCATTGCCCAGAAGCTCGCTGTCTCCATGGTGCCACCCAGCCTCTTAGAGCTGCCTTCAGCACACTGCTATGTTTGGGTCCCACCACAGAGGGTTCCTGAACCTTCTTTCTTCTGTCTTTGAGTAGGCAATGACACTTTCTCCTCCTGGGACTCTTTGCCCATATGTGGACTTGATGGCACACTGGCATCTCACTCCAATATGAAGTTAGAGCAAAGCTGGGGCAGCTATCTCTTTGGGGAACTCAGAAGTGTTCTTGGGTTAAGGGGAAAAAAAACAAACCTAAAAAAAAAAGAAACACAAAAGGTTCAACGGATTTTCCCTGCAGATCTGGTGTAACACACCACCCGAGAACTCAGGAATATTTTAAGACTTCCCATTTCTTCAGGCATGTATTTTTCTCCAGCCTTGTGGACAATTACACTTTCTGTCTTTAGGGAGATCTGCAAATGAAGCAAACAGACACTCAGGCTCCAGAAGAGTTATTCTTTGCTTTATAAACATACAGCCCTGCACAAAGCACTAAAACATCTGTGCATGTTCTCCTGCAATACATCACCCAAGAATCTTCTAAAGAGCCTGGGACTTCTGTTTCTGTATATAACTACTTCTCTACTTCTTCAGGAATACCATACTTGTATATAATTCCTTCTATTTATCTTTTTTTTTTTTTTTTTTTTTTTTTTGTCTCTCTCCTTTCACATTTCTCTTATCTGGAGAGCACACATTTGTTTGTAACTGCCCTGGTCCATTTCTCTCAAGTTGCATGGGAGCCTTAGAGTCTATGTCCAACTCACAGGTCCTTGGGAGCACTGTTCAAGTCTTCGGTTCGTATGTGAAGCCTGGCTATAAGCTGACCTTTAACTTGAACAGGGCCCAGAAGGGTGTCCCCCCTGCTCCATACTGGGGAGCAAGCCCACGTACTGTGGCTAGGCAGGAGCCATGGCTAAGGGCATTCCCTCTTGCAGCACACAGCTCTCCCTGATGCTGTGTCCTTTGTTTTATTCTGTCAAGTTTCTCCACCTTCTAAATTTTAGAACCACTGAGGGACTGGAGAAAACTAATTTCGCTTTCTCTCTGCTTTGGCTCTTTTCATTTTTAAGCTGTCTGGTGTTGTGGTAGATCTAGAGGATACATAGCACAGCTGTGACAACATATGGCTGGACTTTTATATACCAAGATGCAACATTTTCATTCATGCAAATAGCATTCATAGCCATACCTTACTTTATTAAATTATTTAAGTGAACATGGAGGATACTTAAGTAAGTTAATAGAAAGTAGACAACATATGAATTTCAGGACACATAAATTAAAGCTTGTGTAACCTTGAGGAAGATACTGTGGTTCACTAGGAGTTTAAATACTGGGGATACCTATAGCAAATTCAGACCATTCCTACATCTGGAGAAGGGCAGTCACATTAAACCGAAATGTGTGTCTTATGTCATACTTGATTATTTTAATATTTTCTTATTTTGTTGAAGAGTTCTGTACTTTGACATTGCTGTAAGGCAGAACGCCAGCCAGAACGTTTTCTATTCATCAGAGATAATTGGTCTGATTTCTGCAATTTCATATTAGCCAACAGAAGAGAGAAATAATTTATGCACAGTGACTTTTGTATTCCGTGGTTGTTGTGTGCAAACCTGATGCTGATGTCATGTAGACCGCAAGTCTTCTGGCATGATTCTCTTTCAACTAGTGAAAAAACCCCTCTTAAAATACTAGGTAGTAATTCTACACAGCAAGTACTATTTGTCTTTTTTCTTCTGTAAAGGAAGTAGCACTCTGAGTTACAGTGCAGATGAAAGAGTTCCTCCGCATATTGCATACTGAAAGATCTGTGCTTAAGACTGCTAAGTAGGTGCTATAGAAAGAGTTCAAACACAGCTCTTCTTGCAAAATGCTCCTGAACTTTCCAGTATGTAACATCATTAAACTCACTAAAAGTAAGATGCCCTCAGGCCTGGTAAGAGCAATTTCTTCTTAATTAGGCTCCTGGGAAAGGAGCTTGGTTTTATAGCAAGTCACTTCTTTTAAAAAATGAGCTTTACAAGAAGAACAGAGTTCTGAACTTCATAGGTGGACACCTGTAATCCACCCCTTCTCACATGGGAGGAGTTTTCCTGAAGTCAAGAACCATAATGTCACATCATAAAAGTGTTGCAAAGTTACCTTGAAATTTGAGCATAAGATTTCACTACCTAGAAGTTGATTTTGAAAACATTAGAGGCAGAAGCTAAGCGAGTGAAACACGTAAGTAGGAACTGAAGGACATTTTTTGAGAACAAGTGCGTTCTCAAATCCTATCTTGAAAACTTTAAAATCCTTTCCAAAGCAGAAAGTTTTTTATAATATACCAGAGATTTGGAAACCTATAAATAGTGCTTTACTGCTGACTAATATTGTTAAGCTTCACAGCGTTGCAGAATTCAACTGTTTCAAGGCTTTTCTGACAAATCTTTGCAGTAGAAAAAACATAGAGAAAACTTCGAAATGTAAACAGAATTAGGCCTTAATTTGTATTCACACAACAGCAAAAAGCCAAACAGGGTTTCATTAACTTGAGAAAGGACAGTATTCGCTTTTTGCTATGTAGACAGAAATGTGGATCTAGAACTACCTGAGGATCAAGAATCCCTAGGCCAAGCTCAGAGGAGGCTTTTCTGAATTGAACATACACCACCTCCAGAGAAAGAGCACACACACTTAATCTCTCAGGGAAATAACCTTATCTGGTTTCTCTCTGGCATGTTTATTTGTTATTTCTTTCCTTAGAATCTGTATTTTAGATTAAATTACTTGTTCAAGTCTTTGTACCATAAGCTGCCCAAAATACTTCACATCTGCTCTCCCTCCGCTTAGTGATTAATAACATCCCCTGACCTGTGTGCCAAAATATGCATGCCAAGATCCAGAACTTTTTGAGCTAAACATGAGTTGCTGTTGCGCTGACAAATGGTATCATAGCACTAGCAGTCAGCACACTCATGCAGTCCTTTTTGTGGCTTGGGGTACTTTATGGGAGCAGGAACATGCCCACTGTGGTGCACTTTCAAAGGCACGGAGCTCCCCTAGAGTCTTCTGAGAGTTTCACAAACTAAGCCTGTGGCCCACATAAATCTGTTTTTCAGCCAATGCCCAGAAAAGCATGCTGATGACAACATGGGAGGGGTCTTGCATATCAAATAACAGTCTGGGCATGGAAGCAGGAAATTAAGCAAAGATACACACATTTGCATCCTGCTATGCTATTTGGGAAAAAAGAGCTTTACAGAATTCAGGATGGAATGTGTCATGCCCTGGAAATTCACTTTTCTCTTCAGTTACTATAGAAAGAGTATAGATGAGTAGATGGAATTGAAGCTTCATTTTTGTGTGACTGACACTTGATAATGTGAGTTCCATCATGAATGAGAATGTTGTAAGGTTGTTACTGATCTGCAGAGATAGAGGGAGAACGATTTGGGTAGAAGGAAATACAGGAGATATCAATGACATCTTGAGGTACAATATGGATATCAAATAAATTGTTCCTGTCATGAGTCCTGAGATTGCTGACTTAAAACTAAAATGGAGAGAATCTCCATTTTCTTCAGTCTTTGTCCCATACCGGTTTACAAAATGTCCTGTTTGCTGCTGGACTAGAAGTCATGGACAGAATTAATGAAGCCCAAATCATAAGGCTGAAGCACCACTTTGCCATATACCACAGCCTTTTCCTTATTCTCCTGCTGTACAACTTAGGGCAGAAAACAGATGAAAGAAAAGCCCTTTGGGAGATACTAATATCTTCAAAGGTTTCCTTTACAGTTATACTTGCAAGAATTTCATATTAAGGCTGAATTTCACTGTATTCCTTTGGAGGGAAGACGTTTCAGCTTTCTTGAAAGAAATACGTAGTTTTGAGGTACTGTATAGTTCAGTCTTGCAGATGGAATGAAATATGGATAAACGGATAATGAATATTTTGTGAAGGCATAGGTCTTTCCTGTAGTTCCTGATAATTTCCAGTGCCATGTCCATTCACATTCTGCATTTTGGCTTCATTCATGAAACTTACAAAACCATCTCCTTTTATATGTATATACTGCCATGGAAAGCAGCCTGGGTGTGCAGGAAGCTAAGATGTGCTCCAGTAAGTCTGGGGTGAGTAGTACATATAGAACTTTGCTCCTTAAGAAACTAAATCCAGGTTTTCAAATCAAAATGAATGTACTACAAGGCACTGATTTTGTTGTTAAGGTCATCATAAGAATCACTTAAGGTTCATACCTCCCATAAATGCTGTTCTGGATGAATCTCAAAGACTGGAAAGGAAACTTAGCTGTGAAGTGTAAAAAGGTTTTCTACTGGTTCATCAGACAACGTAGAGATCAGTTTTCCTAAAGGACTATTTGATTTCCCAGAACTTTCCATGTCCTTCTTCTAAAATTGACCTGCCTCTGTGATCTTCCAAGTTCAATCTGCCCTTCTGCCTCTTCACATTGGCTTGTTAATTCTTTCTTTTCTACAGTTCTGAGGTAGAGGTGAAACTATGCTAATTATAGCATAGAGTTTCTATGCTATATTTCTATTTTCTATATTTCCTCACAGTCAACAGAGGAAAGTTTGATTTTATAGGGTGTGAATCTTTTTAAATGTGAGATTCACTTTTTTCTGGGGGAGATTCTTAGCACAGGTCAGATGACTGCAGGAGTTCCCATTCAGTCCATTGATTATGAAGAGAATTGAGAATGAATAGCTCATATTCAAATTGCTATATTAGACGTATTTCTGGTTAGGTGAACCGAATCTCACCTGTGTAGATTACAGCTGCTACATCTTAGCAACTTTCACACTGTATGGCTGAAATGTTGCTTCTTCCCTGATATTGTCATCTACTTTTCATGTGCTTTATAGCTATTTAATAATGTTATCGTTTGATGCCATGTTATGGTTAATGCACAGAGTGTATTTTAACTGACCAAAAGGAATTTTCACTGCATTTAAATTTCTCTCATACAATTGGCATCAACCCAAGTTGTTTCTTTCCTACTTTCTTTGCTTTTTGTTATAGTGCCACTGGAGTAACTCCCATCACCACTGAGCACGGATATTCTGTTGTCTCTCAGTAGGGTCCCTTACAATACTTTACCAATTATTTCAGAGCTTGACTTTCTAGAAATTATACAAATGGAAAACACCTCATCACTGTGCAGTCCCATTGAAACAATTAGTAACATAACTAGTAGCTATGTTTGGGAACAGAGCATACCATATAGTTTAAGCTTGGATTACAGTAGAATCTGCCAAACCAGTGCATTATGATGGGCCGTGCTTGATAGTACTGAATGCGGCTGCTTGAAGAAGTACAAGAGGCCTCGTGAGCTACTTATGAAATGTCAGGTATATGTAGTGAACTTCTTTCAAGCATTTTCATTTTGAGATTTATGCTGCAAAATACAAAGATTATGTTCCTTTATCCCCATATTTGCTGAAGCATCTATGAAAATCTTCACTGTCTTTAGAGGCTTGATTGTTTTAAAAAGCTTCTTTTTATCTGAGTAAGACCTTGTTGTAAGTAAGTTTCACAAGTTTCCCTGTTTCCTAATCCATAAGGATGCTGATGTAATTTTTGTCTCTTGCTCTGTCACCCTCTGTTGCTGTGGAGAGCCCACTTCTATTCCCTCAAGTGCCATGAAACCATCTCTGCTCCAGTCTGGGCAAACTCAGCTCCCCCAGCCCCTTTTCCCAGGTGCTGCAGCCCCCACCACCTTGCTGGCCCCTCCTGAGCTGGGTCCAGTTAATCAATCTCTGCCTTGTGCTGAGGAGCCCCAGACTGGATGTGGTATCTGAGTCTAACGAGTAGGGGATGAGTGGCACTTCCCCTGGTCTCTGTTCATACACCCAGGCTATCATTGGCTGGCTGTGTTCCCAGGACTCACTGCTGGCCCATGTGCCATTTACTGTCCAGCATGACCCCCAGGGTCTCTCTCAAAGAGCTGCTCTTCAGGAAGTTGGCTGTATCAGTTCCAGAGAAATTCTTTCCCAGGAACAGGACTTTGCACATGTCTTTCCTGAATTTCATAAGCTTCCAATTAATCCTGCCTGTACATGTCACTCAGGATGGCAGCCCTGCCCTAGAGCAAATCGAAAATTGACCTGTCCCCCCAGTTTGGTATCAACTGTAGGTTGATGCAGGTGCAAATAATGTTATTATCAGGAAAAATACCCCACAGATTTTGTTATAAAAGATACATTTAAAAATTATAGATTTTTTTTTTTACATACTGTATTTTGAAAAGTGTTAACTACTCAGCACACATTTTATGCACCAAGAATGCTGTGTCTGTATTTGGGTGGGAGAGGGTGAACATACATAGGCAACAGGCAAAAGGAGAGGCAGGTTAAGATGGAGAATAATGCTCTTCAGTGCAGGTAAAAAAAACGACCCACAAACAAACTAGAAAAGTTAGTTTTCTCGGAGAGGATAGTTAAGTGATGAACAGAAGAGCATTAAAACTGCAATTAGCTAAACCATTACCTCATTCCCTGCTCATTATTTCTGTTTTCTTCACTCTCAAGCTCTTTAAGAGGAAACTGATATAATTACAACTGCTGTCTGTTATTATCTCAATTTTATAAAACAAAGTTTTATAGAGTATCTCGCAGCAGTAGGATAGTTTCAGGCTATTGGCAGATTACTCATATGTGATAAGAAACAATTTAGTAATGATCTTCTCTTCAGCTAAATATAGCATATACACTTGTACACTGTGTCTGTAAACAGGGTGTGGAGCATAGAGAAATTGTTTAATATTCCAAGTTTTCCTGCCAACTAAAAATTACAGTGATTATGAACACATACTTACTTAAGCAGAAATAAATATTTCTGGTGATTAAAATAACAGAAAGGGGGGAGACCACAAGCAGGATTTGATGCATATGGAAACTCAATTCAATTGGAAGAAACATCTGTTACTCTATAAAAAGAAGGGTAAAAAATCAAGACACAGCTGAAGAATATCTAAGTCATAGTTATTCTATCTAAACTTTATGTGTATGATACACTTACATAGATTATCCGTATATGTCAGTGGAAAGCACACACAAAAAAAATTGAGCAGCATAATATATTTTTCATCAAACATGAACCTTCTCTCGAGGAAGAGAAGCCTTGGACAAACATTTGGTATACAATTCTTACATATTTGCTTTCCAAAGTAATCCTATATTCAGGTCATCTGTGTGTAGCAGGAGTATCCCGTAGTTCTGCATGCGGAACTGGAAGGCAGTCAAACTTTTTATTTCCAATTTACTTTGAAAAAACCACTGTTGAACAGGCTATAAGGGACAGTGAAATTAATTATTTTAGGTTAAATGGGTACTAAATATTACAGCCCTTACAAGTGAGGTAATAAATACCTATGCAGCCCTGTGAGTATTTTGGAGATGAAAACAATGCTACACAAGTACCCTTCAGAGGAAGGTGAATGATCTACAGAAGACATGCTGTTAAAGGTACGTTTTCTTCCTGAAAAAAGGCAGCAACTTTTGAATTTTCAGACCCATTTTTGGTATGTATTTCATTTTGATTGTAAACAAAGAAGTCTTATTGATATGAGTATAATTTAACCCAATAAAAACACACGCAAACTGCACATAGAATTATTTATGTCTCTTACATGAAAAAAATAGTAATGAGTACTCCATTGTAATAATTCTAATACAAATTATATATTAGGCTTTCACAGGAAACCTGCTGAGAGAGACAGGACTAAAACTAGAGCCAATTCTCCCTCCAGCTATTTCTTTCAATGTATTTAATATTTCTCATTGCAGTAGGAATTCCAGATTAGAATTGCCACAGAGTGACCCCTGCAATTATATTTTTTATGTTTATTTCCAAGCTGTGCTTTGTAAAAGGTTCTAAGTAAGACTCATTAGACTGTTTGAATTCCTGAATATTTTAGATGTAAAATCTTTAGCCTGCCATTTCAGGTTTCACTTACAAAATGGTATCTCTGCCCTGTCTGTGTCACTCTGTAAAATGAAGCGTGACACTTCAGTTCCTTCGTTACTTCTAGAAGTTCACAAACGTAATGACTGGTGCATACTCATGAATTCATGAGGAAGGATGCAAAGCAGGGATGTTACTTCAGTGCACCACATTTTCCGTTAAAAACTGTCACTGAAACAACACCGACTTTATACCTGCAGAACATAATTTGGCTAAAACTTCCAGTTTCTCAGTTTAATAACGTAAGACAACACAAGGTTTAGCTACTGGTAGTTGGAAGAGACCTGTTGGAGCTGCCCAGGGATCAGGTTATTAATCTCTGTTCTCTGGACATGTTAGAATTGGAGAAATTACATTCTGACTTCTGTGCTACCAAATTGATCTGCAAGTTCAATTCCATCTCAAAATTCCGTCTCAAATGGTTATGAATTAAGAATAAGTGATTGTAAGACAATTACTATAGGGTTCACCTTCTGTAAAAATTACTATTCACATCTAAAGCAGTCATACAGTATCTACTGAGGACTAACAGAAGCTGGGTATATAGAAAATGACTTCTCGAAAGCAGAAGATATTTACTTCCTGCTGCAAGTGTTATGCATTATCACCCTTCAGTATTCAGCAGTGTTGGGATAACTGTCTAGTTAGGAAGTTTTCCTGAACTGTAGAGTACACACAACCACCTCAAATAATTATTAACTTTAATATAGGATTTGTTGAGGGCCTGACTGGAAAACATTTGGACATTTCCAGTGATTTGAGAGTTACAGAAGGCTTTAGAGGAGGCTTTTGCAAGTGTAAGTAGCTGCACTATTTCCTGGATTCTTCAGTTGTTAGTTAGGAACAAAATTCTATCAGGCAGTTTTTGGAGATTGGTCTAATTTTGAAATCCAAGTTCAACTTCTCTTCTATGGTGCTGTGTATTAATTCCCAATTAATGAAAACTCCAGTGAAGCTGGGTATGGTAAGTGTAAATCAGTGAAAAGGGATGAGAAGTTGGTAACAGTAGGTCAGGCAATCAATGAGTAGCTTGAACTATTAAGAGCGGTAAGAAACTATGATTTAATTAGGAAAAAAAATACTAAATCTTATCAATGGTAAACTGTCAGTCATATGCAAAAATGGCTTTAATATTCAGAACAGAATATATTTAATTTTTTTAAAGAAGCAGGATAAGGCATTCCAGTCTTACAAGACTGAAGGCAAAATATATTTTCCTGCATATGTATGTAGGAAGGATATAAAAATCAAATATACTACTACTAATGCATCTTAATAGTCACATTACAAAGTCAAAAACTCAGAACCTAGTTTATCACATGGCCGAGATTTCCTCTGGAGTTTACTGCTATATATCATCATCTTGAAGAATATCAAATAGATCTGAGTGCAGCAATTTTTAGACGCTTTGAGTAGTGCCTGCCTTTTCTTTTAATCCTATTGACACTTACTTGAATATTTATGGAGTAGGTTGTTCTCTGGCGTGCACAGTTTTGGGATCTACCCAGAGGACAATTTGGAGCAAGCTATAAGCAGTGCTTTGCATTTCTAGTCCAGTTGCTACTCCTCAGATGAGACGAGAAATTCTCTTCTTCCCTGTGTGCATCTGACTCACTCAGGGGCCCAGCCTGAAATTCTGAAGTGCAATGTATCACTCTTATTACAGTCTCTATTTTAATGTCCTCACCTACCCTTGTGAAGTTCAGTGAGGCCAAGTGAATGTTCTGCATCTGAGTCAGGGCAATTCCCACTATTAATACAGACTGGGGGATTGAGACCATCCCTCCAAAGAAGGACTTGGGAATATTGGTAGATGAAAAATTAGACATGAGCCAGCATTGTGCACTTGGAGCCCAGACAGACAACCATACTCCAGGATGCATCAAAAAAAATGTGGCCAGCAAGTCAAGGCAGGTGATTCTCTCCTTCTGCTCTGCTCTGCTGAGACCCCACCTGCAGTGCTTCATCCAGCTCTGGGGTCCTAAGCATCAAAAGGACATGGACCTGTTGGAGCGAGTCCAGAGGAGGCCATGAAAATGACCAGAGGGCTGGAGCACCTCTCCTGTGGAGACAGGCTGAGGGAGTTGGGTTGTTCAGCCTAGAAAAGAGAAGATCATGCTATGACCTTTGATGTATAAATGGGGCTGATAAGGAAGATGGAGAGAGACATTTTACCAAGGCCTGTAGTTACAGGACAGCAGTCATTGGTTATGAACCAAAAGTGACTGTACTTGATGTAAGGGAGAATTCTTCACAATGAAGGTGTTGAGACACTGGCACAGGTTGCCCAGAGAAGATGCTCCATCCCTGGAAGCGTTCAAGCCCAGGCTGGACTGGGCTTTGTGCAACATGGTCCAGTGGAATATGTCTCTGTCCACAGCAGGGGAGCTGAAACTAGATAATCTTGAAATGTCCCAACCAAAACCATTCTGTGGTTTTATGACTCCGTACAAGTGGACCAAATGAAAATGCCATGAACAATCTGAATTACAAGAACTCCTGGAACCTGTGGAAGATTTGTCAAATCTGATTTTGAAGAAGGAGGGAACCAAGGTTAAAGTTGGGTGGAGATACTCATAATGAAAATTTCAGCTTAAATGCTTAGCTGGAGAAAATCTTAGAAGTGAGAACAGGGTCACAGAATGGTAAATCATTAGCGGTACAGCCTTAGCAGTACTCATCACATCCAGTTTAAACTACCAGGTCAGTCTAAGCAGTCCTAGTCCTTCCCCTGGTTGTCCAGTATTGCTGTCAGATGAACTCCATAGGGACAAGCGCTTTAAAGAGTAATGGCATTATTATAATTTTTATTTTTTATATAGAGATTAACACAAGGCAGCTTCAGTCCCATTTTTCTGGTAGTACAGTATATTCAATGTGTGGGATTTAGCTGTTAAAACTACAGCTATGGAAATTTCCAAGGGGGAAGAAGCTAACAAAATAAGTAGTTTTGTCTGAACACTGCCAGAACAGTATATGATCCCAGATCTATGCAACCAACTTTAGTGGAAAAGTCATTCTGAAATTAGGTCATTCAACAAGGAGCAGAATTTGTATTGAATTTTTGTGTTTGGCATCATAGACTCAACTCTTTCTGTAGTAACCCCTTTGAGTCTATTCCTACTGATGTTTAGTCATGATTTTCAAGAATGACAATGGATTTCTGCTAATTCTTCCTTCCAATTTAGAGAATTTTTTGCCATCTATTTCTTCCAGACTGTCTTCTATTTCTTCCAGACTGTCTTTTTAACTTCTGATACTTCTTCTCACCGTGCTTGTTTATTTTTTTGCCCAGTTTCTACAATTTTCACTAGCCAATGCAATATACTTGCCCATCCATTTATGTTTGGCAAAACAACCTCCTGAACTGCAGGGCATTGCAGTCTCTGCTTCTTGTGGACAGACATCCTGAGATATGGCTTGGGTAAAACAGGCAGACAGACAGCAATATTGATTGCTCCTACATGTTTTGTTCTACATACAAGTGCTATTAGGAGCTTTCAGAGGTGTCGAAGGAGCTCTAATGGCTGTCTCAGCTCATGAGAAACCCTCAGCTTCTTATCTATATTTACATCCTCCTGGGCAATCGGCCAGAAAGGTTAGGGTGGCAAACTTCACAGTGGGCATGCAGCAGATTAACTTTGGTCGTGGGAAGTACCAGCTCATACTTGTGTTCTTGGTTCATGGTCTGGGTACATTTACATGTAATGCTTACTTTTTCAGGTACTATTTGTATTTAGATACTATTTCCAACTTACCAAGACTGGAAATTAATCTGAGAAGGTCCAAGTCTACTACTTAGTAGTTTCTCTGCAGAGAGAAGAATCAACTATATTTATTCTCTGAGTAACTCCTTTCTCAGTGCTTGCTTTCTTCTCACCCTAGTCTTTGCTGAAGCATTTTCTGGCATTCCTGCAGTGTTGCATGCAGGGTGAAAGGCAGATTAGTTATGTCACAAAACCTAAACTAATCCTTCAGGTCTGTTTGGGTCTGTGTTAATGGATTTTGTGCAAGAATATTACAGATGTGTGAGCAAACAGACTGCAGAACACAATGCTGTAAATAAAGCTGCAGACCTTGAGGTCTGCAGTGTTTCTCAGGCTGCCTTTAACCAGAGCCAGAGGGCTTCTGCAATTCATTTTGCTCCCACTTCCTCCCGAGGGCCAGGTCTTTTTAAAGAAAATCAGGATAAGAGAGCAGTAAGGCCTGCCTGAAGAGACCAGAGGGATCAGTCTGCTGAACTTCATGCCTGCTGGTAGGGAATGCAGAGTAAGATAACCTGCATAGTAGAGAGAGACACCAATCCTTGTTTGAAAATAAGGGAGAAAGGTGCAGTCGGAAGTCTGTAGCAGTAGCATGTGTTCGTAAATTATACCAGGAAAAACTACCCACTAATGAGAAGTTAGATAGTTTTCACTGTTTTTTATGGGGATGTTTTGCTTTTTCTAATTCTCTTTCTGATGCAATTTTCTAGCATATCAAATACTAATTTTGAATTACAATTATGCAGCACAATTCTTACTGAACAGCAAACTCAGCCAGGATAGTATGAAACGAAACTGCAAGCAATTTCTTATTTAGGAAAATGCAATTTTCTGTGTTACTGCTGTGGGAAAATGTTGTCATATCTCAGCTGATGCCATACACTGTTCTAGATGATCTGCTTTGGTTATGGTGGTGGTAAACCCCTTTTCTGTTGCATGTCGGGTTTTCACTGCACCTGTTTGCAGACTCAGGTAATTATGCTCTTTTGTCTAATTGCTTATTTATGGATGTTTTGCTCACATGTTTTAAGCAACGCTATTTGACTGCAACCCTAATGGCAGGGTTCCCCTCTCATTATCATACTGTGACACTTGGTTTGTCTGGTTGCTGCAGGTGGAAACAATAGGTGATGCGTACTGTGTTGCAGCAGGGCTCCACAAGAAAAGCCTTAGTCATGCCAAAGCCATTGCCCTGATGGCACTGAAGATGATGGAGCTTTCAGAAGAGGTTCTCACTCCAGATGGAAGCCCTATTAAGGTAACACCTTTGCTCTTTATTCTCAGCTGGTCAGTGATGCACAGACCTGATTAATTTCATTGTGTTCTGTCTGTAGAGATCTTTTTATTGCTAGAGAATTTACAGTCGCAGCAATATGTCTGCAGCTCTAATGGGCCACATGCCTCTTTTCCAAGTCAGTGTAAGCCTGCATAAAAGAAGGATCTGTAGATTGCCTGCTCTTTTTCACTGTTAATGTGCTTCCTTCCCATGCTATGCCATTTCCTTCCCCTAGTTTGGTACAGGAGGTAGCAGCAGGGGGAAAACCAGATGTGCTTTTGTAACATTTTCAAGTTCCTCTGCTGCTCTGCTTCTTTAGATCCTATATCTACATATTCAAAATCATTCTGAAAAAAGTGTTGGACTATGGATCTTGAAGAAAATTCTTTTAAAGCTTCATGTGAACATTCACTGAATACAAAATAAGCATTAAAAGACGAAGGTTGCCTGAAGATACCATAAGACATAGCATTTTCAGTTTTGATGTAAGACTGTTTCAAACAGGTGTTAATTTAATCCTACTAAAATATATCTTTTTGATTGATTTTATTTGTTTTTCCAGTAACTATATCTGATTAATATGTGCTAACTACACTGGTACATGCTGAGAGAGCTGTCTTCCAGAGCCTCTTCATATTTTCACTTTCTTTTGAGTCATTGCTGCAATTGTAGGGAAATTTTGAAGGTGTATGTTTTACTCTGAGACTCACTTTTTGTGACTATTTTCATTGCCACTCGTTACTTTTCAGAAAAGTCCTCATATTTTCACTGTCTGCATAAGAAAAGCTGTAAAATAAAGACTATAAAGAAGACATTGCAGAGAAAAAATGTATAGAATAAAATGCTGGGAATAACCAAATATTTTCAAAAAGTGCTAATAAACTTCCTTTAGAATTCAGAAGAAAGAAGTCAGTTCATCATACTTAAACTGAAGTAGAGGTACTGAGAAGCTCATCATCATTTCTTAATTGTCCTGTCTTCAGCTTTAGGTGTAATAGATTTCAGGGCAGGAAGGATGGTGATATTGTAGAATGTTGTTACCTGTGTACGTAACCTAAAAGTTGTGCTTAAAAATAAGGCTCATCTTCCCTAGAGGCATATTCTGATTTGTTTTAAAATATATTAAGATTAGGATTCCTCTCACATGGATATATTTACCCTGTAAACTATTGCAATAAGGAGTTTTGGAGAAGTCTACTTTAGTTTGTCCTAGTTTAGGTGTCTACTCTAGGATGAGATGAATCACGCCCTAAAAATGTGTGCTGTTTCAGTTGTCTGTAAATCTATGGACTTAACCTAAATGTGGATGTCTATGCTGTGAGCTTCTACACTCTGTCACATGAGTCCTCCTACAACAGGCAAGGAATGCATGGTTTTTCCTAGTGGCTATGTCAATGATCATCACAGTTAAAAACATACTCATTATTTTAAAATTCAGTTGGCATGACTTTTGCCTTCCAGCCAATGTTAAATTGGCTAGAGTGACCCCTACTTTTGTTAGTTGGCAGTTTTTCCCTTAAACAAAACATGAAGGGGCCCATTGTGCCACAGATTCCCATTAGCAAATGTTCCATGTGCATAAAAATGTCTTAAAGCATCATAAGGGGAAGTTCAGGTTGGATATAAGGAAAATGAGGTCAAGCACTCGAATGAGCTCTGGGGGAAAGTGTCATGGCCCCAAGCCTGAATGTGTTTAAGCTCTTGAAAAAAGCTCTTAAATATGTGGCTTAACTTCTAAGTTGTCCTGTGTGCAGTCAAGAGGTGGACTTACCTGACGTTCGAGGAAACCCTAAGTATCTGTAAAAATTACTACGGACTCAGCTCAGAACCTTGGCGCGACAGCCTTTACAATTAAGCCTTGTCATTAAAATCTATAAATATTAATTAACACTAAAACCAAAGTACACAATGTAGTCTATAAGATATTTATATGTGGCCTGACTTTTAAACAGCAAATTCAATTGTATTGTATTGTGGGTACTTTGAGCTGGTCCTGTTGATACAGCTGGCAAAACAAATGCAGGGTTTTGACTGTATTTTGACTGTAATTCTTATCTGTGATTCATGTTAACAAGTACAAGTCACATTTTCTGAGTCCTTGACAAGTGTGTTGGATAAAAAATCCTAATGCAGATTTTGTTCTGTTATACTGAAAAACCTTCATCAGTATTTGGGTGTTTGAAAAGAACCTGAAATCAAAGGGCAGCTTTCCTCATGCCCAACATTTAATAACTTTGACAGCTTTTATGATTTGCTGTGACTGAGTTCTGACTTTATACTTCAGAGCAGTCTAAAAGCCGTTTTGAAAAAGTCAGACAAGTGCTTCAGTAACTCTGAGGCAATTTTTCAAAACATAATTCCTATAAATAGGAGGTCCCTACCTTCTGATCTCAGGAGTAAACAACACTGTTCTGTTCCATTACTGATGGTTACTCAGTTTGATATGACTAACTTTATGATTATGGTTTATGGAAAATATGTATTTTCTAAATTACTTTGATGGATATATTTTGTTGTCATCTCAAGGCTGAATTCACCAGAAAGCAAGGATTTACTTTTTGTAGTTCTTGAAACAGTTCGCCCCTGTGATAGCAGTGGATATCTTATGAAGTGACAGAAAGTCTCAAAAAGTCAGGATGAAGAAGTAAATCAATAAATTTTAAAAAATACCATATCACATAAACAGGAATTTATGATGAGATTTTCACCTATAAAGTGCATTAGCAGATGATCAAATGAGGCTTGTTATCTGCGTACTCAGTTATTGTATGAAGGTATTTATTGTAGTGATCACAAAAATTACTTGTTTGTACAACCATGTGCACTTTATGAAAAATCTACCCCTTAGAGCAACGCTCGTGTGGGCAGTAAGCAGTGATGGACCTCAGGATGGTGGCTACGTGTATGAAGCAGGTCTGGTTTATATCCAGATGATGCTCCCTGCTCTGGGTCAGAGCTCATAGCAGGCTGATGGGAGCACCGTGGTGTGCAGCTGACGCACACTCAGGCATTCGGTGCTTCCAGCAGAGCCAGAGGCAGCACAAACTCAGGGTCAGGATGGAGACTCTGTGCCTTCACTCCTTATACCTGGGTGAAAAGCCTGTGACTCGAAGGGTAATGAGGAACTGTTGTTTTGCGGAAAGAGAGAACGAACTGTGTTATAGCAACACCCACAAATCCTATCATCAGTGTTGTAACACAGCCTGCCCTCCTAGAAAGAAATATTTGTAACAGAAAATGGGCTGATCATTCCCCTGGGAGCGATGGAGAAGGCTTCAGGTGTGATTTTTTTAAACTCAGTTCTACTAGAGGCAAAATCCCATTACTTTAGAATGAGCCAAGGCCTTAGTACAAAAGAGGGACTTTTGCTGCAGGTACTGTGTGTAGAATTTGATAGACATTTTTATCCTTTCAGCTTAGAATTTTAGTCTGGAAGCACTCCTTTGATTTACATTTTGTACAACTAATTATATATAGTGCTTTATGACTTTAGTCTGAAAATATTGATTTAAAATTGCCTCCTACATTTAAGTGAGTGTTACTTGAGTTTAGGATGTGCTTCATATTTTACTACATTTTTTTTAGATAAAGTGGAATTACATTAATTTTAATAGCTAGAGATAATACTGTAAGAAGAGTTCTCCAGGGCATTGACCTTCAGTGAAAGGTTGCAATGCAGATATAGAATTCCTGTAGAATGTTAATGCTGGGATAACTTTTTATCATGCTTCAAATCTTACCTAATTAATCAGTGTGCAGTGTATATCCCAAAGAAAGAGAAAGACCTCCTTTTCAGTTTTTTTTTTTTCAAAAGGGCTGCTGTGGCAGAACGTACCTAGTTTCCACTAATGAGATTTCCCGAGAGAAAATTATCTGCTTATTTTTGTGGTGTGTGAAGGTGTATGTAATAGGGTCATGAAGTGATAAGAGCTGGAAGCTCACAGAGGAAATGTAAGCGATTTACATGAAGCTGCTGAAATTAACTACAATTATCTAGATTAGTTGTGTGCAGGTGTTCTTGACTAAAACATAAAGGTTGAGCCCTACCAAGCAATTCAAAACACGTTGAAAAATGTTTTGCTACAGCAAAAAATGTTGTGTATCTTTGAAATTATTTATGTTACCATAACATGAGAATTAGACCTGTAAATACTGTAATCACAAACTGAAGCAAATTCATACCCTCACCTTTCTTTTTGCTCACTTTCTAATGCCTAATTTGTGAAGTACTCTAAATAGAGTAGTGCCGAAAATTTCTAGCTGATACTGGCTTCAATTTGATTAATTTATTCTCAGTTGAGGTAAATGGGACCTTGTGTTTGCACAGCACATAATCTGGTATTTGGCTCAGTTGTTTCTTTGTTATCAAGATAGAAGCTTCAAGTGTGTCAAGTACTCTAACTTTCAGATGTGCATTGCCAAAGCTATTTAATTATTGGATTTTTAAGCTGCACTCAAACAGTGTAGGCATTAACATCATCTAATTTCAAACACTGACAGTGTGAACAGGTGCAGCTAAACTTGTTACTGTAGCTCCCTCTTAAATGAAGAGAGTAAATTTAGTCTGTATTCATCTGATATTCTTTCAGTGTCTACTTTATAATGAAATATATGAATTAATATTTGTCAGTAAGTCCTACCTCAACAGTGGACAGGTTAATGACCTCTCCGGATGGATGATCCCACTGGAAGGAGCTGAACTGAAACACAGTTTCACAAATTTGCTCAGTCACAGCTTTTCCATTTGAATTTTAGATGTGATCCAGACTTTCTATACTTCAACTTTCCATATATAGGTGACAAATAATGCTTTATGGGTGGAACCATTAGTTTAGCATGTCTTAAGATCTGTGACCTTACAGCCATGCAGCTGCATTAGTTTTGGTTTATGTTGTCTGTTTTAATACCTGTGATCATGATGACTGGAGCAATGAGAGGCTGTGTTTGATAAACCTCTAATCTCTGCTTGCCAAGGGGTAAATTTGAATTAGCATGAACTCTGACTCACGAGTAAGGACACAGAAGAGTCAAAAGGGCCCTGTGGATTGTAATGGCTTACGGCCACAGTGAGTGACACTCTTTTTTAAATAACATGGAAATGGGCAATGAATTTTGGAGTGCACAGCATCTTCTACTGGTTCATTAAGTGTTCCCCTTTGTATTTCAGTGATATGCTAATTGGGTTCAGGACACAAGTAGGAAGTGCCAACATTTGTTTGTATAAATGGGATTTTTATTTTCTAAGTGAAGGGGCCATGCCCAAAAACTATGAGGGAGAGTAGCAGGTGTTATCTGTGTAATCCTTTTCAGTGTTTCTTGCCTGGCTTATTATTCAGGTTGTGGTGTGCTTGTTTTATAGCAATTTAATGGTCCTCACCAAATGTGCATCTTTACGTAAGCAGCAAAAGGTTGTCTGGTTTGTTTTAAGTTGTGAAGGGCTGACTGCTGATGCAGGCATTCTCATTAGCCCTGTGTGAAAAGCTGCTGCGTTACTGCAATGCTCCTTGCTCCATCTGTGGTCTCCTAGCAACTTCGCCTTGTACCTAATGTCTACATCAGACTCTAGAACGTATATAATATCCCACTGCAGCCTGCAGAACTTGGAGTTAGAAATATCCTCGTGCTAAAAGAAGAAATGAGAAACAGTTCCACAAAAGAAACCTGTGCATTAAGAGACTTTCAAGAGCTTGTAGTTTCACAGGTTTACCAGCATTAGAGCATCACAACAGCTTTGGGGAGCATTCAGAGCTGCATGTCAGGGAAGCTTGGTACTTTTTGTTGACAGCATGCTTGGGAGATGGTGAGACAAAGTCAGCCCTGGTGATGATTCCCTGGGCTTGGGATAGTCGTGATTGCACTTCCTCAGTTTGGCCTTTGGAAATGCAAAATGAGAGGAGCTGATTGAAGCACATTTGCCAGGCATGTGGGAAATTGCAAGATTTCTTAGACTACTCTAAGGGAAAACTCACTTTCCTCTGCCCTCCAGTCATTTTCACTCAATTGCTTCCTTTTGTGTGATTTTAATAATCATCTTTAAAAACCCAAAACCACACCCATTATTTGCAACTCCTTTTCTTTTGAAGGGACTTTGTCATGTACAGTCACACATTATACCCACAGCGTTGCTGCATGTGTGTTGCAGTAACAAGGCAAAGTGGGGTTTATAGGACTAGTGGGTACACAGCAGCAGCTTTGTGTGAGAATCTGGTCTGAAAAATTAGACTGGCACTTAGTCTGCTGAAGAGGGAAGTTTCCCAAAGGGTTGGTCGTTCTTTCAGATGGCACACATTTCAGTTCTTAGTAAAGTCTGCAGAGGATGACAAAGGTAGATTTTCGAAGCTACTAGGACTTGACTCTGCACAACGTAAGGATCTGCCTGCCCAGGCTGAGGCATGATACTGGGATTGGCAGCCCAGTGTAAGCCCAACTTGAGTAAATTAGAAAGCTATGAAATTTTTTTTTTCTGACTGCTGGGACAAAGAGCCCTGAAAGACAAGCAGGAAGTTAATTAATAACGTGAGCATCAGCTGAGAAGAGGTTTTGTCATTAGGCCTGACTATTCTCCTCTCATGCCGTGTGTTCTCTGACATTCCTCTCTGGCAAGTAGGAAACACAGGTGCCATTCCATCTATACTTGTCCCTGTGGCAGAGATAAAACATACTTGTAGAAACCAGGGCAGTTACCCAGGCACCTTGTGAACTTTCCCACTGTTTATTAGTTCTCAGTGATTACTACATGTTCACAGCTCTTTGTGACTCACAGTATGTAGATTTAGCTGCATATGGAAACGCCTCTGTAATTCAGTCATGTTTCCTGTTCCTCAGGGGAGAATAAACCTTGCTGTGATGGGTGCACCTAGCTTGTCACTTTGTCCTGGTGCCTCACAGTGAGCAGATACTTTCATTTCCTTCTCTGGGTGCTGTAAGTACATGCACAGGGAAAACCAGCAAGGATTCCAAGGTTTAGATCCCTGCAGGAGCCACAGGATATGCAGCTGGGTTGTGGGGTTAGCTTTAAGGTCACGGTGTGACATCTCTCACGGTTCAGCAGTCATTCCAGACACAAACGCCTCCAACTAATACTCCAGATGTCTGGCCAGTAGTAGAACTGGTTGGGAATTTTCCATAGAAAACACTTTTTGGCTGAGAACACTTTACGATAAAAAACAAATCATGAGGCAAATCTACCAGATTTTGGCAAATTACCGATCAAAACTGGCTTCAGAGTACTAAATACCAGTAGTTACTGGGAAAATGACCAGGGGGGAAAACCACAGAACTTTAAAGAGAGTAAAGCATTGAACTCATGTTCTTTATGAAGAAAAAGACCACTGCATTCTCATTTATCTAGGATGGAAGATATCCTATGATACTGTTTTGTCCCTGGGCTTGGGTTGGGACATTTTTTGCAGCTGCCAGAACTTCACATTCTGGCTTTGACTGTTACAGTCAGTGCAGGGCTCCCATGCTGAAGCCGAAATTTTCTGTTGTTGTTATTGTACATTGACTCTTTATTCAGACAAAAAGTAAGCAATAATAACAATAGAAACACAACCCTCCAGGTGAATAAATAATTAAAGCTGTGGTGTATACAGCATTTCAGAAGGTTGATATTGTTGCATCTTTATGAAGGGAAGAAGGGACAAAAATCTAAAGTTAGAATTGCAGCAATGATGTTATACGTTTATTTATAATAGAGACATAAAACCATATAATTTGAAATAATTCATGAATATTTAAATAATTGAGCTAGGGAATGCAGGGTAGCTGAGTACCAAAATTTTATTTCTCCTAAGTCCCAAATGTATGTTCTCTTCTTCCGTCGGTATGTCTTCCTGTCATATAAAATTTAAAAAGTCAGGTTTCCACCATACTACAAGAGTATTTTTTCTTATCTCCTGAGCTGGAGAAGAGATGAAAAATATTACACAAAAATTGAAAAAAGTAGTAATATGAGAATACACAAGCCTACAAGGACTTGCGGAAAATAAGCAGTAGTGCACTGAGAAACAATCACAGACTATGCATAAAAATAATGCTTGATTGGCTTTTATGCAGTAAGCATGACCAGAAAATGCTAGGTTTGAATTGCTGCCTCACTGGGTTAATAGGCACAGGTGATCCCAGAGGCCTCAGAGGGAGATGTGGAGATGAAAATGCCATGCCCTTTGAAGCTGTAGAGGTGGTTGCTGTGTCAGTGTCTGTGTTTCCAGCTGCTGAGATGCTTTCAGGTGGCTGCTGCCCTGTGCTGCATTGCTACAGCGTCTGCTTTTCCCTGCAGTGGCTGAGCTGTCAGCACTTGCTTTGTGGTCTGCCTGCTTGAAAATAAGGAAGCTAGTGATATTTATTTACTGTTGTAATCTCAGTTATGTACATTGTCTTTTCTAAACTGGATGATATTGTTGTTTTGGAACTACCATTAAATCACTGATACCCAGTTTCTGTCTCTCTTCCAAGGGTCCAAACAGTTTAGTCACCTAGTCCAAATGGTTTACTTTATCTGGAGTCACAGTGTACCATAAACTGTAGGTTTTGGCAGTGAGGAGGGCAAATCTACCTCGTCCTTTGGTTTGACCCTCCTCTAGAAGAAAGAAGAAAGAGATGGTATTATATCTGCAGCGTGCTGAAATAACACATATATATACATATATACATATATATATATATATATATATATACACACACACATATATACATATATCCCAGATAATGCAGCTTGGGCGCCCATGGGTTAGGTGACAGTGCTGACATAGCTCCTTCTTCATTCATCCAGATGCAGTCTGGAGAAAAAGATTCAAGAAAGGGCCTCGTCCCTTCTACTCCTTCTGCCCTCTCTCTTGTCTGCTACTGCATGAGTAGTTTTGGATAAGGTGCAACTGGAAATACAAAAAGCAAAAGAAATAGATCTGAGCTGCGTGCACTGTTTTATACTGTATGACTTCTGCTACACATTTGAAGGGCATAGTTCTCCTCTCCACGACCTATTAGTTCTCTTGTCCCTTTAATATAAATTTTCTGGGAGGATTATGCTCACTGGAGGAAAGATGCAAAGCTTTTTCATGAAGAGCACGTCAGTTGTCCTTGTCTTTCCTGACCCTGTATTGCAAGCAGAGCCTTGCATTGAGTCCCAGAGGAGCTGCTCGGGGCTTGTCTCATGGAGATCAGTGTCTTTCTCAGCCCCACTGGGTAATCCTGTAGAAATGTTAACCTTTATGCAGATCTGGCTCAATACTCTGGCATCCACAGTTACAGCATTTTCAGAAGCAGCTGCCAGCATCTGCTCTGCAAGTTTAAGAAGAAAGTGCATTTGGCAGTTCGCTACTTGGCTTCTCCCATTCTCTCCAACATGCACAGCTCAGAGAAGAAAAGTCAAAGTCTGCAGTTTTAAGCACCAGTTAAAAAACTCTGTGGCACAACTGTTGTCATTATTCTGAGCTAAACAGTGAGTCATTACGCTGTGCTATATTTGAGGGAACAGTTCAGATGGGGGGTGGATGCTGGAGGATTATACTTGGCCTTCTGTTTGAAGCTGACAAGTTCAGCAACATTGTTCAACAGTTTCAGAATAGTTTAGTTCCCTGAGGAAGAATGCATTTCCTGTCATAAATAAATCCATAAACTAAATGTTTCATGGTATTTCAGCTTTCTTTCATATGGGACATAGAGTATTTTGGAAAAAATGCCAGTACTTCAGAAGAATTTGCGACAGCCTTTTCTGTTCAAATGCCTCCTTTAAAATCTGAACTAGTGTAAAAGTAATTCAATGCAAGTAATCCGCTTCAGAGACTTTATATTGAATAATCTGAACTTTTCTTTTTGCAAAACAATTTCCATATTTATATTGGGTTGTGGTTTCGCTTTAGTATTTTAAAAGAGAAGAGAGGAGAGGCAAAAACATTAGTTTTGAATGGAGGAGGGAAAACAAGGCACAAATAATCTGAGGATGCTCAGTCCTACCATGTGGCCTATTTGATCATATCAATAAAAAGAAAGGGGAAAGTGGCATAAATAAAAGTGGATTAGAATGTACAGTACCTGATTTTTATCTACTTTGGAGCTTTGTTCCAGGAAAAAGAATCAACCCTGAGAAGGAAGATGGGAAGAGACGTATTTCTGAGATCCCATTTTTCCCTCCTGCAAAATTTCCATGCCATAAAACAAAAGGCCCTGGAAATTTCTTGCTGAGATATAGTTTTCCTAGATGAGTAAGATGATTCTTGACATTTAGCTTAACAGTCTAATACTGGTTAAACCTTTCACCATTATTTTAATACCTAAAATGACAAAAACTGATTAGAACAAAGTTATCTAAAGTCACAAAATCATAGAACAGTCTTTGAGTTTGTAAAGGATCTCAGAAGAACAGCTGGTCCAACGTTTTGTGCCCAGATGACGTTATGGAGCACCCTGTCCAATGGCAGCTTGAACACCTCCACTGATGGGGACTTCACCACATCCCTAGGGATGTTGTTCCAATGATTGATTGTCCTCGCTGTAAAAAATTTCTTTCTTATGTTGAGATGAAACCTCTTCTGGTGCAAGTTGTACCTGTCACCCCTTGTCATGTCCTTGTGTCCTCCAAGAGTCTCTGTCTTGTTTGTAGCTTCCCTTTAAGTACCGGAATACTGTGGTGAGTTTCCTCCCTTAGGTGTCTCT